>CM041292.1:195303895-195903895 GCA_023052935.1 Piezodorus guildinii
TTTTTTCCCTTTTTATTTTTACTCGTGAGCTACCTTTTGGTTCTGGCTTTCTGTGGCCGGACAAAAAGCCTTTAGTATGTGTGTATGGCGTATTATTAGGGGCCCTAAGGTTAATAATAATGATCGTGGGGCCGTCTTCTTTTGACCCGCTCAGACAGTTATAAATGTATATCATCCTCTCCCTTGTCTCTCCTCTCCGTCTGTCTGTAGGCTTCTCTCTCTCTCTCTCTCTCTCGTTCTACCGGGCGGGGCATTAGGAGGCTTTTCTTCTATTATTTTTTCATAAAGGATTCTGGAATGTTAATGTTAATTTAATAGCGGATGATAAGGAGTTCCGTCCATTGCTGGAACGATTAAGGATTCCAGTTTATTGTGTGCTGGAGAAAATATCAGAGGTCCCACTGCTGCTTTATTGTGTGGCGTATTGCTTTCGGATGATATTAAACATTTAATGATCTCTTGTGTCTGTCTATAGCAATTCTTTTATTTAGTACAGAGTCGCATTTTATACACGGAGAATTTAACTAATCAGTTAAATCGAAGAACTTCATTTTTGTTAAAATAATTTTACTAATATCCGTTACCCCCTGTTGAACAGATTCGATACCTAGGACTCCACCTTGATAAACGTTTAACTTGGAATCCCTATACAAGACTGAAACGACAAGAAACTGCACGTTTTCGACTACTTCAACACTTACTGGACAAACGCTCCAACCTTCCAATTAATTATAAAAGACTTATTTATATGACCATCATCAGACCGATATGGACTTACGGAGTAGAGCTATAGGACTCTACTAAACCATCGAACTCATCTCGTATCCAATCCTTACAATCCAAAATGCTCCTTATTTCGTCACAAATAAACTCATCCATAAACACCTTAATATTCCATATGTCGCTGTCTTAGCCCGAACCAGGTACCGTTCCTTCCATGACAAACTCCATTCCCACTACAATCCATTAGTTTCAATCCTTGCATCCTTATATATCCCTGATAATCCTCCAGGAAAGAAGATGGCCACGAGACCTTCTAGTTTAGAGTGCTGTCACTGAGTAGTGTCCCTACATGTATTTCATGACCATTTTCTATGTAACCATCACATTTACTTGATGTATTTTAAATACAGTTGTAGATATCAATAAATATGTTTAAAAAAAAAATTACTAATATTTGATACTGTACCTTACAACTGGGAAAAAAGAAGAATACATGTTTTTAAATATTTATTATTTATAATATATATATATATATATATATAAATATATATATATATATATATATATATATATATATATTTTTTTTTTTTTTTTTTTTTTTTATTTTTTATTTTTTTTTTTATTTTTTTTTTTTCTAGGCAGAAACAATGCTATAGGGGTAATGCTAAATTTCAGTAAAAATAACAATATTTACCCTCGTGATTACGATAGTGGTGTGTATTTTGTAGGTCTCAGAAAGTTTTCAACTTTCTTCGGGTTAAGTACCTTCTAATGATAAGTTAAAAGATTGAAATTTACAGATCTGTATACATAATACAAGTAAATGTGAAAAATTACGATTACGGGATTGATAAAATCTTGTGAAGAAACTAGTCAATTAATTTTTATCTTTAGTTTTTATCCATAATATATGCTAATAATTGGTTTGTTTAGGCGCGAAGTTTGGAATCAAAAGACTTTCGGACTAATTATGATAAAAATGGGATTATAATGTCTTTAAAATAAATGATTAAACCGGTGACAAAATAAAGAGCATTTGTGATAAAATGATAAAATCGTATGGATTGTTTGTTTGTTTGTTTATTTATTTAACGTCACTTTATGCTACTATGGCTAATCGGACGATGCTACAGTGGGAGTCCTAAATTTTGCCTATCCAGGTTTTATTAGGATAGGGATCTTTAACGATTACCTGACATCGCACAGGCTCGGGACCACCTTTTAACGTCCCCTCCGAAGGACGGCGTAACTAAGGATTTTTTACTCCCATTAAAAAATCCTAGGACCACCTGCGGGTTTGAACCCGTGACCTTTAGCATAGGAGGCTGTTACGCTAGCCACCCAGCTACAAGTGATCCCGTATGGATTGGTTCAATAATAAATTAATGAGCAATTTTTGTGTATTCAATGAAATGCCCTTTAATGGGTATTGGGGTTATAAAAATAAGTCCGTAGCGCTTTTTATTGGTGATTTTAATAAAAACATCGGGTTCTTGTAAATATTTTTACGTTAAACGTTTCTGCAATATGTCTGTGACCAACGCTTGATCAGCAGCAGTTAAAGAAACACCCGAGGGCTTTCCGTCTTTCAATTCGAAATTTCCGGTTCTGAACCTAGCACCGAGAAAACCACTTACGGGCGGTATTTCGTTCTTAGGCATACTGCAAATTTGGTTACCAGTCTGAGCAGCGGATTTTTTTTTTGTTTTTCTGAAATAAAAAATTATTAAATGACTAAAATTTTTTTTATACTCCTCCATTTTGAGCTAGTAAAATACCACTTAAAGATGAGAAATCTTAGTTAAAATATATGCATTAAAAACCTTAACTAATCCTTTTTTAGGATTTGTAAACATTATTGACCAAGTAAACGTGATATTATAAACACAGAGGGGATTAATTTGAAGTATTGATAAACGTCACAAGGTAAAGGATATTTATTATGAACGTAGTTGTTGGAACAATGTCTTTTCTTTCTTTATATTTTTTTATTTATTATAACATAAATAAAACTTTTCATTTTTAGGTATGGTACTTTCTATTCCTCATCTTCAGATTATTGAAAATCATCTAAAATACAATTCAATATTATAAACATAACTATATAAATAAAAACAAATATTATCAACAATTTAGAATTCAATCATCACTTACATATTTACCATCTGTTTCTAAAATAACTTTATTAAAAATTGTACTTCCATATATTTCCATATTATATCATAATATTGGTCATATAATCATGCACTATTATTCATACATAGCACCTATATACGAATCATTTTGTAATTTTTGTTAAAATAATCTCTATTTCACTATCACATAAAAATTGTTTTAACATTTTACTGCTAACTTATTGCAACTATGAAGCAGACTAAATTAACCTTTCATCTAATTCCATTCTTGTACTAGTCAATGTTTTTAAATATCCACAACAAATTTTATCCAGGTTAGATATAGAGAAGAGATTGTTCCAACTACTACATTCATAATTACATTTATTCTTCTATAATAATAATTTATATTAGGATAGTTATTGTATATTGGAAGTTTAGAACGTGTAAAGTTCTTTATAGTCAGTATCAACGAACTGTTCCTTGTTGATTTATTCGAGTATGAGTTCATGTAGATCCCTAAGGAACCGTTTTCTTCGATAGAGAATATTAATAAAGGCAATTTTATTTTTGTATAAACAATGAAATTGTTAAGAAAAAAGTGCCAGAATTATTTATTTAATCCACGTTGTGTGTCTTCAGCAGGTCTTAGTCAGACGTAAACTTCAGAAGTAACTGACTTATTAAAGAAATTTTAATATGTAAATCCATTTTTTTCTCCGTTTATCGGAAAGTAAGTAGAGTTCTGACTGTGCATAATTAAACAATTTACAAACTTACTCGAGCCGAAGAACAATAACTTTCAACGCGTTTCTCTCGCGAGTAAAGAGACTCTTAACATTTCATGAGTCCTAAGCGTCGATTATCGGTTGTTTTCTCGAGAAACATGCGATCAATGAAATTAAAATAAGACAAGAGCAGGGGTAAGTGCTACATTATGCAAATAGGAATAGTCACTAGTAGGCGATCAACTATTAACGGGGGGTGTCATTACGGCACGACGGGCGATATTTATCAGGAAAGTAAGAGAGGAGTAAGCGAGGGGGTAACAGGGGTGGGGGAGTAAGAATTTATTGTTAAAAGAGCAAAGAGTATTATTCATGAGAGAAATTTTCTGAAGGGAGAAGCGGCCTGGGGTATAAAAATATCGCCAGGAATAAAGGCAAGTATACATTTTAGTGGCTCATAAAAAGCTGTCACAGTGAAAAGTTGGAGTTTACAGGCCTTTGGTAAAAGTTGGTGGGGTTGGAACTTACACCTCTAATCCCTTCCTGCTAATCCATAGCCGTCCTCCCCTAATCGTCCTTCCCACCCCACCACCCAACTTAACTTCCTCCAACTGTCTTCCGATTTCTTGCCTTGTATCTTCATTTCGTATATTTCAAGCTTCTTCTTTACCTTTCTCTTCATATCTAGTGTAAATACGCGACCTTCACTTACGAAATCATTTAAAGAGCTATTAAATTAAGTATTTACATTAATTAGAATCATTATTAATTCATTGATATTTTCTTTTCGAAGCATAAAGGATTATTGTTAAGATTTTATCGTCACTTTTCTGATCACGAATTGTTTTTTTCTTTCTATTTCTCTTCTTATTTTAAGTTTAATTTACTATGATTCAAAAATTTTCGCCTTACTTTTTTATTTCACAGTTTTATTTACTATATACCATATTTCCACTGTTATTAATTGATTAGGGTTTAACTATATAGAGGCTGGGTGTGCCCCAGGAGGGTCTCCATACCCAGGACCGTTACAAAGTTAAAGATACTTTAAAGGAAGAAAATATCGGCAATTAAGCCCTGTCAGGATATTTAAATCAAAATGAAACCTACATCATATAATATCAGATGCCTGGCAGTCCATGTGGGACGAAAGTCCTGCTAGCAAACTAAAAACCGTCAAAACTACAGTAAAGCCTTGGTCCTCATCATATCGCTCAAGCCGCAGAGAGGAAATTGTCCTAGCTAGATTCAGGATAGTCCACACACACATGACCCATCTTCACCTCATTACCAAACGACCACCCCCTAAGTTCCACACTGTAATAATATCTTAAGTATCAGCCACATTTTAGACGAATTCCCTTTTTATAGGACAAGTTTAAACAAATTTAGACTCGGACCTAATATATCCTCCATACTCTCTGATAATGAATACAATATTTCGGTGCTTTTCAGGTCACCAATTAATTAATAAAATATAGTCTTTATATTTAATTTAATTTTTATCTACTATTTTATCTTATTATTATTACTATTATTATAAGCTTAGCTTATTATTTATTTTTTTTTAATTAAAGAGAATTATAGGCGTTTATGACCCCTGAGTTTTACGCCTCAAAACCCAAAACAACAACAACATACATTATATTAAAGAAAATTACATTTTACATCGATATAGCCAGTTTAATGGTGGTTTTACGTTCTTAAACATGCTATGTATGAATATCTTGTTTTAAATTTTGGATCAGTCATTTATAATTACTATGAAAATGTTATATTTAGTAATATTATAATCAGAATAATTTAAAGTAAATTTTGTGGAAACCAGAATTAAATTAATATATCAATTCAATTAAATATATATATATATATATATATATATATATATATATATATATAATATATATATATTAATACATATATATATTATTACCCTATATGTTTTCTAAAGTACCTAAACATCCTAAAGTTTTTGTTCCTGATTATTATTTAACAAAATATATTATAAAAAATATTAAAAAAACAACTAGAAATGATTGGGTAATCGATAATACCTACTTCTACCCGGGTGCAGTTAAAAGTAGATTAAGAAATACACTTGAAATGCTAGGCAACGTTATTTTACTGAGAGATATAATTTATATCTATTTTAAATTATCTCGTTAGTTGTATATATAAAAATAATGCACAAGTTTTTACAACCTAGTGTCATGTATTTAACATAAGTAATACTTTCCCCACGACGGCAAATGATATATCACCCATCGAGTCACGATTCCGCAATTAATCTAAAGTCGAAAGGTATAAACCCACATAAATCAATACTTATCGCCATAATTTATTTTATTAACGCACAGACATATCCTTACATAGACATTATTTCCATTCCCAAGTATACAATAAATACCATCATAAAGAGAATAAATTATAAGATAGAATAATACAACAAAAAGAGCTTTCTGGCAACTCTTGGACCCACATCTTAATGCTCCCTCAGACTATAAATGGTTCCTCTGAAATCTTGATAAGTCTCTTTGTATTCCGAGATAAATTTATGTTGCCGTGGATACCGCTCCCCTCAGGGGTTTTGTCTCTAATAATTAGATACAATAAATAATTTATTAATTGGAAAATTATATTAATAAAGACGCAAGGAAGGTTGTTACCGAGGAGGGGTTATTGATATACGTCGGCCGTTTCGGGACTACATCTGATCTTCTTGGTCACGTTCGGGTCGTATAGGCAGCGTATCTTCATTAACGGGTTTGTTTCATCTCGTGGTATATTTGAAACTGGACTGTTATCAAGTCGTTTCAGATTCATATTAGTAGAAAATTAACTACCATAAAAATATTACAGAAATCGGGTGCTTGCTTCTTACAAATTTTATCTACCCTATCAATCAGTTAATAAATCAATAAACACCTCCCCAAAATTTAAGGGCTTACTTTTCAAGATACGTAGAACCTGAAAAATGAATAAAAAAAAATACTGTTTGTCCTCCGTCTGCGGAAGAATTTCTTAAAAAATTAGCCACGAAAATACTAGAGGATGCAACGATGATCCTAACACCTAGATGTTGATATCAGCCGGTTATTTTTGAAATGGCGCTGGGTTAAAAGCGATTTAATTCAATAACTCAATTTAATTCTTCAGTTTTTTGAAGAATGAGAAAAACATGGATAGAGTGAACAGCGGTAAACAAGATAATAATAATAATCAAAATAAAAAATTGAAATATTTCTTTTATATATACGCCTTTAACACCGTTATTTTTAAAGATAGATAAAAAAAATACTAGTGTTTTTTAACCAAAAAAAATTAAAATTATACTTATAAATACGCCCTTAACTCAGTTATTTTTGAAGGTAGAGCAAAATGTACAGGGATTTTTAGATTCACAAAAGCGCTAAAAACTTTTCTTTTTTTTTTAAATCTGCCACAATCTTGGTCAATGAGTATTAATGCTATAAAAGTCATTCATTCCTTATGTACAGTAAATAAAAAAATAAAATAAAATTACAAAGAAAAATAAAATAAAATAAACAAATAATAATAATCTTGGTCACATTCATACATTGCGATAAAATGGTAAAAAAAATCTGGTGCGGGCAACACACGAAAATCGATTATATTATTATCTAAAATAATTACTTAGTTTTATCGGCTTTTTATCACTCTCTATTAACTGTTAAAAGCTTGAGTATAAGATCATATTTTTTTCTAAAATCTTTAGCTTTCCAACGGTATATCATACATGCATATTACAGTTATGTTCGAAAACGAAATATTGCATTAAAAAATATGTTTTTGTTTTCTCCTTTAGATGGGTATCTAATTAATCCAATTATATATTTTCCTGTTTTTTATCAGTGGTAAAAAGATAATATAGTTATTTTTATAGAATCAACAAAATTAAAGGTACTTTAGAGAAAGAAGCATAAAATATCGGCATATAAGCTCTGTCAGACCATTTTAATCCGAGTGAAACCTAAATGATAATAAATCCTATTAAATTTTACATCGATATAGGGAGTTTAATCAAAATCGTCGGAACCGTTTTTGAGAAAATTGAAAAAATGTGCAAAATGGATGGTATAAAGTGGCTCTTCTGGTAAGCTCATATTTATGAAAAGGTTTTGTAACGTCTCGGGCGTATATTTGTTTCAAATATGAAATTTCAGTTTCATAGGACTTACCGTTTCCGCCCGGGAGCTACCTACCACACACACACACACACACACAGAACTTTTTGCGGGACTCCGTTATTTGGACTTAGGGGATCCTAAAATGTGTATTTCCGTTGAAAACTGGAATTCGAATATTTTCACGATCTCAATAATTTCCCTTACTATATATAGTAAGTGAAAGTAAAAAGTTCATATATACATTCAAGACACAAATCATGATATATGAAGTTCCACCAAAACTCGGTTATTTTTGAAGAGAAAAATCGAAAAAAAATAGCAGCTATAAAATATTATAACCTAATATCGTTTGGAAATAAAAATTATTTTTGAAATAAAGCACTTTGTAATAATTTGCAGCGGTTTTAACTAATATAGGAATTGCTCGTTTTCTACTCCTATCGGATATATTTGCCCTTAGATTCGTGGCTGGAAACAAACAGTTTGTATTAATTAAACTGGGCGTGTTATGAGAAGGTCGGTGATCAAGATCCCATTCAAACAACCCTTCTTCCAGTGTTAGTGCAACAACTAGATTGGAGGGCCCTGATGAGTTGGTGCAACAGCCCAGTTCGGGGGAGGTTGATGAGTTGGTAGCTTAGCTTGCTAATTGTATTAATTGCTAGCGAATAATTAGCCTGGTATTGAAGCCCTGCCCCTATGTCAACACCACTCCAACGACAACGCTCCTTTAAGGCCTGATTCCAGAAACTAAACATCTTCTGTAACTGTATCTCAGGGCATTGTTTACTCTCAAAGCGATTTCCAATGAGAGCATTGCTTGTAGAGTATAGGTTAGATTTTATACTATTGAAGAAGTTTTAAGAGAAAATTGTACGTGTTTTTAGACATGCATTTACATTAATGAACGAATGGAAATACATTTTATTCTAGGTAGAGTAGTCCCCTAAGAATAAAAAAAAAAATGTACAATACAAATATTATTTGTCTGGTCTTTTGAGACTTAAGTATAACTATATATAAGAAGGATTGAGAAACAGTGCATAGTTATCATCTATAGCTTAAGATACTACAAATGTTGGGAAGATTGCGAGTTAAGGAGATGGAGAAATAACTGATGTTTGAAAGTGGTTAAGTACTTTCCGTTCCAGCCCTTCTATTAGCTTGTGTGTTGAACCTGGTGAACCTCCACTTGCATTACGAATGCAACAACTTGACCTTATCCTTGCTGCTAAGATCCTGTCCACTTCCAACCATCCCCTCCTTCATTTATTCCCAAATAGACAATTTCTCACCTAACAACAGATCTCCTCATCCAAAAGACCATCCTTTATAGTCCGCATTTCTAAATTTCGGGTCGAGCTTAATCTTGAATTTCCTTCTTTTCTTACAATAGAAAAATCTCCAATTTATTCTTGGCAATTTCCCTCTCCGAACATCTGTCTTTCCCTTACCAAATTACTCAAACAAAATACATTTCCTTACATATATAAGCAGGAATTTCAAAAACTTCAAGATAGACTCGGTGTTGCTGATTACATATACACTGATGGCTCTAAGAGTCCCTTAGGTGTGGGAGCATCGGTCGTGTGTGAGGGCAGACGACGTCTATGTTTCCTTTCTCCAATCTATAGCAACTATGCCGCGGAACTAGTTGGAATTTATAGAAGTTTAAGTGTTATTCACCCTACTAACACAACCAGGATTATTTGCACAGATTCCTTTTCAACTCTGCTCGGCTTGAAACACCCTTTCTCCACCGACTCTCTCATTCAAAATATTCTTTTATCATTGAAGTCCACAATAGTTTCTAATAATTCAGTTTTTTTTGTCTGGGTACCGAGCCCCTGCGGTATAGTTGGCAATGAACTCGCAGATCGTGCAGCCAAAGAAGCAATAACAGATGGCATTCCGTTTATTAGGGTGCCTGTTGGCGACTATGTTTCTGTCATCAAGCATCGGATTCGGTCGAAGCGGGGACAAATTTGGCGCGACAGTACAGAAAACAAGTTAAGGGAAATGAGAAGGGACATCTCCCATTGCCATTCGGCCCTACGACAAAAGTGAAGGGAAGAGGTTATCCTGGTGCGCATGCGCATTGGACACACCCGACTAACTCATGGACATTTCATGGCACGGGAATCTCCTACTGACTGCCCAACATGTGGTTGCCCGGTTACTTTTGATGGTTATTACCAAGCATAATACTTAAATATTTTAATGGCTTAGTTTCAAATTGTCCCGCTTAGAGATAGGGTTATTTTAACTCAAAAAATTATTTTCCTGTTCATCAGAACCAAAGATATGAGATAAAATATGTTTTTAGTTAGTGAACTTTCCTATTTTTTTACGGGACCGGGAAGTGTTGGTCTATTTTTCATTGTATAATGAGTTAATGTCTAGTCTTACCTAAAAGAAAAATAACTCACATTCAAAGGAAATTATTACTTGATTAAACAGGTTTTCTCAATCATCAATTAAAACTACAATTACATTTTTAGGCGACATTTCGTCCTAAATATTAGGCCTTCTTCAGGATTAAGAAAATCATGATAACTTCTAATAAGAGTCATCTGTGGGGTAGTGGCTAGCAGATAAGCATTCTACATATAAACCCATCAAGTTTCTTCAAAGTGAGCAAAAAATCTCTAGTTATGCCATCCCTTGGAAGAGATATATAAAAATGTTTTCGTTCCTTAGTCCAGCGCAATAAATAGTGAGAACAATTCAAATTATGCAGCCCCTAAACGACACCCTCATAGTATAACATTATATAGAGACTTATTGGCTATTTGTTAATATCTTTTATAAATAACAAGAGTGTCGTGGCTAGTATTTATATACTGCTTATGCATTCTATGCTCATAGTAGAGGACTCAAACTCGGCAGATGGTACTAGTATTTTTAATAAGAATAAAAATTCATCGTAATGCTTTATACTTCGGATAGGACATAAAAATGTGGTTCTGAGCCTGTGCCATGTTTAAGATCCTTATGCTAAACCTGAAAAGACGAAATTCAGGATTCCCATTGAAGCATCTTCCGAATATCCACAACAACGTAAAGTAACGTTGAATAAATAAACAAACAACAAACATCCCCTGTAAGTATCACTATTGCTATAGCTAGTTCCTAACGAGAAGGACCCTCTATCCTCTAATATTCTCGAAAAATAGCTTATAGCAAAATCGACACCTGAAAATTCATCGAGTATGTTTATAATCTCCGAAGATGTTATTATTTAAACTGCCCCCTTTTCGCCATTTATAAGGAATGCTGTTTTGTTCTGTCAGCCTTAGTTATTCATCTTACTATAATTTATTCAAAGGGCGCATCTGGCCTGATAGCCATTATCAACGGGTTTTTTTTTTTTTTATTCCCGGAACGGTGGCGCTATGATTATTTCTCTAGTTGCCACCCGAAAAGAAAACAAATAAAATTATATAGTCCCCGTTTTCTTTCTGAATAATACACAATCTCACCCTAACCCACACCGCAATGACCAGCAGTTAATTCGCTGGCTGATTGTAAAACTGTTTTTAAAGATATTTCGCACAATAATTAAGCTGTCTTTCCTTCCTTAAGGTGTAATTACTGTCATCATATAATTATTGATGTCAAAAAAGGAGTTTGATGGAATAACTATTACTAATCACTTTCTACGTACTTGACTATTTATATTAATTGATGTTTCTACTCAGCTAAGATAATTTTATTCTTTTAGAAAAAAATAAATAAAAGAAATACTTTTTTTTTTTTAAATAACTATAAACTATACACATGAATTGTAAGAAAAATTTAATTGATTTTCTTTTAACTGGTACACTACGATTACACACTTACAAGTGACGTTTCACTAAACGATCACAATTGGCAAATGTAATTAGAAAATACGTTTTTGAATTTTACATTTTAAATAATTAATTTTATATTTCCTGCTTTGGAAAGATAATAAGAACTGATTAATATATATATATATATATATATATATATATATATATATATATATAATATAATATATATAGAATAGAAATAGAATAGAATAGAATAGAATATATATATATATATATATATATATATATATATATATATATATATATATATATATTATTAGGGAGCATCTGGGGTGTAAGGCAAAGCATTTAAACTGGGCACATAGCCCTAGTATTATTCCTTCGGGTGAAACATAAAATAGTGGTCCTGAATCTGTGCGATGTCATGTACTCTTTAAAGATCGCTATTCTATTCAAATCAGGATAGGAAAAAATTATGACTCTCTCTGTAACATTGTTTTATTAGCCACAGTAGATTAAATCAATAAACAAAAAATAAGAAAAAAATACAAAAAAAAACTTAATAATTTTATTTTATTTCAATATACAAGGTATAAATATCTTGTTATTAAGTTCGTTCGGTTTTTCATGAAACGTCACATCATTCTGCTATGGGTGGGGTTCTTGAATATCTAAACATCAAGCAAGCTTGGGACCACTATTTTACTTGTATCTAAAAATATTTGGGCCATCTGTTCGGTTTGAACCCGATGCCTGTAGCATGTAAGACTGTCATCCTAGCTAATAAACCACAGTTGAACCTCTTCTTATGAATAAAAGTTATAAGCCACAAGTCGGCTGTTACAAAGCGCAAAATAGTTAAGGGTGGTATCTCTTAAACAAGACTTTCATACGTTCATGATCCTTTTTTGAAGACACTATCGAAGTCGAAACATTCAAACGTAAATCTGAACAGGTAGTTAAAAAAAGTTCAACGTTCAAAACTGAAATACGCTTTTAAACTGACGCAGGTTTCAAAGATTCTTGCCGAGTCACTAGATATAAAGGCACAATCAGTCTTTGCGAGCATCCAGCCTGCGCAGGTATTCAATCAAAGGTTAAAAATGTTCTTTAATTTTTTTTTTCAATGAATACAATGTAAAATATTTTCATAACTGTACTTTACCTATCCATACCTAGAGGTAAAAAAAAATTGAATAATTTTGTAAAGATAAAATTATTCTCAGGAGAAATAGATTTAAATATAACTGACATAAACTGGTGTTAAACACAAAAAATATTCAAACATTACCCTAACATGAACCAATTCATTTCAGATTACAGCTCATATATCGAAAGGGGATTTAGATTTTGTAATTGCCTTCGACTCCGCACACACGATTGGTAATTTCGCGGTCTTATCTATGTGAACAGTTCCACGTGTTTAGCAGAAGATAGCAGTAAGCATAGGTGAGGTATATGTTGTGCCATGCCCCGATTTGTACGTATTAATCTTCGTTCCTCGTGCGAATATTACATCTTTACACGTTAGCATGTTCGTTAGGATTTTCTATCGACGCCATTTTGCGATTAGTTCTTATTCGTGTGCTAAATGGATGTAGTCATGGTTTTCGATGTGCCTTTTTATCATTAACAGAGAGTTACTTGGATCAAATTATCCCATACATCAGACTCCACTAACTTGGGTCACCTGTGGTGTAGTGGTCATTTCTGCCCTAGTTTAAGGGTTGAAATAAGGTAGATTGCCCAAGGTTTTTTTTAAAGGAAGTAAAAAATTCTTAGTTAATCCGTCCTTTGGAGGGGACGTAATATAGTAGTCTGGAGCCTGTGTGATGTCAGCTACTAATTAAAGATCCCTATACTAATTAATTCTAGTTAAATGAATACACAAACTACCTAACTCATAGATAGTTCTATAATTTTATATATATATATATATATTATTTTTTAATATTAATTAAGTTTCCTTCGCAAATAATAGTGATGAAAATGCAAATTATAAACCCCCTAAATGTTTTACGATGAGTTCTTTTCTAGAATTTTAATAACCTCATAGTATAACATAGTATACAGCCTTATTGGCTACAGTTCCTAATTATCGGAATGCCTGTAATAAAGTTTAATGAAGAATTGAATTATATTGAAGGTCGTTAACCTGTTTTTTTTACAGACTTTACATACTCCTAATCAAATATGGCCTCCGTAAATTAGACTACAATAAAATCGTAAAACTCTCTTATGTAAATAGAGGATGATAAAAGTAAAACTAATCGTTAATCCCCTCTACAGTATTACTTTAGCGTATTCAAAAACTTTTTTTTAGTTAATGCAAATGAAAGATAAGTTTTAAATAATTGTGCAAAAAAGCCACAAAACACAGGCGCCACTCGACTGAGAGTTAGCGAGTCAGTTTTGAACTATTTCTTCTCACCTGTAAGAAGAAGTGGTAATATAATTACCCAACTCAGTTCTTTACCTGCAATAAACTACATTTTTTTGTTCGACCTTCTCCTACCTGGATATCTGCTGGGTAGTCCGTAAAGGTTCTGGTTATGGTTTTCAAACCGAAAATTCACTAGATAAAGATTTGGATTTAACTTTTTTCATATTACATGTAATATTATACTATTATTATTTTTCTCTCTTCGGAATAAGTTCACCTTGGAACATGTTAAATCCATCACTTATTTATTTTATTATTTTTTTTTTGTCCTAAATTGTTAAATTTGTTTTATTATATTATAGAATAAAGAAGATAAGAAAATTATTATTATTATTTTTTAATGCTTCATCTTTTCATTTTTCGGATATTCTTTTCCTTTGTTCTTATGAGTGGTTGGTTCAGTTTTTATTGAGCTTAGTTGCTTTTAGGAATCTTTTACTTTAGTTATTAAATATTATTTTTTAGAAATATTATACCATGTACCTTACGTTTACATTACGAAAATTTAATTTTCTTAGGTACCTTATATATATTAAACACTTATAAAACTTATAGTGCAATTATATACACACAAACGTATATATGTATATAAATAAATGTCTAACATGTAAATGCAATTATTTATTTAGAGACATTTATCTCGATAGATAATTGTAATAATATCGAACTATAATATACCGTTAAAAATGAATGATTTTACCAAAAATATTGAATAGGAGAAAAGATCGGTGATTAATTGTTAATTTTATTTATTTTCTATTTTATGTAATTTGACTATTACTATTATTTTTTGTATATTCTGTATGAATGTGGTCTCTTATCAATATTGCTATTGTTCGTTTTGTAACAAATTGTAATATATCTCAATAAATAAATAAAAAAAGAAAAATTAGTAATTAATTCAGAGCGGAGAAAATTTAAATTAAGTTTAATAATTGTTATAATTTATAAATTGTAGTGTTAGTTAAAAACTGAATAGAATACCTTGAAAAGTTTTAAAATGTATTAATTTATTAAATGTTGACTTTGAAAATTTATTTTAAGTTGAGAAAGAATTTGGTTTATTTCAATTTTCAAAATCACAATATTTATTTCGTTGTTCTTCCTACTAAGTAATAGATCTTAACAAAAGTACTGTAGTACTGTAGTTAATACTTAGTTTTAAGTCAAAAACATTGTAAAAATCTGGACTCAGAATGAAATATCTGGTAATAGAGAAAATAAGGTGAAGTAAAAAAAAAATGTTTTAATATTTTTTGAATGATATGGGATATTGCTAAATATATAGTCTGAGTCATATTTTATATGCTATAATTCTTGCTTTAATAATTTTATATTCTTTAAATAAGGTCACGTTAGAAGTCAACTATTTCTAATTAATTCAATATTGACCAATGATTTGAATTGCCCGCCCGCATATAGAAGTGAACATAATTTTCTATGACGGAACTAAATGAGACAAGGGCTATAAAAAAAAAATATTATTACCTAATCAACATTTTAAACTGTATGACGTCCTTATACGGGTTGGATATCGTTTGTAATTTTTGAAAATACGCGTATATTTTCATCCTAAAAAAATTCTTAGTTTTCTCATGTAGTGGATTGTAAAATGTAAAATAATTGTATAGTTTATATATATATATATATATATATATATATATATATATATATATATATATATATATATATATATATAAAAAACTATATATATATATATAAAATATATATATGTGTGTGTGTGTGTGTGTGTGTTTCTTACCAATATAAAAGAATGGAGACTGAGAATTTTAGAAGTATTGAGAAGTATTTTAGAGGAAGAAATTTTCAGATACACGGCGTGTAGAACTCAGGAGACTCTTTTTTTTTAAATCGATAAGAAAATTTTCACGTTTAGAATACTTACTTCCCCTAATTGTATATCTAACTAATATATAAGCGAATTTTTAATCCGTATTTTAAGCGTTCGGTTTGTATATTAATTTAGCCTTATAAATAATTAACTCGATGAAACAATTTTATGTTGAAGGTTAGACCGTTGGTAATTTCAGTTCCGACGTAGCTAAAATACGGCGCAGCTCTGTCTAAACCTGTTGAAAAATTGATGTCATTTTCCGTGTCGCGGTTTACGGAATAAAAAATACCGTGTCTTACCCCCACCCCTTTCTCCCTGAATATATCGTCGTATTCAGGGAAATGCCTCGTAGGTCGGTAATAAAACCTCTGTGAGTAAGTGAATACATTTTTTATTTTAATTTCATGTTTGTTTATGAATTTTAATTTTTTTTATAACCTTTTTTATTGAATTAATAGAAAATATTCATGATAACGAATTTAGTAATCCCTTAATTAGCTGAGTTTTTAAAAAAATCATATGTAGCTGTTATAATAAATTCTTATTTTTGTCTGTTTACTTCTGATTTTTTTCTGGTTTTGTGTCTATTATTTAATGTCTGATGCTATTTTAATATTTTATTGATTTAATATCATAATATTTTATTTAAATGATTTTTTTTTTTTTTTTTTTGGACGTTTGTGTTATTTTATGCAGTCTCATTGGTTCCTTTAGTTAAATACAGTAGAATAGTTAATTATTTACTATATATACAAGACAATCAAGCTTTCAAAGAAAGAAAATCTGGTGTGGACAGGTATTTTACTTACCTCGGCTGTTAAAATAAATTTAAGAACCACAAAAAAGACATCAATTTGATAAAGTTTTATATGATTATATTAGATTTCCTAGGAAACATATGATTTTTAGATTAGATGATATAACATTTTTTTTATTTATTGATACAGGCAATTCACAACAATGGTGATGTTTGCCGAGGTAAAATATTGCTTTTCCAAAGATATTACTTAATACAGTTCATAGATGAAGACTAATCAATGTAGTATAAACATAATTTAATTTTAATATAAATAATACAATAGAAAAATAAATAAAAATAATAACAATAAATTAATCATAATAAAATAACGAGTATAATATATTCCTCAATTTAAATTACTTTTTATAAGTTTCAATATAATATTTTTTCTTAAACCTTTAGCTTTTCAATGATATTTTATACCGTATATATTAATATTACTGTTATTATTTTAAATAAAACCGAAAATTACAGTAAAAACTATGTTCGCGCATTCCTCCTTTAGTTTGATTTCAAATTCGTTCAATTTGTCTATTTTTATCAATGCAAATAATATTATATTGTTATTTTTTAATAAAATATACTTAGTATATAATTATATTTTATAAAGTATATATATATATATTTTCTACAAAATTCAAAATACTTAGGAGGACGAAGAATTAAAAATTAATTCAATATAAACCATGTCATACTATTTCAATCAGAATGAAACCTACACTATATTAAAGCGTATTAAATTTTACATCGATAATAGTGTGTTTCATCATAATTGTTAAAGGCATTTTAGAGAAAATTGTAAAAAGGTCCAAGATGCATGGTATAAATTTGCTTTTCTGGTGTGCCGATTTTGTTGAAAAAGTTTCTGTGACATATCAGTTATATAAGCTCCTGAAATATGAAATTTCAGTTTAATAAAACTTTATATTTTCGAATTAAGCTGACCATATACACTCATACACACAGAACATTTTCGGTTGACTTTCGACTTATTTCAAATATAGGTTAAGTGAAAGCAAAATAAAAAGGTTGATAAATCAAATTGCTATAATGGTCGATAGAGATTATAGCATAGCATGTTTATCGAATGGAAACCTCTAATCTAAGGCGTTAACATTCAATGAGAGATGTAGTGCTAATACACAACTAAGCTGTTATTAATCCTTGACCATTAATAACTCTATACATAGAATCAATTACCTATAACAATAATCCCGCTAGCCGTTAGGGCACTGTTGACCCTCTCTAATATAAACTGGTATAGCAAAGGTCTTAACTCTTGTCTAAGGGTATTAGTAAAGCAGGTGGGAAGTAGGTTGAGTGATGAATCAAAATAACTGTCATAGCCAATTAATAATTTTTATTATTAATTTTTTTTTTATTCAGATATATTACAATTTGTCTCAATTGGTAATAATAAAATAAGAGAGAGCAACAAGATTTCATTTATAATATAAAGTAATGATAATAAAACAAAAACAATCTTAATCAAGTTTTGGTTTTAATGAAACCATTGAATCGATCATAAAAAAAAAGAATATATATATATTTATATTTATATTATAAATAAACTCTTGGACATGGGTCAGTAATGCCCTGATGATGGCTCACAAGCTTGAGCCGAAACGTCGGCAAAATTAAAATATTTAGAAAAAGACTGACTCTTGACTATTCCACCTATTATAGTAAGATAAAGTAATACGATCATAAAACTGAAGTTGACATTTTAGAGCCATATAACCAAGCTCCGAACAAAGGATTAGTCCAGCTATAAACGATGCGTTTTATAAAACTGAAATTTCATATTTGAGATGTTACAACATTTTTTTTTTTTTTTTTTCAACAAAATTAGCAAACCCGAAAAGCACCTTTCTATGATGCATTTCGCACTTTTTTACGATTTTTTCAAAAACTGCTTAAAAGTTTTTGAATAATCTCGTTGTACCGATTTAAAATTTAATGCTTGATTTGGATTTTGATTATAGTTATAATAATCTGAATTTAATACCGCTATTTTAAACTTTCTTCCTCTTAAGTATCTTTAAATTTGTATATTCAAAAAATTAAACATTTCATCTTGTTAGCGTTTATAAGAAGAACGGATAAATATATAGGTTGTTGATAAAGAGCAAAAATATTATTCAAATTTGTTTTATTTTTATTTTGAACATAAGAACAAATAATATACCATTGGAAAGCTAAAGACTTTTAAAAAATTTTATCTTATATACAAATTTGTCGTAGGTAATGGAATGTGACAAGATGCGGATAAAGCGAAGTGATGCTTTTAGATAGTTATATTATTATTTATTGAAACACATTTTTCTAATGAAACCTAATATAACTCTTTAACCTTTTTTCCTATCTAACCTTAATTAAAAGTTCTATAATAGATTTTAACTACGAAGTGAAAGTGTTGAGCTCACCAGATATTTAATTTTCACAACGATGCTGCTTGACGGTACACTGGCAATTTATTTTTTTTTTTTTTCAACCACTCCTTAAAAGAGTTATTATCTTGGGCGACTTTTATGACAATAAATGACCATGAAAGGTCATTAAAAATAAAAGAAAAAGCCACATGGTCCAAACCTCGCATTAAATTAATTACAGGCCCGTTTTTTATTTCTTTATGACGTCTAGTGAGGGAAGATTATTATGAGCAGAAGAGACGATAGGGAGAAGACAAAAAAAAAAAAAGTATTGCATTATGGTAACTTCGCACAGTAACACCTTTATTGCGTTAGATTAATTCGACAAGAGTTTTAACACGCTATAGGAGTGTTGGAGTATTATCTGATCTGAAGTTTGTTATAGCTGCGTGAGGTTCTGGGCCGGGCGAATGCTTAGCAATCTGGGGTTGAAAGGTATCTTACATTCAGGCTAGTAATAATGTATTTTACAGTGTTATGAAAATAATAGAGATTTCATATACTGGAAATAAAAATATAAAAATTCGGTAATTTTGTCTATTTTCTATTATATACCTACTAAAACCATCCCATATTCAGAAATATGTAAACCACCTTACGACAGTGCCCTGGATCCAATCGTTAGAAAGGCATGAAGTGCTTTTAAACAGGGATATCAACTTGAAAGGACACGACAAATAGTTGGGGATCGTTATCGAGAAGCTAACGCATGGTTACTGCGACCATTTGCGAGCCGAAACGAGTAAGGCATACACATCATGAGAGATTGTGAAATTTCACTGGTCACGTTTTTAAGTCGCTTCTAAATGGCGGACTGTGCTCGAATAGCAATCCTTAACGATGTCAGGTATATGAAGGAAATTAAGGTGTAGTGTTGTAATAAACACGTCTTAATATCTTAAGGCTAAACTGCTGCGTAATTGAGCACAGTACGACTTCTCTACAGCGGGCAGTCTCCCTTCTGATTGGTCTTTGGTAAGAGGAGAGGGGGGAGCAAACAAGTGATTATTTTTTTTTAAATATTGAAATATACATACAAGTTTTTTAATTATGCATTTATTTTTTTTCAATATATCTTTCAAGACAACTGAAAAGAAGATGGTTTGACGTAAAAAAGGTCACTGAAATGTTACATATACAAAGTATTTTTCTTGCCTTATATTCGTTAATTGCATATATTTTTTATTCGCGTAATAAAGTCTTGCATTTCAATTAATACAATTAAAAAGGAAGAAAGATTTTGGACATATCAGTAGCTGAAAACTTCTGTTTATTTAATGATGGTCTAATTATTTTCTTGAGCGGGCGTTCGACTATGAATTTCTATATTTACTGATGCCTGGATCATTTATGGCCAGTAAAGGTACAGTCTATTAATATTTATTTGATTTTTTTTTTAAATTTTATTTGTTAAAATTATCAATCACTACTTTTTATCTTATGGTAGTATGGTTAAATATTCCGCGATGTTGTGAATAAATATTTTTTTTATTTATTTTTTTTATTTATTTTTTTTTTATTCCTATATATTACAATTTGTCATAATAGACAATAATAATAGTGCTACAGGATCTCATTCATACAATATTTACAATATAAACAAAAGGAAAGTCAAATTACATAAAATAAAATCAAAATAAATAAACGTATACAATAACAAAATTTATAGACAAAATAAATACAAATAAATGAAGTTAACAAATAAATAAACAAAACATGTCACATTCATACCTATGTACAATATTTACAATCAGCTCGGGAACCCCGGACGGGGCTTGTCTCCCCACTTGTGGAAGGACAAGCAGAGTCCAAAGGATCCCAGCGCCTCCCTCTCAGCCGCATCACTGGGAATGAATAATTAATCCGAAAGAAAAAATTACCTAATACTGGAGCATATTGGGATTTATCGTCAAAACGTACACATCTATTTACTAGTAAATAGTAGTAATATTAATCTTAACCTTTATTATCATCAATATTTTCCTACTAAAAAACAAAACAAATTGTTTTACTATTTTATATTTATATGATGCCATCAATTAATTAAATGACACTAAGAACGTACTTCTCTGACTGGCCATTTGTTAATTTCACATTAAAACAAAACAAAAACTTACAGATTCTATTAAATAAGTAAATTTTATCTTTAATTTTCAATTACATGAGAAAAAAAAAATAGAAATTCCTCTTCGTTTTTCGTACATTGACTAATTACTATAATGGGCTATTAGTGGGCACATAACATTAATTTAAAATAAGAAACAATTTCAACGTATTTTCTCTAATTTGATCCTGGGGGCAAATTAGAGATCCCAAATCCCAAAAAAAGGGGAAAAAATCTGGCGGCTGAGCGTGATCTTGGTCGAATCACGTCATTGCCTAGGAACAGTACGAATCTCTACACGTACTGAGCCCAAAACTCTTCATGAGTTTTAGTAGTACAGTTTTTTTTTTTTTTTTTGTTTGTTTTTTTTAAACTAATTTAGTCTAATCCACTAAAATTTCTTCTATTGGGAGATGGTTTTGCCCAAATACTGATTTATATAATACAAAATAAACAATATAACCTTTCCAGAGACATTTCCTAATTAAGTAGTGCTTGATTTTAAATTCCCTCTGTCAGCCCTATCAAAGGCCTTACAAAATCTATATCTAGATATGTCTCTACCCCACCCTAAGGGCAGTAGACAAGGACTGAAGGGAGAAACCCCAGAAAGAGACTGATGCCTGAAGGGCAGTGGTTTGTTGACTCGCTCCCAGCCCCAAGTTGGGTCGCCACAGCTCCACCGCGATCAAACACGGTCCTTACTCTTTGTCGTCCGAATGTCCCTCATTGTCTTCTCTTGTATCTATAAACGCTCCTTAAATATTTATATTGATAAAGTAAATACCAACTCAAATCCTTGATAGAGATGTTTTCTCATTTATATAATATTTTTATGGTTTTAATATCTTATAGATCAGTGGTTTATTTATAATAATATGTTTAAAACGTTTAATGGGCAGTCTCATACTTGATAAGCTCTATAGCAACATTAGATCTAGTGATTAAATTTTATTACAGTAATGTGTAGTGTTTCAAAAAAAATTTATATGGTTTAAGCTTTTCGTCGAAACCATTATCAATAAATATATATTTTAACTCTAAATGGTTTTAAAAATACAAAAAAAAAAAAAAAGGTAATGAACTTAACAATATCAAATTTGTGAATATTGAATACGTTTTATAACACAATAATCTTTTGAAAAGTGTAGTCAGGAAGTTAATACAGCAGTACTTACTAGCTATTAATGAAACGTTTTGACCAAAATTATGGATCCGATAAATCAAGATATTAACTGATATAACAATCGATATAATAAAAAGTAAAACATTATAGTTTATAAACAATAATTATCAATTCGAATAATGGAGCCCGTAGCCGTGTGGCTAGTTCGCATATCAGTCCCGGGAGGGCTTTTTCAAGCATTTAATTAAATGAAAAATCACTGACAACCTCTCCCCTGGTACGTGAGACCCGTCAGCTAACTATTATCTACTCACAAATATTGGTATTTGGATTTATGTATGTACCCTCTATCGTAACATGGAGAATCGCAGTTTAGTTCTCTAAGGCATGTCCCGCCAACCGAGTTTAAACGCCAGGTTTTTCCCCCATTTTTGGGTACCCACTTTATAGAGGCTGGGAGTACCCCAGGAGGGTCTCCATGACCCAGGATCAAATTAGAGAAAATAAGTTGGAATTGTTTCAGGATCGTCCCCCGGCTGAAATAACAGAATAAATAATATTCCGCCACAGCCGGGATTCGAACCCAGGACCCGAAGCACAGTGGACTAGCGCTCTACCCACTAGACCACGCCGCTCCTTGCCAACCGAGTAACAATTATTAATTACGAATCCATAAAAATATTTAAGTTAGATACTTCAGATACCCTTTTCGAACGGAAAACAACTCTTTAAGTATATTGTGTTCTCAGTTCTGTGTGCAGAATGCTTAATGTGTTATATGCCAACGGTAGGGAAAATAAATAATAAGGTGGAGATCATCCTCAACCAAGTTTTTCCTTTAGTTTTCCGGTACCCAATTTTTAGAGGATGTTTGAACTCAAACTAAGTAGTTAGATAGACGATTTATATATTGTTGTTGTTTTTTTTTGTGATTCACCTGTGATTGGCCGCGTGATTCAGAACAGCTAGTTGTTATACGACGGCGCTATTTCCCTGCAACGGTATCCAACGCCAATATAATACCCCATCCACCCTCCGCAACCTAGCATACGTTTCGCTCTCCACGTCTCCAGCGTCTAACAAGGGTCATCGGGCAGTCATTTAGGCCGTAGAGGTTGTAATGACTTGGGAGGAGAGAATAGGCCGCGCGGTAAGGGAATGATGGTGGTTACCCTGGCGACGGCTATCATCAATAGGTCCAGGCTACCTCACAATAGGCTACCGTGAAAAATCGTCAAATTGGAGGCGCCAACCAGGTTCGAGTCCCGTCCACGGTTCACAATAACCCTATTATCCCCACCTCGTTAACGGCCCGTTTACTTCCACTAAATATTACTTACTTAGTAGCTTATTAATTACTTTTTGCCTACAGTAGCTAAACGTAATGGAGCGTCGTGCGCGCCAAGTTCGTATCACCTTGGTTCAAGTTAACAAAGAGTTGATCAACTTTAAAAATTAAAAAAAAAAAGTTAATGTCCTTTCTTAGAACTCTGAATAATAATAGATCATTTAAAAAAAAAATTATGGAAATAAAAAAAAATAAAACGCATTTTAGAAGATGACTCACAGTTTATAACAATGGTGAAAACTAAAGATCCACCGACTAAATTTGTAACATTTTATTTGTCCTAATTTTATAATATAACATTTTAATTATTTTATGCTTGAAAAGCTTTAACTTAGCTAACTGATCATTTACAGGGAAGTAAATGGAATATATTCTACAAAGTATACCCTATAATATACATAAATAATTGAATACAAAGAAGATTTTTTTCGTTTAATAACTTAATTTTAAACTCCTAAAAGATAGGCTTTTCTTATATAATAGAGAAATATGATCATTATTATTAATAAATCAAACATGCAAGAATCGTATAAATTTCATATGTAGTCATTCTCAAATATCTTGTACTCATTTGTATGCCAGAATTTTTAAAAAACAAATAATTGTCTTTTTAAAGGTGAAATGTCTGGATATGTACTAAAAATTTTCCTACAGTACAAATGAATAAAACTTGTATGAGACCGTACGCTGGAAACACTGAATCCTATAACCTTCCTCCTTGCAAATATTACAGCCAACATATTTTCATAAGTTTATTTTCTTATAACGGCATTCCATTAACTCGTATAACTTATTTTATTGGATATCAACTTTTCTAAATTCTAAAACGTTTATTATACTTCTATATTACTACTTATATTTCAGGAATATGCTTTTGAGGACTTGGTTACGGACGAATCATCATTGGTTATGGAGTTCGCTGAAATCAAGAATCGCTGTATCATTTTACATATAAAGAGATGGTTAGGGATGGTTTGGGATATAGAAATGCAGGCATAAATTCTTATTTTCTTCCTTAACAAGAGCCTGATACATCGTACATCGCCCATACTACCCGCCTAGTATAGCTAGATGGACAAAGACGCCCGGAGGACGATCTAGATGACGCGAGGGTGAGGTGGGAGTGGGCGAGGTGTGGACTCCTGCGATTAGCCACAGCCTTTGCCCGCTCAAATTGAAACGTCACGACCCGCGGATAAAAAATGCCATTGGGGGGGCCACCCCTCAGAGCGATGGGGGAAAAAACTGAAAAAAATAATAAAAACGAGAAAAAAAAACCGGGTCCCTTGAAAATAAGAACAATTGAGCGAGGTTGTGTATCGGCGGTGTGTTGGCAAGTGTGAATCGGAATTGGCTCCGTGTTGAGCTGGTTTGACTAAATTGCCACTTGGGGGCGCTAAGCGAGATAGTTGTTTTGACAAAAGCGATTGTTATTTTTTTCCTTCCCAATACTTCCCCCTCCGATCCCCCCTCCCAGCATCCTATTATTGCGTTTTAAGGATAAATGCGTTCCATTTGTTTGTCTCCACGGCTCTTTTTACTTCGTGCTTTTGTTTGAATTGTGGTCGCCACAAAAGAGGACTTTGTAAAAAAAAAAAAAAAAAAAAAAAAAAATGTAATATTTATACAATATATGAGGAGGGTGGGGGTTTCGTCCTTCCAGTTTCATTGGCTTTTTTTTTTTTTTTTTTTTTTTTTCTACAAGTCTCCCATCTGACGAACCCCTCCCTAACCAAAAACAAATACCGGCTACTTTCTAAAAGTGATAAATTGATTTATTTATTCAAAAGACCTAAAACATTGTCGTATGTTTGTACGTCTCTCTCCGTGGAACAACAGAGTCTCGAATACCTTTTAGCCGACTGTTGTGTACCTTCGGGACTTTTGTTTGCTCAGGACTGAATTTTTTCTTTCTTTTTTTTTTTTTTTTTTTACCTACTCTGAGTAAAAACGGTTTTGTATTTCGATGAGTTGGAGGAATTAAGTCGCCTATTGCCTTTGTCTTTAAAGCCCGTTTAACTTTTTAGTCCGCTTGTTACAGGAGGCTAAGTGGCGGAATTACACTGATTTACCCCAACTCTCAAAGTCTTGACTCTGGTATCGTAAGTTTATCGATTGTTTGAACTTATAGATATAAATGTCTACGATTCTAATGAACCAATCTTTTCATATTATTCGTGCGAAACTTTCGAAAATCCATTTTTACCTTTATACAGTACCTGAGTAAGTTCTCATGTCTCTTTTGTCAAAAAGGGCACAAGGACTTAAGAGACATCTCTACTAGGTTTACTAATTTTCTAGGTATTCACTGTTCAATCATGGTGTTATATAGCTTCTGACGGTCTATTGAATCATAAGCCTTTTTTAAATCGATATAAAGTTGATAGATTACACCGTTGTATTCCAGCTTCTTCTCTAATATTTAACGTAAGGAAAATATTTGATCAAAAGTCGAGCGATTCCGTCTAAAACAACATTGGTAGTCTCCGATAATTTCCTCAGCGTATTCCGTGATTCGGCTAGTTAGTATTGACGAGAATATTTTATAGCATACTAAGAGAAGAGAGATCCCACGATAGTTGTTACAATCCGTCCTTTTTTGTGAATCGGTCCTTTTTTTTGAGATATCTGACATCCTTAAAATTCATTAATGCAGAAAAAGGAGAATATTAAAAAACTAAGGTTTTAAGAACAGCTGGCAAAAGGGGCTACGAAAAAAAATATTAATAAAATAAAAGATAAATAATTAATACGAGTAATAATAAATAACATGAGCCGAGAATGTAATTGTGTTGATGAGATTAATAGGGTGTGATAGGGAGCAGAGGCGGAAGGTAATACCTATGGATTAAGTTATAAGGGACAATATTGGAGGGGGCTGACTTTGGACTTATCAATTATCGTATAATGTCGTTATGTTTATATTGATATTGATATTGTCCCTGTTTGTATTAAGCTTATAAATCCTCGGTTCCTCTCCTCTCGATATCGGAAGGTAATGACTGGACGGCATGCCACGCCGTGCAAATGTTTGCTCTGCCTTATGATGGAAAATTATCTAAATGTCTATATTTGGTTAATTATCTCCTGTATATTTTTAAGTTATTTGTCGGTGGAAGGTATGAGAATTTACCTTTTGGGAAGGAGGTAACAGGAACTGTTTGCTCAATGTCGTACGTTGTCGTTTCTATTGTCCATAATTTAATTCAATTATCGCTTTAGATTTTTGTCGTCTTTATCAAGATCTTGACTAGAACTTTGTTTACTTTTGTTATCCTGGATACAGCTCAATTTTCGGACTGTCAGTGATGTCAGTATCGCTTATTTTCATCTACTCTAGGTAATGTCTATATTCTCTGTTGTCATTTTTAATTATGACTTAACTTAATAATGGTCAAGCTTGGTGGCTTAATTGAAAGCATGCTGGTTTTTTTTTTTACGTTATTAATTCATTAAAATTTTCTTGTAATTCATTAAATAATTAAAAAAGACACTCAATGAAATTCTACTATACAATAACCATAATAAATTACAAAAATTCCTCACCAGTACAAAAGACCCTATAAGTAATGAAGAAAAATTAAATGTTGTATACAAAATAAATTGTCTGGACTGTAAAAAATGTTACATAGGGGAAACGTCCAAAAAAGTTAGTACTAGAACTAAACAGCACAAAAGTAATTGTAACAACAGTAAAAATATGAATACAACTACTTTATCACAACATAGCATACATTTGAAACATAAGTTTGATCTCTATAGACCACAAATTTTTGAAATAGTCAAAAATAAACAAAATAGAAAAACCATAGAGGCTATATATATATAAATAAAAATATAGATAACATCGTGAATTTTAAAACCGACTCAAAACATTTAAGTTACCACTATTCTGATTTCATTATAAAATTAAAAATATAATGTAAATAATTAATAATAAAATGTTTTAAAGAATTTCACAATATGAAATAACAATAACCATATACAAGTTAAAAATTGGTCTAATCCTTAATCCAGTTGAGGACAAAAATCTGAGCAATACTCTTGCTCAGATCTGACGTTTTTAAATATGGACTCCATTTTTTCTAATTTACCTAGTGGAATGTGTGTATTGGTGAAAATACTGAGTTCTGAATATATAACAAGGTAATTTTATAGTATTTATTTAACTAAGTACTATGTGACATTGTTAAATTTTTGCTTTTAATGCCTCCTTCTGATTTTAAATTTATTGTTTAATAGTTTTAAATTTTGTTATCAATAGACACCTAATTTATAAAAAAAAGTTTAACCATTCCCTTCAGAATAGTATTTTTTAATGTAATGGTAATTGCTTACTATACTTTGTAGACTTCTGAAGATGGGAGAATATCCCGAAACGTCATGTTGATGAAATAAAAAATTGAGTATTTACGGAAGAATTTATTCAGACTGAAATCTACCTTAATATACAATAACAATTACCATGGAAAGAAAACTTTTAAGTGTCTTATTTAATGCACTAAAATATACTAACTTCTAGTAGGACTAAAACTCCTGATTGAAATTTATACAATAAGCTGGTAAGGCTTAACTAATAATAATAATAATAGGCTTAGCGAACCCGAAGGTTCGATGCCGACACCTAAGCCAAAGAGATCAGACTTACAACAACCCATCGACGCTTCAGTCTGTCTCTCTCACGCCAAACACTCGGTTTATCTGAGATTTATTGCTCTGTGTATTATGCGGTTTGCACAATGCAATTCAACGGAAATTCATTCTTTTTATTTGTTCTTTAATGAAGAAAACGAAAATTATCTTTGCAATGAGTTCTTAGATTTTTGGCAGTCGATAAATCAATAAATCAAACTAACAATAAATTTTATTTTCTCGATTCCTGTTAGAATTAATATAAAGCTTTTTCTTATTCTTTTACGTTAGAAGTCTCGATAATAATTAAATTTAATCTATTATTGTTATTTTCGATGGTCCATGACCTTTCTTACATCTAATTAGCAAATAAGTTTATAAATACAAATAATTACAAGATACCTATATTTTATTTATTTATTTGTATAGGTTACTTGTGATTTATTGATGTAAACTATAGATGGTCACAAACTTTTGACTGGCAGTGTATTTATTGCAAATATATTTTTTTTCTTCCCCTCCGCTGTTCACGGGTCTAAGATAAGACGCCGTGGAGAAACGATATTCCGGAAGCCTGTTAGTATTTTTCGACAAGTGTGGATGCGGCGGTGGTGTTATTAAATGAAGCGTTAGAACAGAGCTGGTGATTGGCAATCATGTGCGGTCCTCGGTAATAGCAGCTAGCAAGCAGCCCTCGTCCAACCTCTCATGATTATAATTGCGTAAAATGTCAATTTGCATGAGTATTGGAATCAGGGATCCCTCTCATTTACATCGGGGTATTATTTCCATGGGCTGTACTCTCTCTTCCCGTTCATCGTCTGTGGTCACCCGCTCTTCCGGACCAGACCCGTTTCCGGAAAAAACGTTCCTTGTAGCATCTGTTTGAAGATAAGTTATTCTTATCAAAAGATAAGACGGTTCATTCTTCCATGGATAACTATCATTAGTTTAAACTCAAGTAATACGATTTCAGCCAAGTTTAACTCCATACGCAGCCTCCCACCACTTCCTGACAAATTTTAGATCTTAATGTAGACATATCTGTTACAAGTAACTAAGAACTTACATAAGAATATATGTTCCTATTACGTCATTTCTATAATAACTTATAATACCAACAAATAAGTCAAATAAATGACTAAATTATTTATATATAGGCCGATAAACTAATTCTAATAATAATCCTCTGCATCCTATTTTTTTTTTTTGACCTGTTCTAAAATTATCTACATGAACCGCTCACTGTATCAAGAAAAGGTCTTTATAAGAACTTCGGTACGTAATTTAGAAAAAATATCTACACCCTACTGTCTTCTCGACTATACTCCTATCAAACATCCACCATGCTTCTTTCCTATCCTCTTTTAAATACCTTCTCTTCTAATACCTTCTTGCTTTCTAATCAGATGTTAGCTAATTTGAGTATATTAATTAAAGTGAGATGAAACGCCAATTTATTTTCTTAAAGTGAGAATGGCTGACTTAGTGTATATATAGAGGAAAGTTAGTTGTGGGTGCAGTTAAATAAACACTTAATTTAATAGTGACAACGTTTCAGCCTAAATTTCAAGCTTTCTTCAGACGATTGAATTGTTGGGTTCTCAATCATTCAATCGGCTTGAAGAAGGCCTGAATTAAGGCCGAAACTGTCACTATTAAATTAAGTTTCCACTTAATAAAGTGTTTATTTCACTGCACCCTCAACTAACTTTCCCCTATCATTTTTTTTTTTTTTTACTTTTATCTACATATCATACCATACAGAAGAACATTAAATTAATTAATTTTGTAAATAACGTATTTTTTATATTTTCAACCGGAATCAATCAGTCAAATCTATAATAGTGATTTTTTTATCCACACCTGTAATAATCAGTAGATTCACTCTGAACTTTATAATATATTATTGTTTAGACATTTTAATGAATCACAGATCTAAGAAATGGAAAAACTATTAATTTATTTTTTAATTTCTCATTCCTATTTATATATATCTACTACTCAGTCGAGTGTAGTTAATAAAATCAAAACGTTGTATTGGCATTCTATGATTTTTTTTATTGCATTCATGATCACCTCTGTTTAATTAACATTTTTAAAACTTATAAATCCCTTTTTTTCTTTCATTATATACATTTAATTAAATTTAATAAGGTTATTAACGTCATTATTTTTTTTTATTATAAAATTATTATAAAAAAATAAAAGAATAAACTTATTACCTACATATATATTTCTTTTTCAAAATCGTTATTAGAATCGCTTCCAAAGCGGAGTAATATTATGAAGGACAAAAACTTTTTCCTCATATCCTAACCTATAATCTTAAACTGCGGCCTCTTATTTATGAACTAAAGGGAATTACGATTTTAATTGAAAATCTCATCAAGAGTAAAATAAGATCATTTAAAGAGAAATAGTCAGTCCCATTTATATTTTTCTTGCTAATCTAAATTTTAATAAATATTACCAAGAAGAAAAAATATATTACTATCTATATTATTAAGATTTCCTCGTAAAACAAAACAAAATGAAAAGTTTTCATTCTATTAAGGAAATTAATTTATTTTACTATGATGTTATATTGAACCGTTATGTAAAGTATCCTAGATTTGTTATTAATTTATATTCTTATTTAGCTTTTCTGAAATGAATAATTTAATTAAATATAACAATTTTATGTGTAAGTCTTACATACAGCTTAGTCAATTTTATTTAATTAAATGTTTTTGTATATTCCTAATGCTTTTATTGATTGTGTATTACCATCCGTTTTTTACTATTTTTTTAAATTTTATTATGGCGAATTTAATTTATAATTCATATTAAAACCAGCAAAGTTGTTTTCTTCCATATCTTTTTTATTATCATTGTTATACAATTTGTCAAACATCCGCCATGCTTCTTTCCCATCATCATTTAAATACCTTCTCTTCCAGTACATTCTTGCTTTTAAATCAGATGTTAGCTAATTTGAGTATATTAATTAAAGTGAGGTGAAACGCCAATTTATTTTCTTAAAGTGAGAATGGCTGACTAGTGTATATATAGGGGAGAAGTTAGTTTTAAAATAAAATAATGTAACCTTAATTTGTTTAAAATAATCTAACAGGGCTAGAAGTTCTTTATATAATTTATAAGTTTTTAAAAATGATTGTATATTTAATAAAAAAATTGTTTTTGACCAGTAGACAGTCCTAGGATTTCTAAAAATTAGTAAAAATTCTTGTTTATGCCGTCTTTTGGAGGGGACATAAAATGGTGGTCCCTAACCTGTGCGGTATAAAATACTGGTTAAAGATCTCCGTCCTAATTAAATCTGGATAGGGAAAAATTCAGGACTTCCACTGTGGCCTAGTAAAATAAGCCAAATTAGCGAAAATTGACTTTAAATGAATAAACGACAACAAAATTAAATATTTTGGAAAACTTGGTCTTCAGATCTCATATTCCTGAATGTACAGCGCCTAAGAATACTTAAACTTGAGTAATAACTCTTGTGGTTAATAATTTATAGTTTTATATTGTTTTTTGCTGTTTAAAAAAATATATATTTTATTGAAATTTACAACTTTATACAATGCAACAAGTAAATATGCTAATTGATGATAAAACACATGATAGGTCCAGTCTATAAATAAGCAATTGTTTTTACGACGTTTCTAGAATTTATTGTTCTCATATTCATGCCCTAACAGTGGCAAAACTAAAAATAAAACATTAAAATTTGTATACAATAATTAATAGATGATTTTATTGTTTGTTAAAGAGATATCATAACAGGGTGATTATAATATCACGCTTTGATGAATTTAAAATCCCAAAGTTGAATTTTTTTTAAATTTTTATTTGATCCTCATTTAATGTCAAAACGTAAATATTAATAAAGATATCGATACGTATGATGACCATAAAATCAAGTAGTGTCTCTTATCGATTCTTTCCTTCCTGGCATCTTTAATACAATACACTCTCACACCAGATTTTAAATATCAAAATTGATTTATTCCACTGTTCCAACAGATTTTTTTTTTTTTTTTTTTTTTTTTATTAAATCTCCTCTGACGTTGAAAGGAGAAACTAGCTGCAATCTATATGCAAATGTCAAATAGCGAGAAATAAGGTAATATTACTTTAAACAGATCTAGTCAAAATTAAATTCACAAAGTCATTTATATTATAATTCCGATTTCTCTTTCATAGCCTACCGTCCCTTTGGCTCGAAGAGAGGGGGGAATATTCTCTAAAACATTACCGAATAAATTATCGATTAATCGAATGCCACGAAGCGCCGGTATTCTAATCTGCCCGTGTATTCGATTATCCGATGTATCGGAAGGCGTCGTATCGAAATGTATTTTGGCAATCTATACAACGGCGTACCTGGCTTGTGTTTTGTTACCTGTATTTGTAATAGAAGGATGTGTTCCTTGATAAGGGATAATTAAGTGATTTATATACAATATCGGGTTCGGTGGCCAATGGCAGATAGCACTAATCTTGGACTGTTTATGTTCTATCGTCCAATCCCACTTTTGGATTAACTCACCTGGCTCTATGCTTCAACATCGATTTCTCTTCTGTGTATGTGTGTCTGTTATTTTGCTATACCAGTTAGATATATAATTTACATCATGCAGTTTTAAATTATACAACAAAAATAAACTTATTAATTATAAAATTATTTATTTGTCGAACCGTCATAATATAACTTATAATGAATGTCGTTGGTACTCCACCCCTAAACCTTAGTGGGACAAAAAAAAAACTTATAAAAAAATATAATAAAAAAACAAAAATAAGCAGTTAAGATAAAGGCTGTATAAATAATGATTTTTCTTTCAAGCATGCGCTTAATATTCTAATCAATATACTTTAGACCGTGGAAAAAAAAACATTTTATATTTTCGAACGATTTGGAGAAAATTTGAGCGATTTTGATATTTACATTACCATACGCTATATTGAGAAGGTTCAAAGAAAATATTCATTTTAGTGTCTCTTAATTAATAATAAAAAAAGTATGGCGAGAAGCAATGTGTTTATCTGTGTATCATTTATTCTTTCGATTTTACACTTCGTGTTAAATATTTCGAAATAAATTACAATCGACTCTGATTAAATTTTCTCAATGCCTTTTATCACTACTCTTTAATAAATGCTAGGATGAAATATTTGACAAAAAGCTTATATTATAAAATTAATTCATATCGTCTAATGTATGCATTTTACATATTGTGAAAAACCTACTGGAATAGCGGAACAAAATTTATACTACGACCAATAAAAGTTTATAAAATAACTTTATTTATTAATATTTTTCTTTTAAATTTTATGTATTTATTTCTATATTCCACAATTTGAAAATCTTTTCGAGTTCATATTTATCGTATAAATTAGGTATTTTTTATTTTATCCTTTTATTAACTGCAGCAATGACGGGCATAAATGATAATAATAAGCATCGGAAGTCATTTTTTGCAACTAAAATGATAGGACAATTTCAGTTTAATATAATATATATATATATATATATATATATATATATATATATAATTTAAAATTTATTTATTGGAATTTACATCTGTATACAGAATACAACAAGTAAATTAGATGAAATATATAAAAGCATGAAACACATGTAGAGAAGCTTCCCAATGGAAGCACTCTAAAAATGTTCTAAACTAGAAGGTCTCGGGGACATCTCCTTTTCAGACGCCTCGGAGGATTGTCAGGGATTGAAGAGGAAGAAAGGATTGAAACTAGAGAATTAGGGTGGTAATGGAGTTTGTTATGAAAGGAATGGTATCTAGATTGGTCTAAATTAGCAACATACGGAATATTAAGGTCTTTATGGATTAGTGTATTCGTGACAAAGTAAGGAGCATTGAGGATTTTACGAAGGATTTTGGAATGTAGGGATTGGATACGGGAAGAATTCAATGGTTTAGTAGAGCCCCAAAGCTCTACTCCGTATGTCCATATCGGCCTTATGATAGTCATGTAGATGAGTATTTTGTAGTTAAGTGGAAGATTAGAACGTTTGTCTAGTAAGTGTTGAAGTAGTCGAAAACGTCGAGCAGTTTCTTGTCGTTTCAGTGTTGTATGAGGGTTCCAAGTGAGACGTTTCGAGGTGCATCAGTAATATATAAATTTAAAAGAAGTTAATCTAGAGTCCAGATCGTCATGATTTGAAATTCTAGAATTAAGTATGTAGGTGCTTTTGAAACAATAACTATATAAAATAACAGCGTTTATAACTTTTAGAAATATATATACATCTAATTTATCGTTATTATTAAGATTTTTTTTTTTTCAGAATATTTTTTTATTCTATCAATTCTGTTTATTTATACTTAAGATTTTATTTATTTTATTTTTTTTTTTTTTGTGGATATATTGAGTTGTTGAGTAAACGTTTTTTATATTTTATTTTTCTATACTCTTTTTTTTGTTTTTTTATTCACGTAATTATTTATTTATATATTATTTACGCTCTATTATATCTGAGATTAATTGATAATTTTAGAGGGTAGGATATTAACAGGCTCACCGATAGGGAGATGGAGATAGCTGAAAATTCTAAACTTAAAATTAATGAGGAGAGAACCGCCGAGTGACTTACCCTATTCAATAATTCCCCACAATAGCTCCCCTAATTAAATTTACAATATTAATGAACTAATTTATCTTATAGGCTAAAAACGGTTCATTAATTAATCAAACATTAAAGAAATTAATATATAACATTTTGTGAGGCCGACAATCCATCAGGAGCCATTCACATAATGAGCTCTATGTTTACCTTAGCCTCCTTTTATTAATGTTTTTTCATGGGAGGGGGTGAGGATGGGGTGGAATGCCCCCCTTTCTTATCTTTATAAACTAACTATTAGGGCCTTGTAGCCACAAATGTAATGAAAAAGCTCCTCATTACCTCTACTATCTATGTTTGTAGTCGCCCATCAGCTTAATTTGAACTTTTTCCCCCGTGAAAGACAGTCAACAATACTGGGTAAAATAATATTTATACCGTCAGAAAAGTAAAAAAAAACAAACTTTATTTTAATAATATCAATATGTTAACTATTAATAATTACTTTATTTTATTTTATGTTTATACTAAAAGAATTCTACAAAAAGTCCACTATGATTTTATTTTTTTCTACAAAAAAAAAAAAAAATGTATGATAAAAGTTTATTGTTATTATGAAATATTTTGTTTTACATGAAATCAAAAATATTTTAATATTTATGATGATTAAAAAGATAGAAGTGAGCGGCGTGGTCTAGTGGATAGAGCCCTATTCTTCTGTGCTCCGGGTCCTGGGTTCGAATCCCAGCTATGGCATAATATTATTTATTCTGTTATTTCAGCCGGGGGGCGACCCTAGGATATGGAGAACCTCCTAGGGCAGACCTAGCCTCTATAAAGTGGGTACCCAAAGCATGGGGAAAAACCTGGCTGTCGAGTGCGATCTCGGCCTAATCATCTCATTGTACTGCCGTTGGCCTAGAAACAGTACGGATCTCTCTATGTACTATGAATCCTTCATGGGTTCTGGGTTATAGGTTATTTTTGTTTAAAGATAAATGTATCGTTTGGGGTACTTGTATAGTATATTTATAAGTCCAAAAAATAAATCGCATTACCCGTTATTAATAATAGATATATATATATATATATATATATATATATATATATATATAATATATATATATATATATAATAGCTTAAAAAAAACAAAACATATCAGCCATCTATGCCAAGGTCACAGGTTCTAAAATAACAGGTGGTTTTAAAATGTTTGAATCGGAATAAAAAATCCCGTCCATCGGAGGTGGTCCCTAACCTGTGTGATGTTAGCTACTCGTTAAAGATATTTATCCTCATAAAACTTGAATAACAAAACTTTAAAGCATCTATTGTAGCATCGTCGGATTAGCCATAGCAGCGAATATAGCGTTAAATGAATAAACAGTACAACTGTATACTATGGATGGTTTTTGGTTCAGTGTTCAATAACGACTGTGCAAGGTGATTTAGCTGGTATTATACTCAACCGTCTTCTTTCCTACCCAAATTTTAAACACATTGATAGACACTGGGTTAACCACCTGAGGGTTTGACACTTGGTCTAATTAAGGGTTAACGTAGTAGTAAATAATTATTGTTGAAACATAAATAAATAATTCAAACCTGAATATTGGTATCTTCGTGATTTTACTCCCTAAATATATATATATATATATATATATATATATATATATATATAATATTATATATATAAGATAAGATACGAACTTATTTAATGAAAATAAATCAAACTTAGATTGTCTAGAAGTAACACGTTAAGTGTAAAATGGTCGTATGAGTTATATTTTTTATAGTAATCTTTTTTCCTAAAAAAATAGGAAATAATTGGTAACTCATAGCTCAAAATCCTTAAGAGTAATTATCGTATTAACTCCTTTACTACATATGAGATAAATAACTATTAATTTGAAAGGCATATTACCTGCTGCAAATAAACATATATAAGCAGCTTCACGAATCGATTAATCTACTATAACTCATAGATATATCTTACATATCATCTATTACATCTAAGCCACGAAATCATTGGACCTCGGAGAAATACGGAATAAAGCAAGGTGTGAACACAGGACTTGATTTACTGCTCGGCTAATACTTGTATCAGGTTTGATAGCTTTCGTTAAGGACATTTACAATGTAAATTTAAAATGTGAAAACCTGCCTCGGCACACCTCAAAAGGCAGCTATGTCATTCAGAGTGAGGTAATCATATTTTTTTACACAAATGATCAAACTCAAACACTAATTCCTTAGAAAGGTTGTTTTTGTTTCTTTCCTAAAAATTATTAATTATCACTTTTCCTAGAGATGTAACACTAGGCAGAGATTGTTAATGATTTAATTTTTACAAAAGAACTTTAATACATACATATACGTCGGGTTTATGTTTACGTGTTTCTGTTATCATATTTACGTTAAATACAAAATAGCAAATCTACGAAATATGCTGTTAAAAAATACTACCATAATAAACAAATTTTATTTCCAATAAGGTAAATTATATCGATGAAACCAGTTTTAAGAAAACTTAAGACAATCCGTATATTTCCAACATTGTATTGTGCTGTATAAATATCATATTTTGTGTATAAAAAATTCGTTTTAGCCTTTTCTATCCTTTAATACACCTACTGGTTAAATTCCTGACCACATAACGATTGTTTAAGCATATTTCATATAAGTATTTATCATAAATAAATCTATAACAAACATCTTATAGTATAAATATAAACTAACATTCAATTATGTTGCTTTGTCAATACTGTATTGATACATATTGTAATAAAAACAAAACAAAAACAATAAGACAGAATCCTATAAGAATAACTTTTGGATTAAAATAAATATAATAACTGCATTTTAATACTTAAACAAACAATTTATTATTTTTCTAATTCTTGTATCTCTGGTTCTAGGATATTCACTACAATCCATGATCTTTATGATTGTATTAACCTCTTAAAATAATGTTTGAACTGAAAAAAACAACAATATAAATATACACGTGAAATTATCATCATAATTTAATATTAAAATACTGCATTTAAAATTGGGAAGAATCTGTCATGTTTGACTTGTCTAACATTCATACGTTTGCTGTCAGCGTCGTGATTTCGTGTATTTTTCGTAAATGCTTGAAAATCATTTTCAAATTTCTGTTATCTTACTGCTCTATTGTTTGATTTTTTCCGTTTTGAAGCAGTGAGGAAAAATATCACAATTTTCCCTTAAATATATTTAAATAATATTCCTGCCTAATTAAGATACCGGCAAAGGATACAATTAAATTTACATTGATTGATGACTTTAGTTTTACTTAACTTTAAGTTTTTACTAAGGTAGCGGGGTGGTCGAGTGGATGAAGCACTAGTCTACTGTTCTCCTGGTCCTGGGTTCGAATCCCAGCTTAAAAGACTATTATTTATTAAGTTAATTCAGCCAGGGGGCGACCCCAGAGTATGGATAGCCTCCTGGTGCAGACCCAGCCTCTATAAAGTGGGTACCTCAAAAAAATAGGAGAAAACCCTTGCCTAATCAGCTTATTGAACAGCCATTGGCCTAGAAACAGTACGAATCACTATACGCACTGAGCCCAAGACCTTTCTTGGGTTGTAGTAAACTATTTACTTTATCTCCCATGATATCGATATCATACACTTAGACTTACGAGTCGAGCTTCTACGACACTAATACCCGATACCCTGGTGGGTGCGATACCCGATAGCCATCTACATATAATGTTGGCTGATGATAGAGGAAATAAAGGCTGCTAACCCGGCTGTGGGTGATGTTCTATTGTTACGAAACAGACCTAGAATTAGTCATTTCCACTTTAAATAATATGTTAGCTAGTGATGAGTCAGCCATACGTATTTAAATGATGATTCACCTTTTAGGAACCTTTGTATAACGAAATACACCGCACCCACACTTATATGACCTTTAGCGAGAGAAATTTACAGAAGAAGACGAAGGTGTGTTCTGTTGTTTCGCTGTCAACTATATAAATAAAACAGGTCTTAATTATAATATCCTGTATGAATGCAGTTATATTTTATTTTTAAATTTCAAACTCACTCTATAAAAAATAAATATGTTTCAGTAAAATACCATAAAAGAAGTCCGTGGTTATAAAACAAATGGTGAACTAACCTAAGTAAATTATATTTTAGAATCAATCATTTCAATTACCAATGTTTTTCAAGAATTCAGACTGACCATTTCCACAAGAATTTCCCAAATGACTATATCATTTAAAAAAAATCATACTTTTTTTTTTATTATCATTTAACAAGAAGAAAAAAAGAATAATTTTACTCGAATTTTGAAATATATGTGACATGATATGATAACAGTTATGATTCATGTACAAACGAAAATTGGCTATGAAATCATCGTTCTCATATTTTTTTTACATAGATTTCCATATATGATTTTATATGTTTCTTACATATATGTATATATGTTATATACATATATGTTTATATATGTAGTGAAATAGTTATTTGTTTTTTTTTCACTTCTGGTCAAAAATTTTTTAAGTTTCATTCTGAAATAATGAATTTATTTTTTGGTATTTAATGAAATGAAAATTTTTAGCATGAGAATTGATACAAAATAAAATGATTAAATAAAATAACTTAAAGAAAATTTCACCAGAAATACAACGATCTTCCATTGATTATTGTAGCAATGTATTTTATGATTATTGAACCAATGCATTTTACTCTCTTATTAATTATAGCTTTTTTTAATTTATTTTTACATCATAGTAGAAAATTTGTAGTACGGTTTAAAATAAGTTTAAATGTGTACTTAGTATCTTTTTTAACAAAAAAAAAAAAAAAAAAAAATCAAACACATCATAAAATTATACCGTTTACAATATTAAAACTTGTTCTGTTCATTTTTTTTATTTTGTTAAAAAATGTTTAATTCACAATTAAAAATAAGTCTAAATTTGTGTTAATCAGGACGATTTACTAGAAAAAAAAAAAAAAAAAAAAAAAAAAAAAAAATTCGTTTTATATTTTATTATTAATTTTGGCAGTGACATGATTAACACTATTTTTTATTATTATTTTACAAAGAAAAAAAAAAGAAGAATTTTACTTTAATTTTCAAATATATGTAATATGATAACAGTTATATGATTCTTGTATAAACAAAAATTCAATATAAAACCATGTTATTGTTTTAATATTTTTTACATGAATTTCTGGATTATAATTTTTTTTTTTTTTTCAATTCTGGTTGAAAATAATCTAAGTTGCTTTCTAAAGATTTCATGAAATAATGATTTTATTTTTTGGTATTTAATCAAATAAAAATTGTTGACATGAGAATTTATACATAAATACATAAATCGCTGGAAACTGCCTTAATAGGACGTAAAATGATGACATTTTTTAAATGTTTTTATTTTTTAAGTTTACAATAAATACCTACCTTATTTTAAGTCTATCTTTTCGATCCCACCCTGCCTAACAGGATATCTATAAAACATTAATGACTGTCATTTGATAGTCGTAATAATTATCTATTGCCTTTAATAGCGTCTAAAAATAGTTATATTACTGCTATAGTTTAGCTCTGGATTTTTTTCTGTGTGGGCATCGATCGGTCTTGTTGAATTAAAGGACTTGAAAAAAAAAGTCACAACCTCGTCCCTACCCTCATTCTCTTTACTGTAATTAAAGGAAAACATAAACCAGAACAACAGAGAAAAAGATCTAAATAAAAACGATACGACTTGGTCTACAGTCTATACGATTAAAGATAAAATTGTACTGTTAATGGAAAAATTATTCAAGAATAAAGTTGTATTGGTACAATAAATAGAAATAAGGGGGAAGTGTATCGAACGTTTTTATTTTCTAATTTATACAGTCCGGTGTGTGATCATATAAGCTAGTCACGTTAGGTTATTTTAGAATGTTATTGGGTTTTTTAATATTTACTTTAATTTTAGTCTAATTTCATCTTGGTCCTGGGTTAGAACCCCTGCTGTGTTATATTAAACATTTATTCTGTTACTTTAGTCAGTGGCTCTCCTGGGATATGGAAACTCTCTGCCTGGGAATCGCATGGTCTTTATAAAGTGGGTACCTAATAATCAGAGGGAAAACCTGGCTGCTGATTGTGATATCGGTCTTATAACTACTCTATTGGATTAGAAACAAGGGTTTTTGTACATACTGAACCCAGCTTAATACGCGCACACGGAGTGGTATGCAGGACTTAGTCATTTGAGGACCGTAAAACGTAGATTTCAAGTGAAAACAGGAATTAAAAAACTTAAAGAATAGTAATACATACAATATAAATAATAATAATAAATAAATCTCTTTATTTTTTTTCGGGCTAGCCCATAAAAATGGAGTTGAGATTTACAAAATTATTTCAGTTAAACAGAAATCAAATAGATATATATGAATAGAACTGTACAAAACAAAATAAGCTTCCTTAACTAAAATAAATACATAATAAAAGGCAAAATAAAATGTAACTGTAGAAATATTATTTATTTATTGAGAATTATTACAATCTGTTTCAGAATGAAAAATAGTAATACTGATATGAGACCACATTCATACAGTATATACAGAAAATAATAATAATAGTCAAACCACATAAAATAGAAAATAAATAAATTCATATATATACAATAAAATAATAATAAACAACAAATCGTAGCGACAACCTATAATTGAGATAAATTAAAAGTTGGCAAATATATAAACATCATACAAACAATGGTAACTATATACAACTGCTAAGGGGACCCCAGATTGGGCTTTTTCCTCCACTTGTGTAGAAATATTAAACAAAAAAAGAATCATAAATACTATTGCAGATTCAATTATTGTTATTTTGGTAATGTGCTTAAATTAAAATTATTCTTGAATAGATATATAAAAATTTCTTAGCTTTAAACATTCTTTAACATGATAAAATAAATTATCAAATTTCTTTTTATTTTCTATCTGCAACAAATGTTCATTGTCTGGCATATTTTCAATATATGTCCTCAAGTACTTATTTCTGGACGGGGAGTAAACAGGGCATTGCAACAAAAAAATGATTAAGATCTTCGGGTTCGCCTGAATTACAAATAGGGCATTCAACGCTGATGTCTAAATAACTATTTTGGAATCCGTAACAGGTCACTTTTAGTTTATTAGGTTGACATAGCCTTAGTTGAATGATTAATTAATTCCCCCATATTCATGCTACTAATTTTCCTAAAATTGGGATTAAACTTTGTGTGTAAAGTAGCCTGAATATCTTAAGATTATGATAGCGTTATTGAATTATTTAGCCTTTGAAATAAGGCTCCACTTTTGATATTTAGAAAATCAGCCGTGTCTATAATTAACAATTTATTAATTAGTTGCATATACCAAATAAACTTCGCATTGATTTTCTTGCTCAAAGAATATGTAATTCATTAATCTTTCATATGTATTCCAATGAAAGTAGAAGTAAATAAATAATAAAAAATAATTTTGGCTATGTACATGAGAGACATACTTAAAATCGTGATATCAACTTGTTTTTTGTGTTTCAGATCAAAAAAAAAAAAAAAAAAAAGTTAAAAATTAATCACCGTGTATACATTAGTGGCTATGTATTCTACGCACAGCTGATTTTTATATTGTGATAAGAGACAATGGCTGTAATGAGCTGGTATGTGTGTACGGGACGTGTCATTACACATCCACACACTAACAAATTAGGGTTGCCCCAAACCCAACTGTCGACATATGGGCGCTCCCTCCCACAGCCCTCGCATGTGGTCTTCGGCTCAACCTCGGCTCTTTTAAATGCACTTTTAACGGATTTTCATGGTTTTATGCCTCGGTTCGATGTGGTTTGCGGTTTTCATGAGAAATTATAATAGTTTCTAGAATGATTAAATATTTATTTGCATTTTTTTTTTTTATAATTATTCTATTCTAACATGTTTATTATTCCGCGTTGAATGAAATCTAAATATTTTAATAGCTTCAGGTCTGTTCTCTGCTAGAATCAGCGTCATATTGGAAATTCTAAATGGTTCAAAACTTTTCAACTACAAGGGCATTTGCACCTCAGCTTTTAATTTCCACTCGTGACTAAAGTATTATTTTAAATTAGTTGAAAACCTTTTATTGATTTTAGAAACATCATACTTCTCGTATCCAATCCTTACAATCCAAAATCGTTCGTATAATCCTTAACGCTCCTTACTTTGTCACGAATAAGCTAATCCATAAAGACCTTAATGTCGAATATGTTTCTGAATTAGCCCGAACCAGGTATCAATTATTCCATGAAAAACCCCATTTCCACTCTAATCAACTATTTTCTATTCTCCCATTCCTGACAATCCCCCGAGGCGTCTGAAAAGAAGATGACCTCGAGACCTTCTAGTTTAAAATACTTTTAGAGTGCTGCCAATGAGTAGCGTCTCTACATGTATTTCTTGTCAGTTTACTATGTCCATCACATTTACTTGTTGTATATAATAATACAGTTGTAAATATCAATAAATATGTTTATTTTTTTATTATTTATTATTTTATTTATTTAACGTCACTTTATGCAACTATGGCTAATCGGACGATGCTACAGTGAGAGTCCTAAATTTTGCCTATCCAGGTTTTATTAGGATAGGGATCTTTAACGAGTACCTGATATCGCACTGGCTCGGGACCACCTTTTAACGTCCCCTCCGAATGACGGCATTACTTAGGATTTTTTACTCCCATTAAAAAATCCTAGGACCACCTGCGGGTTTGAACCCGTGACAAATAAATATGTTTAAACAAAAATAAACATCATTAAGTTCCTTTATTTGGTCTTCTATTTTCAGATATTTGTTTTATTTGTCCACATTCATTGGCATAACATTTAGCACATTCTTGCTTAATGGCAGCAAAAGATCCTCCACGTGAGATACATTCATGCGGGGACTCTAAATGCTTAATAATTAAGAAATAATCTTAGATTTTGAGACGTCCCCCCATTATTTCTTAAAATATTCTTTTATTATATTTTGTTTTAATTATATTCGTATATTTCATTTATTTACGAGTGAACATAGCATCCATTTTACTCATCGTGTCTAAAATAGTGAGAAATAATGATTTCTCTATATCTCGCCTCTAAGACTTACGGGCTAAGGACGGTGTATTCATGCCAGAGTTATATAGGAATTACCCTTCACTAAGGTCCGAGACGTGAACTAGTGACAACGAGTTTAATTTTAAGTTGCTTAATAGCAGTCTAAAGAAGTGGAGATCTTTGGAAAATGATCATTTTAAAGTACTAAAATATACACTAAATATCTCTACTTCAACACTGATTAGAAAAATGGTCAAACCTTCCTCTTAACAACAAAAGGGTCATTTAGATGACTATTATACGACCAATCTTGACTTACGAATTAGGGAGCCGGTGTCTGTGTTGCTAGCTCGCTAGTCTCTCATGCTGTTGGTTGAGTTCGAATCCCAGTTCCGGCGAGGCTTATATAAGGATATAATTAATTGGGGATTCACTCACAGCCTCTCCCCCGGGTATGTGAGATACGCCAGCCAAATGGTAGGCTCACAAAATTAGGCGTAGGGAGTGATGACCCTACACTACAACATGCATCGAGAAACGTGAGTGTAATCTCCCAGGAGATTACACCACGCAGCCCAGGACCTACACGGCCTGCCGCGCCACTGAAGGAGACTTACGGATTAAACCTATGGGGCTCTACTAAACCATTAAATGCCTCTTATAATCCAAAATCCGTAACGCTCCTTACTTTGTCACGTATAAACTCATCAATAATGACTGTTTCATAAGTGATTGACTTGGCCAAAACCAGGTAGGTATCAATCCTTCCATGAAAAACTCCATCCACACTTCAACCCGCCAGTTTCTATCTTTTTCGATTCCTGATAATCTTCCGAGGCGCCTGAGAAAAATACAGTCGCAGGACCTTGTGATTTAGAAATCTTATTAGAGTATTGCCTATATGTATATCTATTTTATACTATTTTATTATATACCCATCAGTATATTTATTATATTTCAAAAATATGATTTTTTTTTAAAATCTACTAATGCCATTATTTGTGAGTAGCTTTTATATAATAAGCCAGGTTGGCTTAATTTAGGTTTTTAAGTACCTTTTACATCTAAAATAAAGTTTAAAAAAAAGAAGAAAGAAAATAAAAAAATAATTGTCCCTGCATCAAAAGTACCACTTATGTTTAAGGTTTGCTGATTCTACTACATTTATCTTACTATTTCGATGCTCGTTCCTTCGATGTTTCTTTATCAACCCGAATTGAGATACAACTCTGGACCGAAAGATGACCTATCAAACTGACGCGAAATTAAAGGTTATGAAGTATTGAAGGCACACTAACGATCGGACTACCGAGACCAGTACCAGTATCGACATACAACTTAATCATATTTCTAAATTATTTATAGACAGAGGCCTGTCTCTTGAATAATGAATGGCTCCTGTATTATTCAGCCCATAGGGTAGGAGCGCCTGGTGAGCGTTCCCACCCCAACTCCTATCTACCAATTTATATGTTATATATATATTTAGGATTCCCTTATATATATAGCGAAATGTAGGATACATAATATGCTAAGGCATGTGGAATTTAGATGAAGAAAAATCTGCATTATAAGGAGAATTTCATCTGCATCTTTCCAATAACGCGTATCTTCATAAATTTAAAAAAATTTGGAGTACCGTAGTAAACTATTGGGTTGTGTCACATGAAATGTCCGTTTTCAAGGTAAAGGATTTTTATTAAAAAATCATTTTTTGTACTCCTTTCTTCCATTAAAACTCTACTATTATTCCGTTTTACTTTACCTAGATATTTTTTATTTCTTTTGATTCCCTTGTGGTATGAGGAACATCATCAGAGAGACCTGAAATCCGAGAGGAAGAGGATATCCAAAAGGAGGAATACAGAAGACATCCATCGGAATTAGGAGTAGAGTTGATAATCTTCTTAGTAGCAAGGAACCCCCCTCAGAGCCTGTATTCCTTAACCTTATTATTAATTTATTTAATAATTCCGCTATATTGCTCTCCTACCGCTTAGCTGGCGAATATATCACTTTAATGGAAGTTGTTGGGGAGGGGGGTTAGAAATTCCGGTAGCTCTCACCTTATAATATATATATTATACCGTATACAATATATATTATACTTTATACATATTAACCTTTAGGACCGTTTGTATTTTATGCTCCATTTATCTTTCAGCGCTCATTTTATTTTATATATAAGTTTGTGCCAGGTAGCGGGTAATGGCCCGGCGGTGGGTAATTTATAAACTGGCCCTTTATTGTAATATTTATCGTTAAACTTTTTGGGAGGTTATTAAGCTTCTCTTTTATTATACACATAATTAATGCGATGAATAATAATCAAATGATCAGGGCAGAGATAATGGTTCTAGAGTTTTAAATTAATTTTTTTTTAACATTCAATGTTATTTTTTTCGTTTCTAAACGGAATATATCCGTAAATTTCCTTTTATAAATTATAATCCGAATATTAGTTATTACTTATTAAATCACATTCGTTATACTAAATACTAGGAAATTTTACAAAAAAACAGAACTAAAATCATTCCTGAATTTCTAGTCGGGCTATTTTACTCCATTCTTTCAAGATTCAAGATTTTTTTTTTTCCTGTTTTAAAACGTTTTTAGAAGAAATTATCCTTAAGTTACTTTTTTTTTTTTTAAATATTTATTTATTGAGAAATATTACTATCTGTTTCAGAATGAACAATAGTAATAGAGATATGGGACCACATTCATACAATATATACAGAAAATAACGGTTAAATAGAAAAAAAAAAGGATTTATATGTATAATAAAATAAAACAAAATAAAAAACAAACAAACAACAACCTATAATTGAGACAAATAAAAAGTTGGCAAATAAATAAACATCATATAAACAATGGTAACTATATACAACTGCTAAGGGGACCCCAGACTGGGCTTTTCCCTCCACTTGTGGAGGAAAAAAGCGGAATCCAAGAGATCCCATCGCCTCTCTCTCAGCCGCATCACTGGTCTCCAGGAGAGGCTGAGTTAGGGCGCAATAGCCATAAGTTACTTTGTAATGAAATACAATTAAATACATAATGGGTATCTTTCCTAATGAACTGCAATTTTTAAAGAACATATATGTCTTATAGATGAACTCAGATGACGGATTTCGTTAATATTGAACGTCAAGAATACAAAATTGTTAAAATATCCATTTCGAAAACCTTTTCTTAGTGTATCATTCATATGTTACTATTTCATTCATATGTTGGTAGGTTAATCGATTTCGAACAAACGCTTAGTAGGATTTCCTTTTTCTAATAAAGAAATTTGTTTACATATTACAAAAAAGTTGTGTCTGCATTTTTATTTAAATAGTTCCTATTCAAGATGAATTATCAATAATTACCATTTAATTAGGTATTACTGTTGTTATTGGTTTTTCTTTACATTTGTTCTACATATTTCGATGGTTTTGTTGATGGCCTAGTTTTGAACGTTTTTATTGGTTTGATTGTTATTTTAAGCATAAATATGCTTACAGATAGGCAAATATCAACGAAAATTCTATCCCGCTGAATTTTGAATTTGAGATTTACAAAAATATTAACAATGCCGTCGATATTATAAGAAAACATTAACTAAGGCGTATCAGATTTACGAAAAGTTAGTTTTTATCTAAACAATTACGACAAAAACCTACTAAATCTCTTATTTTTTTCTGCATTAAAGCTTCTCATAAGCCCAATTTTTTTCTTTCCTAAGTCTTATATCCATTATTTTATTATATTACCCTTATTATTAACACTTCTTCTATTTTTGGCTTTAAAGAAAACAAAAAAAAAACATTTTTTTAATGTCTAAATTCACTAAATATCAGTAAAAGAAATATTAGAATGTTTTTAGATATAATTAATTTTATTGACTTGAATAAATATTGAAATTCCTACACATTATATTCATATGCATATATAAATCCAAAATTATTGATAGATATGACCTTTTTTTGTATGAATGTAGTTGGAACAATCTCTTCTCTTTATTTATATTTTTATATGGAAATATTAGTAAGTACAATTTTAATAAAGTTATTTTAGAAACATATTTTAAATATGAATGTGATAATTTAATTCTAAATTGTTGATAATATTTGTTATTGTTTATGTAGTTTTGTTTATAATATTGAATTGTATTTTGGATGATTTTTTAATATTCCGAAGATGAGGCATAGAAAGTAAACGTTATAATCCAGTTTTATTTATGGTATAGTAAATAAAAATATAAAAAAAGAGAAGAGATTGTTCCAACTACTACATTCATAATTATATTTACTCTTCTATAATAATAATTAATATTAAAAGACCTTTTTTTTTATGTTTTATATATTTAAAATTTATGACGGAGGATAAAAAAAATACAATTCTCTCGACATGACCCTAATTTTATTAGGAAGCAGGATTGCTGCCCTGTTTGGAAAAACAAACCCTACACGATCTCTATCTTGACTGATGCATATTTTCACAGCGGCTGACGTGTATTTTTCCCGGGCGTTGCATATTTTATGCAGTTTGCACAATTATTTACGGCGGACGGTGTCCGGATGCGTTCTAAAAGCTGTAATTTTTGAAGTATGTATTTTTCTGAAAATATATGATTCTCTCACCCCTTAGGGGAGGGTGATAGCAGCTGAGAGTAATGCTTTATTTAAATTTTTGTATCCATACTCGACGAGGTTTACAACATTTGCTCATGAAATTCTAATGATTATTTCGAAAACTCGTCATAAGTCAGGATTACATACACCTTAAATGAGATAACAATAGAATTAAAATGTGTTAACTAATTTTAAAAATCACGGTTACTAGGTTAAATTTATTGATTAGATGTATCATATCCAAATATGCTTAAGAATTACCCGTTTTTTGACGTTTATAATTATATATTGATGCCTATTGTAGTGCAAAATAAAAATAAATTTCGCACATGTCAATTAAAAATTTACTTGATATCAGTATAATTACCCTCTATAGTTTTTTTTGTCGAAATTATGGAGTCTTTTAAAAATGATCTTAGGAACTCGACGTAATATTACTCCATGTCAGAAAAAGAAAATTAAAAAAATCGGCATCTAAGCCATGTCAGACTATTTTAATCAGAATGAAACCCACATAGATGTAGAGAGTTTAATCGAAATCGTCGGAACCGTTTTTGAGATAATCATAAAAAGGTGCTATATGCATGGTATTAAGTGGCTCTTCTGGTTAGCCGATTTCGATGAAAAAGAAAAACATCTCGGGCGTATAAATCTCTTAAATATGAATTGTCAGCTTCATAGGACTTTTCGTTTCTGCTCAGGAGTTACCACACACACAGACCTTTTTGCGGGACTTGGTTATTTGGACTCAGGGGACCCTAAAACGTGTATTTCCGTTGAAAACTGGAATTCGAAAATTTTCACGATCACAATACTTTCTTTTACTATAGTAAAAAAATAAATATATATATATATATAATTGATGTTTTGGCCCGTTCAAGGGGAATGGATGCTAAATTAAAATTGCAAATTGTCGGTAAGATGACAGGACTATATTTTAAGTGCCATAATTCGTTATTTGGTTTTGTAAATATTCAAATCGATTATCGAGAAGACAATCGGCCATTATAGACTAATCACAATAAGTTTCGTCATTTTCTTTTTTTTTTTCTTATATAATTCCTTTATTTATATTCTTTTGTCGCCTTATTTCCATTCTTTGTCACGATTGGCAACTCTCCTGATAAATTATTCATTCATTTTCCGCTATCTTTGTTTAATCAACAGATATATAAAAGGGGAAAGGGAATAGAAATGTTGTTGAAGATATAGACAGTTTCTACTCAACTTTAAAAATGGTTTCGGCTATGTATGCACTAGAAAAGAAAAAAAAATAACACGTTATGATAAAAAAAAAAATCTTATAACTAAATGTAAAACTTAAGATTTTTGTGGAGTACGTTAATAAGGATATATGATTATTATTTCATATTTTTAAATGAAAATACATTTCGAAAGCTATGTAGACTATACAGAATCAACCTTAAACCTGTTTTTTCCTATTAAATTAAAATAAATAATAAAAGTCAGTAATGTTTTTTTGTAGCTTAAACAATCGAAGTATATATTTATATTTTGAGACATTTTATATAATAATGAATTAAAATACGTTAAGAGTCTTCTATTGTTTGGATTTTTCGATTTAAGTCCCATTTATTACAAAAGATAGACATTTCTAAGATATTATAAGACATAACAGTGTAAATCTATTGCACTTCTTTGAGTAATATATAAAAAAAAATAAAGCAAAATAGGTTGTAATTTGTATATTTTATTACTGATTGGAGCGTACTGGTAAATGATCATTATTTCTTCATATGTTCATACAAAAAAAAATAGTTCGAATTTTACAGTTTATTTCATATTTAGGATTGATAGATGAAATATAGCTAGTGACACTTATTCACTCAAAATATTAATAATATCTTAGTTTTGGTGCATACGACTTTCTCTTTGTTTGTTTATTTAATGTCACTTAATGTTGCTGTCAATCAGATGTTACAGTAGGAGTTCTAAATTTTGAATTAGGGTAGGGATCTTCAACGAGTTGGGCAGAACTAAGGATTTTTTAACTCCTAATTGAAAATCATAGAGCCATCTGCCATGTTTGATCCCGCGGGCATAAGCATAGAAGGTTATAAAGGTGACCTCCTTATTACTTTCAGATTTGCCGTTTATATCAATATTAAGGACTGGAATACTTAATAGTAAATACAGACACATTTTTTTTTTCAAATGTGCCCAACGAGAATAATAATTAACTTAAGCTTTAAATCAATAAAGAAATTAAACTGATATATATTGAATTGTGAATATTTTTTGAAATCTGAAATCATTCTGTTAAATAATAAATTACTAAATAAAGATCGTGTTATCTTTTTATATAACTAAATTTATCTTAGGGTATAAGATTTGTTAGTTTCGAAGATTTATAAATATTGTTAAAAAAAGATAATATACAGCACACAAACTTACATAATGATGAAATGCAATTTTTTCTCTTACCTAAGAAGGTGTGGTTTCGCATTCACGAAATCCTCAAGTAATTATTTTTCCTATTACAACGGGAACTGTAGGTATACTTAGAATAACGAGAAAATAAGAATGGTTTGAGGATAATATCCATTACGTGGTCAATATTTTGACATCCCGTTCGCGCTCCGCTGCGTGAACCATCTCGACAAGGAATCGATTATATAAACAGGTTATATATAAGGCGGAGGGTTGCCCATGTGTGCCCTTGTGTATGTGTATGTGTGCCCTTGTGTATGTCTTGGTATGCGCCTAGCTGGAATTATTCATATTTATGCAATGTTTGAAGACACTCGAGTGTGAGGCCTGCGTCATGCCTTCCCTCTACCCCATACTCCTTAGAACGTCTTCAAATATTTGAAGCCCCGATTTTAAATAAATGCTTTCCTCTAAGTCTGGGGTTCGGAGATTCCACGATCCAGCTTGACTCGACTGAGGATATATTCAGGCTTTGGAACTCGAAATGAAAACTCCTTGCAGGTTTACTGGCGCAATTTACGAGTTTAGCTTACCATCCTTGTAAGAATATATTTAACAACTATTAAATAAAGTTTTGGGAGTATTGTGGTCTAGTTGACAGAGCACTAGTCTATTGTTCTCCGGGTCCTGGCTGTGACAGAATATCATTTATTCAGTTAATTCAGCCGTGAGGAGATCCTGGGTATGGAGACCCTTCTGGGCCATAATCAGCCTCTATAAGATGCGTATCCAAAACAGAGAAAAAATCTGGCGGATCTTTTCTCGTATCGTATAAATGTTAATATTGTTTGCTAACCTGTTTTTTTATCAATTTTTAAAAATATAAACGGTTAATGATTTCGAACCGAAAAAGGTACTTTAGAGATATATTTTTTTTAATTACTGGCCATTTAAGCCAACTGAGGCTATTTCAATCAGAATAAAACGTTCAAAATATTAAGGCTTATGAAACTTCAAATTTATATTGTGAGTTTCATCCAAATTGGCTATGCCGTTTCTGAGAAAATTGTAAAAATTAAGCTGTTCTTCTAGTAACTCTAATTCAGAGAAAACATTTCTTTAACATCCCAGTAGTAAAATTAGATATTTTAGTTTCGCCCGAACTTAGAAGAAAACTTTTGGCTCAGCGTGGTCTCGGCATAATCGCCCCCTTGCACAACTATTAACTTAGAAAGAGTACTGATTATTAATTATTCCATCATCTATAACCTGATAATTTCCAAAAAAATGATTAGGGTGTAGAAATAATCAGATATGCTATAGAGGTCTCGGAAATAAATTTATAATACGTTTTTCATTCCTCATAATTTATGGAACTTTTTTTTTTTTAATTTTGTGAAGCAGTGAGAATATATCAGTGTTCTGACAATGAGTTATAGGAATTAATTTTTCAAGATCTTGAGTCCTCAGAAGCCAGTATCTCAGGCAGGAGGCAATTATTTTAAGGGTAGAGATAATGAAGTTTAACACACACTGCCTGTCCGAAAGAGATGAACTTTGAGGGTGAGATTAAGCAGGAGAAAAAAAAATACGAAACAAAAGTAAAAAAAAAAAGAAAAAAAGAATGATGAAAAATGGAAAAGTGCATGATGAAACAACGTTAATAGTCAATAGATTCTAATGAAAGCAATCTTTTGTAATACGAGAGGATTCATACTGAGAAATTTACAGGAATCCCTTATGAAAATTTCTCCCTATAGTAAGCTTTTGTCTTATGAAACTCATAACTTATGAAAAGCCTAACTTATAATCAGTGCTAACTTTCCATTCCGAAGGGGCCCGAGAAGCCATTCCTAGTTCCCAGCTCCAATTTAGATTTGTTTAAAACTGTCCTTACTAATAATCTTTCTTAGCTCGAGTTTATATGCAAGGGAAGGATATACTTAGATGAAGACAAAACGTGGATGATTAAAATGGGATCTGTCTTAATCGAGACAAGTGGATTGGAACCACAGTTTTGATTATGATAGCTATAAAATTTAACTGATATGATATGTTTTTATCAGTAAATTTCTCAAAAAACGTTCTAATACATCTGGTACCAAAAACCAAAGCTGTTTTTTTTACAACACAGTACTATTCGCTGTCTGTCAAAACAATTAAAACCCTCACAAAACTTCCGCAAAAATAATAAATATTGACCCATTTTTCACCTGATTTTATAGCCAACAAAATTAAACAATAGGTGAATATACGCACTAATACCAATATTTCTTTGTCGACAGCCTACTACAATTCAAATCCTCAATCCATTCCCAGAAAATATGATGTTGCTTTTCCAACTATACACCTTTCCACAGTTTAAAGTTTATGTTTTTATCCCGGTCCACTGTCTTCTGGAATACTCTCCCATCAAAAATCCGCCATGTCCCTTCCGTATTCTCATTCAAATCCCCTTTTTTCAATATCTTCTTGATTATAATTCGGATGTCATGTAATTACAGTGAGCTCATGAAGTGTAGTGAATAGTGTTAACACAGATCATTTTTTTTTTCTTTCTATATTATCAGGTGACCATAAAGCTGTCGTTTCATGCTTTCATTTTGTTTATTTCAACATGCTTATATACATTATCAATATCTTCATTTTTATTACTATCTGTAACCAGTTATAATTATTATTTTTGTTGATATATGTTATTCCTAGAGGGATCTTATCACAGAAAAAAATTACCTTATCTTTTCTATATCAATAATAATTAGGCTAAACTCGAAACCTTTAAGATTCTTTGGAAATGCTGCTTAACGTTAAACTTTCCTGAAAATGGAGGAATAGAGTAAAAAAGATCGTCCGTAGGACTCGTATTCAATCTAGGCATTGTGTAGTTAGGTATATTCCAACTAATTTTATAATTCGCATAAAACCGTAAAAGAAAACCCATACTGCGCATATTCCAACAGGTTTCTTAAGATTAAAAAATAGTGTTGGAACAAACCTAAATAATATTATTTATTTGTACATTACATATTACTAGACAATCGTATAAACCTAATCAATACATATATATAATATATTTTTGATTTAACTCCTATGTATCTTGTTAACAAGATTATATTAAAACTGTTTTTATTTATTTATTTTTATTATTTTAGAATGAGGGTTTAGTCTGATTATCAATATTAAAATATTTGGGTTTACTGAAGTCTTGGCTTGCTATTGGCCGAGTTAACAAGTTTTGTAAGGACTTAGTCACGAACATTACGAGGCTATTGAGCCTTTAACTAATCTCATATTTTAAAAATAACTGGTAGTTTAAAACATAAGTAGCAGCAGGAGTCTGGTGAAGATTAAATACATAATAATTAAGAGTATATGATGAAAAAAAAAAAAAATGTTTCTCAAAAACTATAAGACTGTCTGGTTCCTTATTAGCTAGGTTTGATTTATGTTTTTAGTTTTTTTGTTTTTATCTAACTTACAACATTTTAAAGATAATTATTTAATTATATATTTTTTTTACTATATCCTTGTCTTTATTATGATCTGTCTACAAGAGTTAAACTAATCCGAACGATTTTCATAATATTTTAATATTACTTCAGAATTTCAATAAGCCATACAACTTTAAGAACCTCTTAGACATAAAGATCATGAAGTTGTAAATAAAACGGTATGTCAACACCGCATATACCATTCCTAACCGATTGCATGGTTGAAATAAGAATAGAAAGGGGAAAAGCAAACAGGAAAAAATAATCGGTGTGTAATAGACCTATGGGAGCCTGGCTTCTTAGAGTAATGCACTCCACGAAGTGACTGATAAACAGTTCTAAAAAGGGGTGTAAAAATAAAGATTAAAAAAAAAACCCGGCCATCTCAGATTAAAAATATCTCATTTCCAAGACGAACTTATAATACAAGAGCAAATCTCGATAGGAAGAAATAAAAGCTTTCGCAATTCAATTTGCATTAATAAGCAATAATATTAACTTTTATCGCTAGGAAATGGGATACCCAAGGCCTCGGATGTGGGAGTTGGTCTTTGATTGATGGAGGGAAAAAAATAAACGTGTATCCGGCATATGGAAGACAATGCTTATTTTATTTATCATCAGCCGATATTTATTTAAATAAATAATACTGTCTTAAAATGAAAAAAAAAAGAAACTTACTACATCAATATTCATGTAGTGAGTGAGATTGGAAAGAGAACGGTCATCTTTCGAATCGACTCGTTCCTATTTTCAATTTACATTTCAAATTTTTCATTGCCGAATAAATTGTTGTGTGGGAGTAACTTAGTTGAAGCTTCTAAATGAATGAGAAACTCAGAAAAGTATTTTCATGGTTATAAATAACTAATAAAAAAAATCCTGATAAATAAAAGAATGGGACTTACATAAAAATTATGGGTAGAATAAATACAAAAATATTTTTTATATGGACCAGTCGGTTAATAAATAAACAATTATATAGAGTTGGAAATATACAAGTCTGTCCAACAGATAAAACGAACATAATTAACTACTATTCAAGATTGAGACGTTGATTTCCAAAAGGTACGATATCCATTCTAGGAAATTTTACAGAAAGCACTATAATCTTATATTACTATATTATTAAACTAGCTTATTTAATTCTTTTCGCATTAAAATATAGGATTTTTAAAAAAAAATATATTAATAGCATTATATCAAAGTTATGAAATGAAATGTTTTAATATGATTTGGAATGAAAATAATGATAATAGTTTTATAAACTAAATGATAGAATATAAATATGTAAAAAAACCAAAAACAATTTTCTAAAACAAAAAAAATGCCCTTTAGTACCTTTTTGAAATCTAAGTCTCAATTCTGGATGAATATGTATATTTATGTATATAAAATGTATATATAATATATATATATATATATATATATATATATATATATATATATATATACAACAACAAAAATATCAGAAGATAATAGTGTTAAACAAAATGAAAAAAAATAAATATAAATTAATTAACAAAAGTTCAAATATACAAGAAGAAAAAATAAAATAAAATATCTTTATTCTGGTACTTAGTCTTCCAAGGAATAACATTATCTTTGACATAATATAGGATCTATTTTGACCAAGAATTAATGGAAAATAAACCAATTGAACATAAATAAAAATATACTAGAGTATTTAATTATAAATGAATTCTTCTAGTCACAATATAAAAATAAATAAAATATTGCAACGATTACTACATTTGAAAAAAAAATAAATATTGAATATTATTATTAGGATTAGCGAATTGATAGGGGATGAGCGAATTGATGGTGCCCTAAACATTATTTCCAGTGAAAACTCGAAATTTTCATATCGTATCACTTTACCTTACTTATATATCTCTACAACTCATGAATGGTCTTTGGCTCTGTAAATATAGAGGCTCGTACTGTTTCTAGGGCCAACGGCCTTGCAATAGATGATTAGGCCTTGATCACTCCAGCCGCCAGGTTTTTTCCCAATTTGGGTACCAGTTTTAATGAGGCTATGTCTGCCCCAGGAGGGTCTCCATACCCTAGGTTCGCTCTCCGGCTGAATTGACAGAATATGTATGTTCTGCCACAGCTATTATTCGAACCAAGGACTAGGTCTTCGCTCTATCATCTAGACCACGCCGCTCTCATATTACGTATATCCGTCAGTGAAAAAAAAAAAAAATTGGTTTACTTTATTTATAATAGTTATTCTGTTTCAATTGACATATTTATATAAAACATTTAAACATTTATATGAATAAGGAAATAAATATTCCTTGAGCGGAGGTAAGCCCTGCGGCCGAAGGAGGGGAGTCATACGAGAAAGAACATAAACGATTTAGAAGAAAAGAAAGAGAGAGGGAAAAGAGGCAGACAAAAACCGGTCTAAATTGATATAAGGGAGCCTGGGAGAGCAGAACATGGGGGATCCTACAAAGGGAGAAACAAAAAAATATGAATATTTGACTCTTGGAGGAGATGACTGGCGTCTTATATAGTTTAGATAACAAATTTCAAAAGCCCGCGTGAGCGACTCTCCCAACCGGAGAAGACTTTGTATTATGTCGGCCGAGAAAGGAAACACCACCCATTCTCAGCCGTGTTTACTCAGAAAATAAGGACCATTCGGTAAATAAAGGATTATTTACAATAGGGAGGTGTCCCGTATGACTGTCTGCTTTTGTCCGCAATTGCGCGCGCGATAGACAAATAGCCGCGAAAAGAAAACTTCCTTGCGGTCGCTTCATTAGCGGGCCTTTATTCCTGTTTATTTAAATAATATTAATAGGCGCGTGGGACGTTGTAAATAAATAGGGAATATTTTTAACGAGAGCGTGGTCGTTATGATGCATATAATGCATATATTCATTTTTTTATTCTGTATGCTTCGCCTCTCTAAATTTAACAAATATGGTACGCGTATATCACAACCTTTACTATTATCACTTATATATTTTATAAAAAATATATAATATATATATATATATTTCGGGTTTCGCAACTGACGTTACATACCGATGATTATTTACTTATATGCAGCAGTGCCCCCTATCTCACTAGTCCTCCTCCGCCAAACCACTGTCCTCTCTCACATCTTCTATCCAAATTTTGGAGGTCTAATTTATATACTATAAATATAAATATAAATGTATACTATAATTTAAGCTCTTGCCTTTTCTAAGGGGAGTACTTTTCCAAAAATCTGAATAAATAATTATTTTAGTATAGCCGGAGTTCGAACTATGGACAACAAGATTAGTAATATTCTTCTGTATAATTTAAATTGTGTATATATATATATATATATATATATATATATATATATATAATATATATATATATATATATTATTTATATATAATCACGCCTTAGGAATAACATAAATGGACATGGTAAACAATGTAACTGGTTTTAAAAATTTATGATCATAATAAGTGATTAAACTTTAAAATAAACAAGATCATGAAAAAGCATAAGAAGGGGAAAATAAAATTAGTTGACTCACATGTATATGTTTACGCCTATATAATAGTAATAATAATAATATAAATTATTATTTATTCTGGGACAAGTCCTTTCGGAATAATGTTACAGACTATTAAATTTAATATGATTTAATTTAATATGAATTTAATAGGCTTTAATGTCTTAGAGTAAAAAAAAAAAATAAATAAATAAAAAGCTACAGATATGACAAAGAAAATGAATAATAGTTATAGATTCATAGGTAGCTTCTTATAATAATTTAGAAAAACAAACAAAAAAATAAGACGAGAATAAAAAAATGGTCATATATACATTGCAAAAAATATAATATATAACTAGCTTTCAAAAACTTGTTTATAATATTTTAATAAATTATTTTATTTATATTACTAAAATATAAATCCTTTGTATACAGAGTATTTTGTTTAAATTATTAAAATTCAATATTATATTCTTTATATGATGTTGAAAAATCGTTTAAAAATAGAAGGAAACATTGAAATATACGACAGCTATAACGCGCAATGATAATGTAAATTGGAGCAATGTTTGTCGAATAAAATTTGTATAATAATTATCATAAATACCAGCTTAGACCGAGAGGTGACTTGTCGGAAATGTGCCAATGCCGTCATCCCAGCAATAATACCCTCCATTGGAAGAGCAATAAAATTAAAATACGTTCCGAAACTTTTTAAAAATTATTTCTTCAAATTCCATTCCCTGAACCATTCTATTTTACAGTTTCATATAAAGGGCGTTTGTCGCATTTATAATAATTTAAGTGAGAACTGGAGGGGGCGGGGCGAGGTTGAAATATACATTAATTCATAATTTTTAGTTAACCTGGACCCAGGCGAATAAAAGAGGGGCGAATGTATATCACTCAGGACATATAATATAGCCATACATTTCCTAAACTTTTTCCCTTCCGCGAGGAAAGTAAACTTTTATTCCCACCATATTTCTCTAACGGGCTCTCCCTGGAGGAAGTATATATTAAAATATATTGCTATATAAATACCCCCAACTCTACTTCTAAACTGTAATTTTTTATTTTCTTTTTGTCCAAAAAAAAAAAAAAAATATCCCCCTCTAACTGTATTTCATCAGAGCCCGGAGAGAGATTTTTGGAAACACCCCCTAACGACCGTCTGTTGTATTTCATTAAAAACAAATATTGAAAGAGTTTTAAATTGAATAAATGATATTTTTGTTGATTTTGTCGGACCTACTTTAATTATTAATTCGGAATTGGAGGTTATTACCGAATTATCTCCATTACCGATTTTATTTGCTGTGGAAATATTTCCATGTCATTTCTGTATTAAGAGAGTGTCGTACCCATTATTTTTCCCGCCCTCATTTCTTCAGGAAATATTTACATTAATTATTTTCCCTTTTGATTCGTCTATTTTCTCTCTCTTCATTTTTTTTTTTTTTTTATTCCACCCTGATTTTCAATTATCTTATTGGGCTTTCCAATATTGTCGATGGAGTTAAATCGAATGGCTGTTCTTTTGACAATCAGACGGGTGGAAGTCGATTTTGATTGTTTAAATTTTATTACTGTGTTTGAATACGTTTTCGATTATGAAGGAACGCAAGAATGCCTTGGAATTTCTGTTAAATCGGATCATTTTTATACCTCATCTTTATATAAAGAAATTTAGTTTTATGGGTAATTGTATATATATTTTTGGTCATAATAAATTATATTCTATAACAGTCATTACAAAATTATTGAAGTAATAAAGAATCAATTTTTTCCACCTTAAATCAACAAAGATTACCTTTCAATTGTTATTGTCTTATTCTATTATATATTTAATTTATTTTTCATTCAATTTATTTATCAGTAAACTGGCATTGAGCTGAATTTTATAATGTGCACGCAGTTCCTTACCATATTTTATTTGAAAAAAGTTTTGTCTTAAAATACAAAAAATGGTGTACTTTCATTTTTACATATAAATTAACACACTAAAAATATTAATTATAACACTTAATTTATTTTAAATATAATGACACTGTAATGAACTCAACAACTTAGTAACTAATTAATCGTTTATTATTTTTATTATTCTACAAAACTGCTGTAAAATGTTTTTGGCATTGGAGTTTTCCATACAACCAATATCACCACATTATTACTAAATAGTTACTGATTAGTAATTATTAGTCCTATTTTATTCTTTGATATATTTATTTATTGCTTTCGAAAACCGCATTACACTTACAACTTCGTTGGGATTTTTTAACGTCAATAAACTTCCACACCGATTTACATATTTGCAAGTATTAAAAAAAAAACAATCTATAAATTTATTTCTTTGGCTCTGATAAGTAGGAAACTCCATAATTATGTGGTGGAGAGTCTCATTTTGATGCGCTGAAGGTTCATACTGCACACCCCATGGTTTGATCTAAGTCGGGGGATTTTTTCTTTGACATTATCTTACATATACATATGTATCATACTAAACATACTGTATATATATATATATATATATATATATATATATATATATATATATATATATATATATATATATATTTATATATATAAACATCCTCAGGATCTTGTATCTATATACTTATTAATATATTTTTCTTTTTTTTTAGGTAAGTACCTGGAATTTATATACTATTCGAAATCTACAGGAAAACATTAAGGTAAAACTATGTTTCTTTAAATTTTGTTTAAAACTTTTTTTATCGTTGTAATAAAAAATAAAAAAAAACTATAAGAAAAGATGTGAGAATGAGACACAGACCTTGACAAAAACCCTAATTTCCCCACTTTCCACTCGGTGAAACTAGACTGTCTTTTTAATTTCACTTTCCCACGAATGCGTCCCATCGGTGTACGATTCCTTCAACAATTTTCCTTCTCAGCTTTGGAAATGTCTTGTACTGGAGAATTCCTGGAGTACAGGTGCTCCAGTATATATTAAACGTCTTTGCTGGATTATATTTCTATATTTCTCTCCAGTTGCAACAGAAGCCCACGGGTAGGGAAACTTGTCCAGACACAATTAATATCGAAATTACACGGCTGCAGTCGATAATTTATTCCATTAGCCTATTTAATGTAGAGTTGGCAAATATTTGTACTTATTTATCAATACACGACTTAGCCTTGGAAATGTGTTGCAAAATACTAAATAATATTTTAAATACGACTTTTCTTCATTTATGTCTGCTGTAATTAAATTACTAATCGATTAAATCAGTCGAATATACATTTGTATTCAAAATAAATTGATTATTTTTGCTGTGTGATGTCTTGAGATAACCTTAACTTTATTTTAAATCGAAAGTAGTCCATTTAGTGTTATGGTCGTACAAATTCAGTTCTTCTTAAGTGATTTTGAATAATTTAGTATTTTTGGATAAATGAAAAATAATATATAAAATAATAATAATAAAAATATATAAAATATTGTAACGGTCTCAGTTTGTGATGATTTATTTATTTTTTTTTTTTTGTTAACGTATGCTCAAGATGTCTTTAATAATAATAAAAAACTGAAGATGTATAGCCGGCTGTTGAAATTATTATATGTAAAAAACATTTTAAGTTTGCCGAAGTTTTGGCTAATACCACATATTGATGTTTTTCGAATTTCCTTCAGTTTATGCTTGGCATGGCTCACTGATGGTGCGTTTATTGGGGAGAAGTTCATTCCAGGTGCAGTCAACAAAAAAATTAATTTATTTATGCCATCGTTTTGGCCAAAATGTTAGGCTTTCTTCAGGTCGTTTTCTATTTAATCAGGTATTTTTATAGCTGTACCTGGAATTAACTTAGTAGAACCCAATACATACCATTCATTCTCACATCATGTGTTGTGTATATATATAATTTTTTGAAACCTCTATTTACTTCTAAATCATCATCTTAATACTTATCATGTTATTATTATTTAATATATTATATTTGTATTTTTTTTTTTTTTTTTTTTTTTTTTTGTGTCTTTACCATCATTTTTAGACTAATTATTTTTCATTGTTTTACAATATTGATATATATCTCTTTTGTTGTTTTGATGCTTGTAGCCCTGTTGATGGCTTACATGTTTGGGCCGGAACGTGGGCAAAATTAAAATAATTTTTACACGACTGCCTCTTGATTACTTCTGCCTATTATAATTTTAAAAATAAAATAATTAAAGACATTCATAAAATTATTTTTCATTTTATTCTTTTAAATCGACTCTGTTTCGATTATTAATAATACTTTTTATATTAAAAAAAACAACAACAGATTTATTGATATTGTAATATAAATATTATAGGTGGAATAGTCAGGAATCAGTCATTTTTAAAAAGTTTTTAATTTTGCCAACGTTTCGGCTCAAGCTTGTGAGCCATCATCAGGGCATTACTGAGCCATGTCCAAGCATAAACTCATTGAGTTTATGCTTGGACATGGCTCAGTAATGCCCTGATGATGGCTCACAAGCTTGAGCCGAAACGTTGGCAAAGTTAAAAACTTTTTAAAAATGACTGATTCCTGACTATTCCACCTATAATAGTTTCTACAGTCGACTATACACCCTCAATGTAATATAAATAATTTCCAAAATTACATAGTAGGCTGGTATAATAATAAGGGTCGGTATTATATCGGAAATGTAAATTGTGAGGAGGGACTGAATACTTGACTCAACTGTTTAATGAGACATTCTTCCGAGCGTGGAGGCCGGAAAGTGAGGCTAGAACTTGCGGCAAAGTTGCCCATCATTTGTTTCCCCCGCCCATTTATGACAACACCCCAAACTCTCCTGTCTCGTCCTTTATATATAATAATTCAAGGTCCTGTCATCTCTTAATGTCCTTCCACGGTTTAGCTCTTTCCCATAATACTCAGTCTTAATTGCTTTGTAATTAATATTTAATTGAAAAAATAAGAAACATTTTTTTTGTGTTCATATATAAATTTGGAAAATTTGGATAGTATTAGGTTGTAAATAAGTTCGTAGGGTTTTTTAACTAATGATTTCAATGAAAAATTAGGACTCTTGTAAATATTTTTAAAAAATTATATACAATATGTCTAGTCATCGTAGAGTGAGGTTTGTCTAATGCTTGAATTTGATTATCAACAGTTCAGGGCTGCCCAAGTCAAAGGGTTTTCCAAGTCAAAATGGTCTTTCCTAAACCGAGCAAACCACTTACACAAAAGTTTACAAGTGTGATAAACCACAGGTTTACTTAGAAAATGGATCATTAAAGAGTACTTACATTTCAGAGGCTTAGGATCACCATTTTACGCTCCCTCCGAAGGACGGCATAACTAATGATTTTTACTTCCATTAAAAAATCCTAGGCCATCAGACGGGTTCGAACTCGTTACCTTGGGCATATAAGGATGTTATGTCTAACCACTACACCACAAGTGACCCCATGGCTTGTTAATAGTTATTATACGCTGGCATGTTAATTATCATAACACGTTTTTGTAAAGCAATGGTAATCTACTTTCTGGAGCACACTCAGCCTGTATAAAGTGGGTACCAAAAAAGCACAAGAAAAACCTGGTGGCTCAACTCTCTTAAAAAAAAAACGGAGACAAAAAATACTTAAGTCGCCTTCATTTTTTATTCCACCGTTTTTAAATATATGAAAAAAAAAAAACATAAATTCGAAGGCCAACTAAATTATTTACGTAAGTAAACTATTAAAACTTTAACTAATGTTAAATAAATATATATGAAATAAATACCCATATATACATGAATAAATAAGTATAAATACAAATTGTTGCATGCATATGCAGTACGACTAGCGGATCTTTCCTCAAGAACCGGATCGGACACAAAGGCAAGCCGAAGTAACCCATTTACACGTTTTATTTGCCAAGGATTTGCAGTTTTAAACGCTCTCTTACATACTAAGAACTACCTACAAGATAAAAATAATAATTTTTTTTCTAAAAAAAAAACTCAGAATATTTTAATAGTTGTGCTTTAGTTGTTGTTTTGTTTACAACCAGGAGGTTAGTTTATGTTTAACTAATTATAAAAATATATTTTTTATACATAAACGCATACGAAATAATATAATATATTTTTTTTCAAGTTATTTTATTAAGAGATAATACAATCTGCCACCTTTTGGGGCAATGAGTACAATATAATATATTAGAGAAAAGAAAAAAAAATCAATATGAATTACGTAATTCCCCAATTATTAACCGGGAATAACTTGTCAGACTCTCACAATTAATTGAGACAACGATTAGTTAGAGAAAGCCGAGGCAACTAAACATTAATTACAAAAGCTCATTAGTAAAAATAACTAACGACCTATAGAATATTACAAGTTTCTCGCCACTTTATTTATTATATTAAACAAATGGCCCGGAGGACATTAATCAAGTTTATGGTCGATGAACGGGCGGCTCCTTCAACCTCTCCTAGATGATCCTCGAGTTTGGGAACCGTCCAAGAAGAAATTGATCTAATAAGGGCGTCTCGTCTGGGGAAGAAGGGGATGTAATTCCTATCTATCTAGGAAGGGCTATGATACGGAGTATTGGAATTTGAAGTTCGGATCGGGTAAACAAAGGAAAAAATATTGTATCAATGTGTAGTCCATCACAAATTATAAGACTTAAGAGCCTAAAATTGAAACTAAAATTTCTGCAAGATTGAAGATCTCATTTCTCCTAAATTTTGTCTCTTTAAAACAAAAATACAGTGCGTCATAACATTATTTTTGTTGGTATGTTCCTTTAGTAGTCGGCCCAATCTGGTAAATAGGGCACCAGGTACCTGTTCTTCGAGACTTATGCCGACTCTTGGCTAGGAACACCTCCTGAGGGCCAGGTTCTATAAAGTGAGTATCCGAAAAAATTGGTAAAAACTGGCAGTTATGTGCGATATCAGCCTTACCAGCTTCATTCATAGCTATTATCCTTGACCATACTGTTTCTGTTGACTGAATTAAGTCACTGAACATGATCTCAGCAGCGATAGTTGAATCGTGGTAACATCATGTACAATAGACCTTGTTGGAATATCGTATAAATATTCTAAACTTGCATCTAATTAATAATATCAACCTAATCTACGACTGCATAATTTATTTATATAAAATTTGTGCTCATTTAACTCATTAAAATAAGTAATAATGAATACATTAATGCCTCTTATTTTTTCATTGAGACTTCAATATCAATATATGTAGACCTATATATTGGTTCAATTTTAAATGTTCTATTCAAACAAAGCCATTTGTTGGTACTCGAAAATCCCTTTTTATTCTTAAAATGATAAAAAGCTATATTATTTCTCATAACTTGAGTGAGTCATAGAAATAATAAAGCTGTTTTTATTATTATTTTTTTTTTTACGTGCTATTATGATTTACCTTCATGATTCTTCATGTTTGAAGATTGTCCTTGGCCTTCGGAGAAGTGCAAATCAAGTTTTTAAGAAAAATAAATTAATTTATCAATAATAAAAAAATACTAATAGTAAAAATGTTCATTTTAAAAGTGTAGATAAGTTTTCTCTTTGCCTCTATTTAGATTGTTTAGGCGTTTTAAAAAAAATATAATTTCATCTGCCCTTCTGTGGCGTTGGACCATCAACCCTCTTTGGTTATTCGAAACCTCAATGACTGGTTCCCATTGAGAGGAAGGGTGAACATCCCCCGGGCACCCAGCTGCCTGGGGTCGACCCTCACCCACACAGATGTACGGGAGTTGCTTCTCATTGGACCTGCTGGAGTGTATGGGAGTTTGCATAGGCTGAGCAAGGGAGAGATTATAGTCTATTGTTCTAGTTTGTTTGTTTGAGGTGTTACCAGTATATTAGGAGCTCAGGTTGAACAAACCTTAGTATAGTTAAAACAAACGTTTAAATTGCCGGATTAACAGTGATATACGGGGATAATATAAATAAAAGCGGAGTCGCGGTGTACAGATGGACTAAGCCGCGGGTCTTGAAAGTCCGGGGGAGGTACGATTTCGAGAGGCTTGTAATAATGCAGCCACTGAGGACTCGAGGGGTTGGGGTGAGAAGAGTGGGGGGTGGACTACACTCGGGGTTAGGAGAGTGGGGGGTGACTACACTCGAAAAAACGCATCACACAGCACTCGGAGTCGTCATTGACGCGGTTAGGGTCTAACCATTTTAATACTTGAGCCTTAGCAAAGTGCCACCTCTCGAGCAGTTATTTCTCTCTTCTCTTTTTCTTACAAGTTAGTCACAATGGCTCCTCAAACTGGCCCACTTCGGCCCTTGTATCACGGGAGCTAATGACGCCCCACAAAGCGGGAGTAGCTTGTCTAAGTCGCGAAGGGGGCTTTAGTGCCACAACTTGCATCATATGAGTGCTTAAAAAGTAAAAAAAAAAAAAAAAAAAAAAAAAAAAAAAGTAGAAGGAAAAAGGAGGCCAATTAAATACCCCACGACTCAGTAAATATCAAGAAAGAACTATTTAATTTTTTTTTCAAAAAGAAGAGATTAAGAATAAAATTAGATAGCGTTAATTATTTACTAGTTATTAACAAATCATAATAAGAAGGTTATTGTGGTTTTTGGTTAGGGTTACGGTCATCAGAAATTAATAATAATAATTCACTGATGAGACAAACTCTTTTTGTTTTATATTTTTAAATTAAACTGTGGCATTTGAAAGTGCCAACACTAAAAAATGTGGTGTAACTTGTATCATAGTTGCTATCAAAACAGCCTTCTATGCCCAAGGTCACGAGTTCAAACCTCCAGGTGGTTCTAGGATTTTCTAATGGGAGTGAAAAGTCCTTAGTTATGCTGTCCTTCAGGTGGAACGTAAAAAGGTGGTTCCGAGCCTGTTCGAAGTAAGATACTTGTTAAAGATCTCTATCCTAATTTAGTATTCTCACTGTAGCATAGTTCGATTAGCCACAATAGCATAAAATGACGTTAAATAAGTAAACAAACTAAGAAATGCAGACAAAACGTGACTTTATTCATTTAAAACGATATTGTTTCTAAAAATCTTAATGACAAATGTCATATACAAGAATAACTTAAAAAATTTTAATGCGAGCAACACCAACAAAGATTTTCTTTAGAAGGTAAAGGAAGAAAGAAAAAATCATTTCACAAAATAGTGTTACATGGTAACTTTTTTTATTTAAACCAATATAGCCCTTAATCGGTACGTCCTAACAACAAATGCTATATAGTACTCACTTGTATATTTTTCAATTCAAGAAACACCAACAAAGCCAGAAATTAATAAAGCCCTAACACTTAATTTAGGCAAAACTTTTTTTTTATTCGAACCGATATACCTCGTAGATGGTAGGTCCTAGCAAAAATTTAATATGTATAAAAATTTTCTCCACTTAATTTCTTACTTGGAGACTGTCGTCAAATATTCGATCCAACAACAAAAACAGAGCTTGTAAAACTTATAGTAAAAAAAAAAACTTTACAAAATGAAAGTATAGACCCTAGTATAACTTAAGAATCATAACTTCAGTGTTCAAGATGTCATATCTACGCATTTATTTATTCGTTTTCAATAATTTAATTTCTGTCTTATAAGGGATATAATTACTCATTTATGAATGATAACTAATAATAACAACTCTAAAGAAACTTTACATTTTTAACTATCTTTATAAATAACCGAGAAACAGACGTATAATCAGTTGCCATTTAGGAAAGAAATGATTAATGTTACCACAGGGATAATTTTTAAGTTGCCTGTAACGTTAGTTTTGGAGAACCATGACAAAATACAGCGGACAAATAATTTTTTTTAGTTTTTTTTTAGTCGATGTCTTTGATCCTATGTATTTTTTGTGGAACCTTAAATTTCGATAATCATTAAGCAAAATAAAATGATAAATTTTTAAATTAAAGATTAAGTTTCTCATAACTCATTGAGATAACGTTTACTTGGATTTTCTTTGTTTCCTCGGTATTTACCCAAGAGTAGACAATACAACAATAAGGTAAATAAGACTGATTTGAATTTCATTAAATTTAAATGAATTTCGTCGAAATCTGTAAATATTTATGAAATTATTTGTATTTTTCCCTTAACCTTTGACACTGCTTCCTTCATAGTTGCGTTACAGCCTGTAGGATATTACCATATTGGATTTTACTGTTGCAATTGCCTTTATTTCACCCTTTCTCAACAGGGCTAAAAATAGTTTTATAACAATGCGAAAACTCGTATGTTATTTATTGCAAAAATTGACACATAGTTTATCTATTATACAATCACCTTAATAAACTAGATAACGATCGATAAATATATAAAAATATACATTATCAAATTATTTTCGTTATAACTATTATTTAGCTACGACAATCAAATACTGTCATTAACAAAATTATAAAAATATATATCCGTAGGTTTTTTGTATAATGTTTCCTACAATCTCAATATAACCTTAATTTTGTTTCACCATATGTTTGTCATTTAGGCTAACATACTATAATTATAAAAAAAAAAAAAAAATATTTTCTTATTGTAAGGATGACTCATCCAAAATCATTGTTAACATTTTGTCAATCTATACTAATATTATAAACCTGAAGAGTTTGTTTGAACGAGCTAATCTCAGGAGCTACTGATTCGACTTAAATTTTTTTTTTTTTTTTTTTTGTTGGATAGTCCATTTATCGAGGAAGACTATAGGCTATATAACATCACATTGCGACCAATAGGAGCGAAGAATCAGAGGAAAATGTGGAAAAAACGAGAAAAATTAACCTCGCATCCCAATGATTTTAAACGATTTACCTTTTAATTTTAAAATAATTCAATTTTCCGTTAAGTTATCTTGTGGATACAGAGTGTGAGGGAGGACATGGTCTCCAGAGGAGGGCTGGAGGGATAGGGAGCACTGGTGTTCAAGGATACTAAATTCGGAATGTGACGCAAGTTGCAGAACCCGAGAAAAAAAAAAAAAAAAATCTAAATCCCTATCATAATAACAGAAATAAGCTAGTATGTAAATATGTGAATAAAGTTTATTTATTTTTTTTTTTTAAAGTAAAAATGTATGCATTAGAAATTACTTTAAAATTTATAATTCTATTTTTTTAAATTTAATCATCCAATGGAAACGTAAAATAAAAAATAAATTATTACTGTCAGTATATTTAATAACGAAGCCGTTTTATTTTTAAATTTTTGATTAAAGCATTCAGCAATTCAGTTTAAATGAATCCGAAATTTATTATTTATGCCAACCAGTGTTTGAAAATCATTATAACGTGTTGAATTTTTAATTTCGTTACCATTTATGTAATGTGATTTCGTTATGGATACACCACAGATATAATATTTATTTCTCTCTTAATTATTCAATGATGTGAATAATGAACTAAGAACGATATAATATTAAATTTATTAGAAAAAAAAATTAATAACGTTCAGGGTCATGATTAATTCAAGTTTATTCTTAATGAGAATTGGTAGTGTATTAAATATGGATTCATTCAATATCTTTGAATACTTAACTATTTACTTACCTATATATGAAATACATTTTAAAATTTGGACTTTTTCATTTAAATATTATAAAGCATCATTATAATATATTATATCATATTTAATAAATAAAAATAGATTCAAGTTATGAATCATTTTCTACTTATTATATTTTATATATGGCTAATACGATTATTTTATAAGATCTTGTTAGTAGTGGTAAAAAGCGAGGTTGAACGAATTCGATAATAGAAAAAGAACAGAAGAAAAATGCTTTTTAGGTAGATTTTAGCCGAATATAAGAATATTAAGGGTCACCTGTGAAGTAGTTGCTCGTAGTAGCATATATGCCTAAGGTCACGTGTTCTTTTGAGCCGTTTTTGAGAAAATTGTAAAAAGACCCAAAATACATGGTATAAAGTGGCTCTTATGGTAGGCTGATTTTGATAAAAAATGTTTTGTAACGTCTCGGGTATATATTTGTCTTAAATATGAAATTTCATTTTTATATGACTTTTCGTTTACGCGCGGGAGTTACCACATACACAGACAGACCTTTTTTCGGGACTTGGTTATTTTGACTCAGGGACCCTAAAACGTGTATTTCCGTTGAAAACTGGAATTCGAAAGTTTTCACGATCGCAATACTTTCCCTTACTATATATTTCATATTTATTTAAGTGAAAGTAAACATTTTTGAATATATAAACTATTTATCTGATAATATACTATTTATCCCAGCATGAAATATGTCGATATACGGCTCTATGTATGTAGAATCTTCTAAGTTAAGTGACCTACTGAATTTCTGGATATAGTAAATTGATATATTGAATCTGAAACCGTATTTATTTTCTAAAAATAACGGAAAAGGGCAATTTTTCAATAAGGTTATCGGATCTAAAATAGGCATATAATCGAAAAAGAGGAGGGTGGAAGGGAGATATAATAAGTTAGAGTGAAGGCTCCCCCACACATTTGTCAACGACACAGATAATAATCCGTCTTATAGGCACTAGTATTTTAATAAGTCCAGTCATTCCTGTTAAATGGGGAAGAGCTTTGATAAATGTCTTTCTGCCATTATTATTAATAATACCGCCTTCCCTTTCTCGGGCTTGTTATAAGTTGTATTGTTATCAGTAGTGCTACGGTCATCAATCCCATTACTGATCTGATAAGGGTTACATCCGTGACTGCGGAGATTACTTCTCCAATTGTCTTGGGACAACAGATCCTCTGAGAATAACTGAGTAGCTGCTTAACTAAAAGAGAAGAGATGTCATTGAACAACCACAATGAACCCATTTGATTAATTAGAACAAACATAAAAAAAAAAAAAAAAATTGGATGCGCTCAATACACAACTTTCACATACCTCCGGTGTTGAAATCCATAAGAGAATTTTCAGATACATCTAAAGATAAAAATCCATTGCTAAAGAATTTATTAAATTAAATTTCAATATAAACATGTGTTTTATTAAATCTGTGGCGGTCGTGAAAAACTAGATATCTCGAATTATATCATAAATGAGTTAACTTCACGTATCGTTCCCTCAGACCTTCTCCTATGTCGTGTTAAATTGGTTAAAGAATTTCTTGGTGGAAGAAATTTTGGGTGAAAACAAAGCTGTAATTAATAACTCTATTTTGGTATTACGTATAACTTTAAGTCGCTCACCTGTAAAATGAAAGATTTTAACTTAACCACTTATTCACGACCGCCACAGAAATAATCTATCATATTTTTATCTACAACAATCAGTTAGTTTTTCATCATTTTCAATTAACTTTTACAATTCTGTGTATTAGATAATATTTTTTCTAAAATCTTTAGCTACCCAACATTATTATACATCTATATTACTATTCTTGAGTTAAAAACAACAAAAATCACATTAAAAAATATGTTTGCACTTTTCTCTTATAGTTGTAGTTCGCTCAACTTAAATATTCATCTGTTATTTATCAATCCTAACAAGATGGTGTACCTGACTTTTTTAAAAATATACAAAATTTAAGGTACTTTAGAGGAAGAAAATTTAAAATATCGGCATTTAAGCCCTGTCATACTATTTTAATCAGAATGAAACCTACATCACATTAAAGCCCATTAAATTTTACATCCATGTCGAGTTTAATTTAAATATTTTAACCCGTTTTTGAGAAAATCGTAAAAAGGTGCAAAATGCATAGTATAAAGTGGTTCTTCTGGATAGTTGATTTTGATGAAAAAATTGCTGTAACATCTCGGGCGTATAATTGTCTTAAATTTGAAATTTAATTTTCGTATGACTTTTAGTTTTTGCGCTAGACTTACCACACACACAGACCTTTTATCATTTGGACTCGGGGGACCGTAAAACGTGTATTTCCGTCGAAAACTTGAATTACATGGGAGCTTTTATTATAGATTAAATATTGTACCGCTATAAATAATTAAATACAGTAATCACTTAGTTTTAAATGTAATTATTATTCATTAATTCATATTCTTAAATTATTATCACCTTATTGTAATTTACTCGTGGGAAATATTGGAAGTCACTGTCCACATCTCAGACAAAGAATATCCAGAAGACTGTGGCTGAAAAAGAAACAAAAGAGTTAGAAAAAAAAAATTGGAAAGGAAAGAAAGATAATAACAAAGATGATAGAACTGGGAGTACTATTAGAGGAGAATTTGGTTCCAATATTCAAGTCATGCGTTCTAAGTAAGGATTCTCTACGCTGTAGAAGACCTCTTCCGATCATTTGGGGGCATATGGTGGACATATGGCTCGTCTGAATTATACTATATAGAACATGTGCTCTCTCACTATTTATCTGATATGGTTATCTTCATGCTTTTATTATATAAGGAGAGGGTAGCTTGGTGATAACATTCTATGTGTCCTTCCATTTTGATGTATCGGCCGAGATCATGTGTCCTAACTGGCTAGATAGGGTTTGTTATTAGTATAAGAGTATGCGTATCAATCAATAAAAGTTATTATATATAGTAGCAAAATTAATAATGACAATAGTATATAGTTTCAAAGTCGTTACTAAAAGTGATAGCAACGCGAAAAACAACATATAACCAAACAAGTCAAAAAAATATTTTCTGTTCCTATTCATGAGTTTATGGTTATATATAAAATCTAGAAGTGTTAGTAAATATAAATGTTCTTATTTAAGGAAACACATGAAGAAAGCAATAAAAAAAAAAATTGGTTATGATAGGTATGATTTAGGTTTTTTAACATGTTTTAATGACACCACCGAAGTACTAACAGTGTAACGATATCCTTACTATCAGCCACATTTTAGAGGAATGCCCCTTTTACTGGGCAAGTATGACCAACTCAGGACTCAGAACTAACATATCATACAAACTCTCCGATAAAGAACTAGATATTTCGTCTCTGTTAGGGTTTTTTCATGGCCACCGATTTTCTAATGAATAAATGACGTTTTTATATTTCATCTATTATTTTATTTCATATAACTTAACTATGTCTTAGCGCAATCAGTCTAGCCGTTCATGCGTGAATTCATTCATGACGGGGTCCATATATATATATATATATATATATATATATATATATATATATATATATATATATATATATATAGAGAGAGAGAGAGAGAGAGAGAGAGAGAGAGTGAGAGAGACTATTATTACCTTAGAAAAAAAATAATAATAATAAAAATAAATATAAACAAAAATAAAAAAGGCTGATGAACAAATTAACTTTTCTCTCTTTTCTTTCATAAGATCCTTCTCATGAATTTAATATACACAACAAAAAAGGAATTAGCGAAATCGGTAAGCAGTTCATGAGTGATGCGATCACCAATATTTTTTTTTTTTTACTCTTCTTTAAAGATAAAATGAAATAAAGACGTTAATAACTCCTAGATTTTACGTCTCAAAAAAACCCAAAATACAAAAAAAAAATTTTAATTCATAAAAATTGTGCCGTAATCATATCACTGCTAAAACATTTAGTCTAACTCACGTACTTTTCTTTGTTCTTATAACGACTTTGCACACTTCAAATTAATATAAACTTCCCATCGTATTGAATTATTGTGGATTATGTAATTATTACTGTTCCATAAATTTTTTTTATTACAGATGAAACAGAATAACTTATGAAGTATAGTTTATTTATTAGTAATGCATATTTATATTTTAGAGTGTACACTAAGTTTCACGCGGTAGATGTACAACTAAAAGTACATACACATGCTTAAAAATATTTGCCTTAAGAAAAAAAATAATAATATGCTAAAATGATTACCAACAGATATGTATACTATTTCTTTTTTATCTATTAGTAAAACAAAAAAAAAAAAAAAAAAACTAACAAAACCTGCATTTCAATAACCCTAGAAATATATAATTAATTTTAGTACTTCTGGTCTGAATGGAGAAATATTCGAGAAAAAAAAATCTGGCATAATAATAATTATTCCAACCAAGCTTTTTAATAATAATTCAGGGTACCTTAAAACAAAAAAAATACGGTTTAATAATCTTAATAACGATATACATTATTATTAAAAAAATACATATTTTTATTATCCTATAAGATATAATCACAAATATCTTTTTAATTACCCATAATGAGGAGGTGCATATAATATAAAAAATGAAAAAGAAAAAAAAAATGAATGAATTACAAGGTCATTGAGAACAGGTAACCGAGAGGTTTTGTGGGTGAATTGAAGGCGATCAAACCGGTCCTGGGGCTCAAAAGGAACTCACTTTTATGAGGCTTAATAAAGATTAAAGTCCCAACTTGATTGTGAGCGCTTCAAAGATTGGACCTCTAAAGTGCAAACTGCCCAATAACAGTTGGTCCGTCGCTAAATAAACCAGATACTTTGTCGCTTCATAAAGTATCGCCGGCTTTGCATGAGATGAAAATGTGTCGTAGCGTTTGTGGAGGTAAAGTTTATCTTATTTTACTTTGTATCTTTCGCTGTTATTGAGGGTTTTTATTCGGCCGTAGTCCCGAATTCGAGTGCTGTTCTGAAAAAGTTTATTGTCACAAATAAAAAATTCGAATTTCCAGTAAACAAAAACATTGAGCATTAAGTATGTTGTTAGAAAGCATTTTGCATTTTCGAAGGATCTTTAGTAGTATATTTTTTAAGTGGACGTTATATTTTTTTTTTCGATTATCTCCCCTTATAGACAAAGGGGTCACCTCGGCTAGCATAACAGCCAAATTTGCGGGTTCTTACCCGGCACATGGCCTTAGGTTGTTTGATAAGAGTAAGCATCCTTGGTCATGCTATCCTTTAAAGGTTAAATAAAATGGTAGTCCTGGATTGAAAAAAAAAACAAAGATTTCTATCTCATTTAGATGTTGATTAGCCGGAATCAGGATTCCCCCTTGCAGCTTCGTCCGATTATCCACAGTAGCATACAAGTATTGTTAAGTGAATAAACAAACAATCTTATAGACATGTTTCAAAACTTACTTTTATCTAGAGCCCTTTTATAATTAACTCATTCAGCTTTTAATTAAATATTTCAGAGAGAATTTTATTGATAAATAAATAAAGTTGAAAATATGCAAGTCAAAATTATTTTCTAAAGTTATTAAATTGTTTTTCAATAAAACATTGTTAAGTACTGCTTCTTTATATTTTATTCTGCAATGCAAGTGCAATGGTTAGTTATATGGGCTGACGATCTGTGGTTCGAACCCCACAGTAGTAGGACAACTATTTATAATGTTCTTTTATGATAGATACTGAGGTAGGGAGACCTCCTGAGATTCATCCAACCTATAGAAATTAGTAACTCGAAATCTACACCTTGCACTCCCGTTGGCATAGAAACCATACGATCACGCTTATACGTAGAAATAGGTTATAGTAGTATTTTTTTTTTTTTTTTTGTTATCACACTTAATTGTTAATTAGGACTTTAATCTTATTACCTTAAGAAAGGGTTTCTAAAATTCATCATTGAGCGATTAATGATTTTGATGAATATATTGTCGAGTTGCGTAGATACGTATATTCACAAAGACGAGTACTATTGTTATTGAACAATTCTCAAGCGCACATTATCCATTTAAAGGACCAACCCTCTAAGAAATTCCAAAGCTCCCTGAACAATTAATTAACCATTTTGTAATGAATTCGGCTCGAGGCTAAGATTCCCGCGACCAGAAATAATTCATATCACAATTTTCCTGCCGTTGATACATTTTATATGAGCGTAGTAAAACTTGTGTGTGTTGCCGGAGAGCGGGAGAAATTTACCTCATCCAATATCCAGGAGCCGCTGGGGTGGCTCCCGGTAAAATTGTGGACACTTAAAGGAATAATTAATACTTTAGCTTTCAAGGGTGAGGATTTTTCACGCTGAGTCGGGTTTGTTCACAGATTCCTCAGAAGTGTACGTTATAGCTTTATCACACCTATGTCCTTCATTAAGAATGTTAGTAATGGAAAAAATATATACATCAGGCCATTTAGGGGTTAAAAATAAATTTGTTATATTATAATAATTAAGTTTTCGTTTTTTAATATTTGAGGATAGGCAATTCGAGTATGAAAGTAGAGGGTGAATATAGGTTAGCTCTGGAAATAAATATCGCAAAGAATAATTGAAGGGTTGTGTTTTTTAGGGATGAAAAATTAGACAAAATTAATTTGGCCACAACATGTTCTGTAGACACTTTAAAGGGGCTGGGTTAGCCCCGGGAGGGATTAAGTTTACCATAATTGCTCCACTGATAATATGATATAATAAATAATTAATCTGCCTCAGCGGAATCCGGACCTGGACCATGTTGGTTTAAATAAAATATGACGGAGGTGTCGGTTAGGGGTCAGGTCTTCAAGAAATACACACACTAATAAGGAACTAATGATGTTTGTCGAACGGGGTCTAAATATTTTCCCTTTTCTACCTCACCTTTCTAGGCTCTATATTTTTATCCTGGGTCAGGGGTGTAAAAAGGGATTAATGCCAGAGTGAAAATACCCTCGCACTAGGACGCGAGCTCGTGATCTCTTTCGTTTCTAAGGTTGCTACATTGTTGTGAACGGGATTAACCGACTCCGCCGAAAGTCAATTTAATTTAGTTCAATAATAAAAATTAATTATAAATTATGCTAGATAAAAACAATGGAATACAAAAACTCTAGATAATAGGGACAACAGGACCAGGGAACGTAGACAAAAGTTTAAAAAAATTTTTATTTAACGAAATAAAATAATATTGGAAGTAAGAAGTGCTCATTTCTAAAACGAATCCTGAATTAATTTTTAATAACTAAAGAACATCCATATAGTTTCAAGTCATTCGTAAAATAGGGTTATCAGTAGATAAGTTCTAATACCAGAGTCGATTCATAGGGTGGTAAAAATGTTTTGTAATAAAGAAGGTTTCGAACCGAAATAAATAACCCGAATTATGAGAAGTAATTAATTTTTTAGCAACACTAAAGTATACCTCAAGTTCGAATCGTGCTTGGATATACTCATATATATATATATATATATATATATATATATATATATATATATATATATATATATATATTTTTTTTTTTTTTGTGGTAATAAACCTTTAGGTTTTCACTCTAGTCAAAATAGTTGGCTAGTTGAAGGATAACGCATCCTGTTTACTTCAATTTTAATAGAAAAGAGCGTCAAATACGACAAAAATGCTCTTTTTTGTTATATTATTATTAATGATAAATTATAAAATATTAATGATTTAAAAATGAAATAATCAAAGCAAATTGACGACAAGAATCTACCCCTAGCCCTTTCACTTCCTACATATTTACAATAAAGAAAAGGATATATTAATGTATCCATTGAAAGAGATCGGTTCTGCACGGATTCCAACAATCAGTCAGACCTAACCATACAACTAAAAAAAATAGGAAAGAAAATACATCCACGTTTGCCTTTCACGCTATAAACTGAGGGAATGGTATGGTTGTAAAAAACGGAAAGATGTGTCTTCATCCAGGCACTAAAACCAATAGAATATCATTAGAAATAGGCTGTAAAAGCTTTTAAAGCGAATCATTGAGCATTAAACTGCAAAAACAAAGATAATATAGATTTTTTTTAAGCAAACAACTGTATCGTCGTAGGTGAAAGAAAAAGATTTTTCCAAGTTAGGTAGATGCTTCCTCAACTACCTGCCAAATTAATTCATATTATTAGAGTTTTCTTTTTCAGTTATACTAATAATAAATTTATAAAATTCATTATAATAATTAAACTTAAAATTATTCTCAATTATTGTAGGATAAGGACTAAATTTTGACTGAATTGATTTTGTTGTAATTAATGCTATGGAATAATAGGACTGTTTTGTAAATATTTTTTTTACATTTTTGCACTAGGTCATATCTTTTAAAATTCTTGTTATTAACGTTTTTGATGTTTCTGTTTATATACATATATTTTATATATATATATATATATATATATATAATATATATATATATATATATATATAATAATAATAATAATATAATAGGCTTACCGAACCCGAAGGTTCGATGCCGATACCACCAAACTTCGCCTGCACAGACTCGTCCAATGTTCACCGGTCAAGCCCAAGCCCCCGAGATCAGCCTTAATGCAATCCTCCCATCGACGCTTCGGCCTACCTTTCGGACGCCTACCAGTCGGTTCAGCGAATACCAACTTTCTCGGAATCCGTTCCTCACTAAGCCCAACAACTTTACGCGCCCATTTGAGTCTCCGCGATGCTATCAACTCAATTATATTCACAGAGTACAAACTCCGCAATTCCGCGTTGTGCAACCTTCTAAACTCCCCAGTGGCCTCATCTCTCTTCGGACCAAATATTTTACGCAGTACCTTATTCTCGAAAACCTTAAGCCGTTGTTCATCCTTCAAAGTAAGCGGCCATGTTTCGCATCCGTAAAGAACCGTTGGAAGAATAATAGTTTTATAAATTCTAACCTTTAAGTTTTTAGACAGAAGCCGCGAGCTAAGCAATTTAGCAACCGAATAATAACACGCATTTCCCACCTTTAACCGGGACTTTATTTCTTCTTGGATTTCATTTTTTCTTGTTATCATTGAACCTAAATACTTGAATTCCTCTACGTGTTCAAAAGTATGACCTGAAATATTAATATCATCAAGATCGCCACCATTTCTGCAACTAATCATATATTTCGTCTTATCGGTATTTAATTCGAGACCTATTTGTTTACCGGCTTTTATTAACACACTTGTATTTAGTTGTATAGTTTCCGTGTCTTCACCTAGTAGTACCAAATCATCGGCATACCCCAAAACCGGAATCTTGTCACCCATATTTAAGCCTTTCTCGGTACACATCACCTTTTCTATGACATACTCTAAGGCTATATTAAACAAAACAGGTGAAAGGGAGTCACCCTGTTTCAAACCCGATCGCACCTCAAATCTCTCGGAGTAATTATGACCGATTCTAACTTTATGAAATGTTTCCGACAAACACATCTCTACTAGGTTTACTAACTTTTTAGGTATCCCCTGTTCAATAATGATGTTATATAGCTTCTGACGGTCTATGGAATCATAAGCCTTTTTAAAATCTATATAAAGTTGATGGACTACACCGTTGTATTCCAGCTTCTTCTCTAATATTTGACGTAAGGAAAATATTTGATCAATAGTCGAGCGATTCCGCCTAAAACCACATTGGTAGTCTCCGATAATTTCCTCAGCGTATTCCGTGATAGTTAGTATTGACGAGAATATTTTATAGCATACTGGGAAGAGAGAAGAGAGATCCCACGATAGTTGTTACAATCCGTCCTCGGTCTATTGTTTCTTATATATATATAAGAAACAATAGTTAATCAATTATATAAAAAAAAAATTATAAAATGACATATATTCCAGGCCTAAAAGAGAAAATAAAATGCAATTTCATGAAATAAGATCATGCAAATATTCTTTTTGATTTATTTAATAAATATCAAAATCTAACAAAGAAAAGTTAGATGAAAAAACAGAATATATAAAACAAAACAAAATAATATATATATAGAACTGATTGATAGAATTGTACTATATAGAATTATTGAATTTAATAAAACATTTATTAATTAGAATTATAACTAGATCCACTAAACCATCAAATTCCTCTCGCATCCAATCCCTGCAATCCAAGATCCTTCGAAAAATCCTTAATGCTGTATACTTTGTTTCAAATAAAATTATCCATTAAGACCTAAATATCCCGTTAGTTGAAGACTTGGCCCGATCCAGATATACATCCTTCCATTCCAAACTTCCTGCACACTCAAACCCGCTTGTCCGTGACCTCTCCTCAACATCTATTCCTGACAATCCACCGAGGCGACTTAGAGATGAGCGAATTGGCCAAGAGATCTCTTATCATAAATTGGTCATTGGAGTTCTACCAATGGGTAGTTTCTTCACCGGACAATCATGTATCTTAATCTCAAATTTATCCCATTTACTTGTTGTATTTAATCAATACAGTTGTAAATTTCTTTGAATAAATAAATTTTAAAAAATAATAATAATTCACTATTTTCATTATCATATACTGAGTTATTATTGCCTAAATACTGTAATTATGGACAAAAGTACTTCCATTTAGCCTTCGTTATTTATTTTAAATTCAAATTTACCAACTACTTCTGTGTTTTTATCATTTTTATGATCTCTAAAAAAAAGTATACTTTATAAAAATTCAAGTAAACTTCCTGATGCTAGAAGAGTATTATGAAATCAGTATTATGTTAAAATTTTAGAATCATAACATGGAAATATAGATAATGAGTATTTTAAAAAAACAATTTTTTTATACATTACCCAACAATTTTAATATGATGCTGTATGTAAGATTGATGTAATATCTAAACATGTTGTGAAATCACAATCAATAATAATTAACATAAGTTAATTGTACTATAGGACTAACTAACAAGGCTGATAATTATCTGTGCCTAATGACGACTGGATGCCTCAGTGATATCCCGAGTCTAAGAAACAGGCTTCAATACAAGGCACATTGAAATTTCGTGTGAGGAGCTCTCCTATCCGAGTTGAATCTCTGATGAGGTCGGCATCTTTATCATTAAAATGAACACCGACTTATAATATACTCACACCGGGTCAATATTTTCGACAAGAACAATACCGGCTAAATGGTAACTGGGCTATGAAATCTTCTATGCGTGTAATTTCCCGCTACGACAATGACGCATTCTACTACTTGGAGAAGTAGTTTTTTCTTTCTCCCTAGTTTTTTGTATTCCTTATCTACCGTTTTAGTGTTGTGTATTCGTTCTGTGTAAATTGATGAATACAATCATTAGTAGAGAGTAAACAGATACTTGTTACTTGCCGGCTAGTAGGGTCAACGCCATTTTTATAACTATTATATTAATATTGCTTTAAATTTAAATCCTTAGTATATAACGATTATTCACAAAAAATAAAACTTAAACAATATATATATATAAAACTTAATACATAAATTAAAATAAAAAAATTCTTATTCATCTTCTGTCTTTTGCAATCCGAATATAATTAGGAACATTATTTTAATAAAAAGTAGTTTATACAGATAAAAATAATCCCTATCAGACCACAAAATATACCTTGTATATATATTTATGGTAATTTTTGATATTTTAATTAACGGCATAGTTATATTCTACAATTGAAATTTTTAATTTTTTTATTTTAAGGTTACTTAAAGTTTTCTATTACATTAAATTCAACTGGTCAATGGTTTAAATATTTAATTTTTATTATTCAGGGCAAATTTATAAACTTTCTGTAGGAAGATATAAATAAAAAAATGTTATTACAATCAGTAGTAGGTACACGAGTAGTCGAATACATTGCATTTTTAACATTTATTGCAAAGGATCACATACGAATGCGAGTTTTATTTTTTAGTCCCGTTTATGTTATTATGAATAGTTTGAATCAATGCAAAATTGTTATCTCGATTTTATTCTTAAACGTTTGAGTCATTGTTTACTGGTGCGTTCTTCAAGATATCACTAAAATAGTAAAACTTATTTTATTTCTGTGCCGACGTTTCGGTCTATATTGTGGTCCTTCATTAGTGCTAAGAAAAGCATGATAATAGCCAATATAATTAAAAGAAAAAAAACATCAATAAGTTAAGTACAATAACAAGACAAGGGTAATAAAATATATAAAAAACCAGTAATTATAATATTGGTATTTAAATAGAAAATTAGGAAAGTAATAGCGTATACATGAAAATATATATTTGGAACTAGTAAGTTTTAATTAATATATATTTTTTAAAATTTAATTTATTGATATTTACAACTGTATTTGTTTATAAATCAAGTAATCATTGAAGTAGTTAACATTGAGGGTTACTGTTTCATGGTCTGCGTAGTTTCAGATTACGCTTTTCTAAAGGATAGTCTTTCTTCGTCGACTTTTCGCATTTCCTTACCACGGATGATCTGGTTGGGGTACGAAGACACTCCCGATAAGGAGTCAGAAGTAATCGGTCGATGGCTGGTTTTTCGAGAACACAAGCATTAGTATTGATCCGAAGCTCGGGGAGTGCATTAAGAATTTAAACAACTGTCATATGTTTGCCCCCGCCAGTGACTGTTTGTATTATAGCTCGAAGGAATTATTGATAAATGGTAACTACAATCAGCTGTGACGTGGAAAAATATTACCCCCACCCTCTCCCCGAACGTTCAGTCTCCCGCCTCTCAAAATAATTACCTTTTGAAGGATTTTATTCCCATTTTTCACGGCCTCTGTTGTGGAGACCAATGGCAACATTATTGATGAATGTTTTTTATCATTTAAGTTGTTTGTTGGTTTTTTTCTCCTCTTTTTTGGTCCGTCCGTCGTGAATATGACACATAAAATAAATATACGTTTCGGTATTGCTTTTCTTTCCTCTATATTCGTAATTGAAAATCCATCCATTTTTATCTCCTTCATCCCTATTATTAACAATAAATCGATATGAATACAGAGCTTGGATATAGCTATAGGGATAACTGGGTATATCCATTTTATTTAATATTTTTATCAAAAGGTAATAGTAGAGACATTGATCTTTATCTTTTTTTTTTCGAAACATAATTTTGTTACCTCAAAATTTGAGGGCTTGCGGTTCAAGATAAGTAGAATCCGAATTATTTTTTAAATGAAGTTTGACCTATGTATACGCCTTGACTCATTTTCTTTTTAAATAAATACCAACATTTTTTTTCTTATACCCTAATATAGTTGTTTGGAATAATAAACCATTGTGTAATAATTTGAAGCGTTTTTATTCTCTAAACAATGTAGGAATGTGAATTCAAAGCATTATTATCATTGTTCATTTTGAGAGGAATTGAATCGTATCTGAATGAAAATTGCTTTAAAAGTGTTACAGGGTGTCTTATATACGCCTCATCCTATTGTAAGCGCAGATATTAGACCTTGTGCGGAAAAAAAATATTCATATGAACCATAGCCCGATTCTTGATATTTAGAGAGGAAAAAAATATTCCGAGTTTTTTGCTGTTGTCCCCGGTTTTCATTAAAAAAAAAAAAAAAAAACACTCAAAAATAAATAAATGTTACGTATATTTTTATTAAAGAAAAACAGAGGTACTAAATGAAAGAAAAAACAAATTTCCCAGAAGGTGAAGAAGTGAATCAAAATAATAAAAAAAGAAAGAAAATAAACATCTTGTCACAGCCGACCTAAAACCTTTAGTAGCTCAATACATACTTAATAAAATACATTTCGAAAAAAAAAAACGATAGAATCAATTAAACAAACTTTTCACTTATTTTTAACGATGTATGTTATTTTAAATTTTCTGAAATCTCAAGTTTAGGTAAAATTCTTCAAATGTCGAGAAAACTTAATTCTTTTGCTGATAACTCATAATTTTGTTATAGTTGTATTAAAAATGTAAAAATCAAAACAAATAATTTTTTAAAAATTAACAAGTTTTGCGATAATTTGGGTGCTATAATAATTATATGATTTCGGTGCTACCTTTAACCATATTTAACAGCTTGGGAAGTATAATTTTAGAATACCTGTTATTTGTAACTTTATAGAAACTATAAAATTTAAACAGTTACTGATTATAAAATACGTTCCCGGGTTGAGGAGGCTACTTAAATAATAATATCTACTAAACATATAGTAATAGGTTAAGTAAATATATAATGAAAAAAAAAAAAAAAAAAAAAGCTAAAATCCTGATTAACAGAAATGACATAATTCACACAGAGAATTTTACACAAGATACCCATTGATTTCTTCCACGAAAAAGATACTGATTTATGAATGTAACCGTCAAATGCCATATTACTTCTTCTCCTGGATATTTCACATGACCGCCACTGATTACTGTAATCATATCTATTAATAATTTAATAAAATGATATGACATGAAAGGGGCTTCTGCATATGAAAGAGCTCCTCATGACAAAAGTAAAATAGCCCAGATAAGTGTGCCTGTTAGGGAGAAATACTAAATTATTCACAATACCTTCCGATCATATTCACTCGGTTTCTTCCTATTATCTAATGAATATTTTCCTAGACAATTATGAATGTTTTCTTATAGAAACTAGACTTGTGCGGAACGTAACAGGAATTTCGAAAAGGCAAACAGAGGAGATGGTTCGAAGGTTTGTTGTTCTAAGTATTTTAATATCACGTTTACATTGAGGACAATTTAATTATTTAAGCAGTTTACATACTCTGTTCGTATGTTTTAGGCTCCTTTCTGTGTAGCTTGTTTTGGATTACTTTTATTTTTTATATGTGTGTTTTTTCTTTATCCATACGTATATATTAACTTACCTCCTTTAGCATTTGATATGATCAATCCTAATTTACTATTTTTGTTTAACTTGTCTTCATAATTCTAGTTATAGCTAAGTATCATATTTTTTTCATATTAAGTGCATGTATTAACAAAATACAATTATCATATTACCCTTGTCCTTCTTGAAAGGGGCTAAAATATATATTTATATATATATATCGATATATCTTTTCTTTTTTTTTTTAATTTCTATATTATTTCAAAATATTTATGCATTAATTTATATTTAAGATTTTTTTATAGATATATTCTTAATTTAGAGTCCGTCTGTGGTAGATTTTGGTATTTAGAATTATTATTCGTGGCGATCTTGGTGATATTGCTGTATCAGGGCAGACTTATGAACACGTAGAGACATTCAAGTATTTGGGCTCAATGATAACAACAAGAAATGATAATAACAAGACAAAATTAAATCCAGGAAAAATATAGGTTAAATGTGGGAAATGCGTGTTATTATTCAGTTGCTAAATTACTTAGCTCGCGGCTTCTGTCTAAAAACTTAAAGGTTAGAATTTATAAAACTATTATTCTTCCGACGGTTTTTTACGGATGTGAAACGTGGCCGCTTACTTTGAAGGATGAACAACAGCTTATGGTTTTCAAAAATAAGGTACTGCGTAAAATATTTGGTCCGAAGAGAGATGAGGCCACTAGGGAGTTTAGAAGTTCGCACAACGCGGAATTGCGGAACTCCTGTGATATAATTGATTTGATAGCATCGCGGAAACTCAAATGGGCGAGTAAGGTTGTTGTGCTCGGTGAAGAACGGATTCCGAGAAAGTTGATATTCGCTGATGGGCGTCCAAAAGGTAGGCCGAAGCGTTGATGGGAGGATTGCGTTAAGGCTGATCTCGGGTGCTTGGGCTTGAACGGTGAACATTAGACGAGTGTGTGTAGGTGGAATTTGGTAGTATCGGCATCAAACCTTCTGGTTTTATTATTATTATTATAATTATGCGGTAAAAATGTATCAGTACCAAGAAAATTGGATTAAAATAAATGATTGAATAAAATTATTTACACTTTTTTTTTCTATTTTTAACTATTTGATATATTAATCTTAAATCAAATATTCGGAAAGTATTTCATTATAAATAGAATACAATATTATGCACTCAAAAAGTTTAAGGAAAACTTATTAAATTATGGCTTTGATTTCTAGAACGTATTTTCTATGTTTTAGATAACTTCCCTTTAAAGGCAAACATTTGGCATTTATTTTTGAACCGATTCATTTTAGTATTTATCCATTAACATGTAGAATGGACTACAATGTCAAAGGTGTAGGTTCAGAACCTATCCTTGGTTATGTAGTCCTCCGGATTTGACCTAAAATGGTGGTCCAGATTCTGTAAAAAGTCAGGTGCTGGTTAAAGTTCCCTATCCTAATTAAACCTGAGTGTGGAAAATTTAAGACCCGTGGTCCAATTAGCAACAGTAGTATGAAGTGATGTTAAAGTAATGAAGAAACAAGATATCATGTGGATATGGTTCTTGTGACTTCTTCCTTGATATTATTGGGTACGCACATTGTACATTACGTCATAAGTTGATATTCCCAAAGAAAAGGCAATCCCTCAGTTTTCGCTAAGGGAAATCTCCATATTTTTTCGTGTATCAATCGCGGTGAGCATGGAATGCCAGCCGACAACGGACCTCCTAGCTCCTAACACTTTTTTTTTTTGCCTCTCTTAAATTATTCATTCGGGAACTGCAGCCGACAAAGCTCGGAGCCGGAACCTGGATTTTTTTGCCGCTGCTATGAAGGTGGCCGTGGCCCCTCCATTTCCATAGCCTCCCTAATCGCGCAGCCCATCGCCTGTCAATAATAAGTAGAGCGATTACCGCTGCACCCGCTTCGCTAGAAGTGTATTTCCGCAACTATCGGAAACGGAAGGAGGATTTGCAGATGAGGAAACGGAAAATTGCCGCTCACGAAGACCCCTTTCCCAGATGGAGTCAATATTATCTGCGGCCTGGGATCTTTATTCACAGTATTTCACTTTCGAGGGACCTTATACAACAATGGAGCCCTGATACAATTATAGGCACCATTTGTACGGATCACATTCTTTTTTTCTTATGGTCCCTTACGCAAGGATAGAAGAGGATTGACTATTGTTTGGGAGGTGGTTGGTCAGCATTGTCTATTTCTTCACGGGATCCACCGCGTTACCCATCCTTTGAACCTCGAAATTAGGGGTGGAATTCAGACTTTCGACTAGGAACGAGCAATTGCTTTTATCTATTAACGCGCTGTAGCTGTAAATAATTAGTCTTAATAAGAAAAATCTGTAGATTGATAACTTCAGCTCCAGGGATGGTAAACCACATAACTCAAACACAACTACCAACTATCTACCAATAAAGAAATAAAAATAAATTTAAGACGGCTTTTAAAACAACGAACAGTTATCATCTATACCTTTATATATTACATATGCTGTTAAGATTGATAGTTAAGTAGATGAAGAAATAATTGGTTTAAAATAAGGCTTTACGAATAGATATAGGCAATGAATTCCGAGGTAGCCAACCAATAACATACGATTTTTTAAAGCGATTTTTCTTTATCTGTGAGAAAGTATATACACGTTTATGGTTGTGTGTACTGAATAGACAGAGGAACATGTGGTAAGCAGATCGAGAGTATAAGTTTTTTTGATAAATCGGGACATACAGATACTAAGGAGTTATTAGCAATAGAAAGACAGATAGAGTCAATTCAACTAAGCCAGTAAGTTTGAAGATTGAATTATTTTTTTTTTTATTAAATACAATCTACCTCTTCACGAGCAATAAGTATTATGTTTATGAGAGATTTCATACGTACCATATGATTCATATTAAATGATACAAAACTTGGTTGGGAGCGTGGTCAAAAAAATCTCACTGAAAGTGAAGAAGGCTCACAATGTAGGGCCACAACTTTGGTATTAACTTGTTTGTCTTAGTGTGTATTACTTGATTTTTATGTTTATTTACCAACATCTCCATCGAAAATAATAAAAATTTATTTGAAGTGTTTTTTGTGTATTTAATATTTAAATTTGTTTAAATGAAATATGGTGTACTCATTGACGCAATCACTATGTTAAATTTAAATATTCATTTGTATTTTTGCTTATTTATTAATATTATATTTATTTGTTTTGGCTTAGTAGTTGAAAAAAAAATGAAATTATAGTAATCATAAATCGAATAAAATCCAGAAATATTTAATTTATATTTACGTATGTTGTTTCTCATCTCATAAAGAAAACAAATTCTACTTTTTTTTAATCCTCTATTTATTTGTTCAACAAAACATACAATACACAATAAAGTTTATCTTATTTATTCATTAATTCATGGTTTTGTAAATTAAAATAATCAGTGATCTTTCCCTTTCTTCTTTTTTCTTTTGAATCTATATTCTTAATTTATGAGTATAAGGTCGTCTATGGTAGCTTTAGGTGTCTAGAAAAATGGATTAAAATTAATCTATAATAGTATAAAACAAATTGTACTTAAAAGATAAAAATAAGTATATTATTTATTTGTGAATGAATTGAATAGTACAATATTTTGCGAGAGTGATAAGGCGCGAAGGAACAGCTGTTGATAAGGGGATTCCCGCCGGCGGGCGTCCCGTTGCCTTGGCAACCGCAGGCCACGTGCCAACCGATAAAAAAGCCGGGACTGATCTGACGAAAAGGTAGACGTTCTAAGTTCTCGATTGAGCACGCGAACCTGCCCTAACTGTCTCTTATAAATAGTTCGAGAACCGCCCGTTTAGTCACTTTTTTTTTTTACCTTTTCTTTTCTTTTTACAACCTGCCATTACAGTTTAAAACAAAACACTTTTCTTACCATTAACGATTATGCGCTATTTGTCGCCCGGAGTCTCCCTTTATTCATTTAGTGGAGATCGTTTATTCAGCGACTCTTTCGATGGGCATTCCTCCTTCTGTTTTATTCAATGTTATTCGCTTTTACTCCCTTTTTGTTTTATTTCTTCTTTATTAGATCTTCACAACTAGTCTATATTATATCACACAATAATATTTCCATCAACACAATTATCAATGCTCAAAAAAAACTTAAATTTATTTAAACGAAATAAATCCTTAGAATTATCATATATTATTCATTTTATTTAGTCGCATTTACCCTTTCGTGGTACGTTCATTAATAATTATTATCGTTGATGAAATATATATTTCCAATGTTTTCTCTATTTTTTCCTATTATTCAATTTATTTATATGTTCTCTTAATTATGTATAAATAGATTCTTAAATAATAGATATCCATATCTAACTTATACTTTTTTTTTTTTTAGGAAATTTAATTAATTTGTTAATAATTAGTAACTATGTACTTTCTCCTATATATAGTAATGTGATAAGGTTCAATATAAAGATGATAAATACTTTTTCATACTATAAGTTCTTTATTCAACAAAAATAAATAAATTGAATATTAAATAGTTAACCTTATAATAAATATTAAGGTGAGGTGGTTTGGGTGGTGTTAAAAAAATCTTAAAAAGTGGTGAAAATATATTCATTAAAGAACATTTTGACTAACGTTGAAGGTCATCAAGAAAACTGAAACAGCCTGAAAATTCACCCATTTTAACTTATTAAACTATCCATAAGTTAAACTATCCATCATAATCTTTTTTTACGATATTGTTACATAAATTTGATCTTGAAAAGCATTTAAAAAATCACAAAATTATAATCCAAGAAACAGATACTATGTGGGATAACAATCATTACATAGAATACGATACAATTTAAGTTAATAATTTTTGATATATAGCTCATTTTATTATTATTTATCTCATCACCGACAATAACCTTTCATTTATATTTTTACATATATAACTATATATACCTGTATACAACTTCATATAAAACTATATTTACACTAGACTTTCCAAAACAGAGATAGAGAGAAGAATGAATAAAAGTTAATGAGTCGAACCGATAATACATTAATTAACAAAGGCCAGAGTAATTTTCCAAAACATTAAAAGTTATCAACAATCCCTTATCTGGAGAAACATCTTTAGTATTTCCTTCAACATTTTGATAACGTAGAACAATAAAAAGTCAGCTTTAGCTGTGCAATTTGCATTAGTTATGAGTCGGAGTTGGATATTAAAAAACATCATTGCCATAAAAGATCGCCTGAATGTTCAGTAAACATTATTCTTAAGTTACCTTGTAAAAGAAAATAGGCTCCTAACAGATGAAATACTTAATTCAAGACAACGATGGAAGTCAATGTTAACGATTATTATTTTCCATAGCATTAGTACTGTGACCGTGAACATTTTCGAATATGAGTTTTCCAAAGAAGTATACGTTTTAAGATCCTCGGAATCCGAATAACAAAGACTCGTAAAATGGTATGGATGGGTGTTTGTCCTATATCCACCTTGAAAACAAAATGTTACTTAAAAATGTAATTACATCCTTTAATGAATCATTGTGTAAATCTGGCAAATTGAGGATGTTCATCAGGTTTCCTAGGCTGTCGTCAGTCAGTTTCTTAACTTCAGACTGTGAGGTCTGTTGAAGACCTACAACGTGTGTCTAATCGCCGTGATCACTTTAATATTAAAAATAGATTTATACCTAGTATCTTACATCAACGTTTAAAAAATAAAATTTGTTTCACATATTTTATCTATCGAAAACAGAGTTTATAATTAAAAATATTTAAATAAAACTCGCAATATCAATGTAAAATTAAATTAAGGTAAGTCTTATCCTCATTTCAACAGTTAAATAGGGCTTAAATGACGATATCTTTTAAAAATAATTTACCATTCTCCATTATCAATGGTCCTAAAATTCTAGATATAAACAAAGAAATAATTTGATAAAAAAGTAAGACGGAAAAGATCCAGTAATGTAAACCAGTTTCAAAGATGGATTTTGTTTTTAATTTTTAAAATAAGCTCAATTACTGAATATGTATCTAAATAATACAATTGTAATATAGTGATTTTATGAAAAATAAAATTAGGCGTATAATGTCCCGAAAAGTATTGGATAATGATTAAAACAGCATTAACATAAGTTCCTCTTGTATAGAATAATGTTTTAGTTTTTTTTTTTCAGAAGTTTAGTAAATAATGCCTAATAGAGGTTGGTATATAATTGGGTATTAGTTAGTTAGGTTAACATTGTAAATTAATTATTAATAAATAAAAATATTAAGAAAACGTATTTATTTTGTATTGATTTGATATGCTTTATATCCTATAGAAAAAAAAATTCTTCTGTCTTGATGTTAGATAAATAAATTTTCAAGAAAGCAGAGTGTAAATGTTTAAATATATTGTTAATATAATAAAATTTGTTAATATCTTGTAGTAATGATAAGATGAATCGGATGGCGATCAATGAAAGATATGGAAACATAGTGAAAGCTATATATATTATTTTAAGTGGAGTGTAAGTTGAGGTGACTTTTTTTTTTCTTAAGGTATTACATGAATAAGAAATTATCATTGTATTATTTTATTCACTATATCGTTGTTATCGATGTATTGTTACTTTAATTTTAGGGCTGTAAGTTAGTAAGGAATGTTCTACGAGCCTATCCCTCGACAATTTATCGCAAGTATACATTATACCGGTATACTCGTAGACTTCAGAGGGGGGAATTCGCAAGTTCTTCGGGTGTAAGAGAACTCCGGTAAGATGATATACTCCGGTAGGCCTATCTTATTACGGTAGATAGCATCTGCTACCCATAGCTCCCGTCGTCATTAACCAAGGCTGGCATTAAACATATTTAGATCCCATGTTACTCAAAACGTAGCATCTTCCATTACCATATCCATCCTTGATGTAGTTTAACTTCGACTTATGGAAGAAGAAGTAAATAATAAAGTATATATATATATATATATATATATATATATATATATATATATATATATATAATGGTGTCGCGATTCTTGGTTTCTGCTAACTCTTTCTTGAACCGCTCGACGGATTTTTTTTACCTTTCAGGGCATTATTTCTTGAAGGTTTTGAAGTAGATTACACTAAAATTAGGTATTTCATTAGAATTTAATATCAAAACTTTGATTTATAAAACCGTCTAAAGCTACTTAATCTGCTAAATAAGCCTTAAGGCTTGATCGATCTATATCAATTTTCATCTGTGTTGAATAAACTGAACCCATTTGCTTTTTTTTACGAACATACTTTTCTCATTTCTTCCAATGATTAAATATAATAACTAATAGATGCTGTAATGGAGAAAAGATAATTTCTTGCTAAGAGAAATTTAACTTACGATGAATAAACCTAAACTCTAAAGCAGGGAATAGTTACTAACATACATCAAAATATATTGTGGTTTAATACTAACCTTGACTTATTGTATTGATTCATTATTGTGTATATATTTTATTGTAATTTTATGCTTTGTAAATATTGTATGAATGTAGTATGTATGATATCTTTCAGCACTACTATTGATGTCCAAATTGGGACAGATTGTAATTTTATCAATACAAATTTGTTGTTGTTGTGAAAATACTAATAGCAGTATCATACTGAAAATGATGTGGTATTTTCTGCTGTAAAAAAAACATCCATATTTCCAAGAACTTAGAGCATACGCAGGTTTTTGTTAAGGGGGGGGAAGACAAATATGTTGAAAATAAAATTAATGGTTAGTTTTTATGGTTAGTTGATGTACATATGGTATGAATGATTTATTCTATCTCTAATACTCATTGCCCCAGAAGGTGGCAGATTGTATTATCTCTTAATAAAACTAATTAAAAAAAAAAAAATGGTTAGTTGAAAGTAAAACAGTCTATAATTTCACATTTGAGCCTAATACTTTTTTGAAGCGATAACTTCTTTAGGCGCGTTATGCGATTTTTGGCAGAGATGAAAGGTATGATTTCGTAACCATGGTATCGTCACCAACATAGACTGGCGCATGCGTTCCATATAAACCTGTCTATTAGCGATAGGATAACGATATCAATTCCTCTGAACGTTATCGATTCCGGAGTAGTATCGGCACAAAAATATCCATATTTATAATACTTTATTTCATTGAATTAAAATCAGTCTCATAACTTACCTCTTACTGTATATAAAGTTAATATAATGAATATCTTGACTCTAAAATATCAATATTTGTAAATATTATTAAAACATTATTTTGCATAAAAACATTTTAACATACGAAGCAAAATCATGATTATCTCACTGTCAGTATTTAAATCGTAGTAAAGCGATATCAAAAGAATATCTTGATCATATAAGTATAGACATATCTCATTTGAAAATTAAATTCATTTTAATAATATAAATTTTAATTAAGCAGAAGGTATATTTCATTAATAATTAAAATATATGTTTCCTTGTTAATTTGAGAGAGAAAAATTGAGGTTATCTCTGTGAAACAACTATAAAGCTTGTTCCTAGATGTCTGAATTTCCTTGATACAAATAGCAGGTCCATAAAAAAATGTGCTATGTGTACCACAAATTCATACCTTACAGTCTAGTCACATTCAGATTACGAAGACATTCTTCAAGATAATATATCTCTACAGGGTGTTGATTTTTTATAATTAAAGGGAAACAATAATTTAAAACAAAAAATGCATTCTCAACATAATCTACTTTAATGAACGTACTCTTCTTTTAACAAGATCTCAGCGAAAATAAAGAATTTTAAAAAAAAACAACACTTTTATCGGCTGTCTCTATGACTGCCTGAATTGTATTTTTTTTTTAATCTGAATCTCTATGATCCTTATACAAGTACGGAAATAAACCCGTAAGAGTAAGGTACGAAGAGCATTTAATTATTGATATGGTGAATAGATAGTGAAGATAATTAGTTGGGAAATACGGTGTGGGGGAGGATGTGACCACTAGTTATTACTCAGCTAAATCCGCAATCCTAATTAATTTGGAATTTTGTGTCGAAGGGTGGGAAGCTTTCAGTACCTGCCACAAATACGTATACATTCGGTGTCGGCACAAACACAAGTGTACCTAACCCCCTGCTACGTGTTAAACATTTCGGGTGTCCACTCGTTCGAAGCAAGATCAGTTCGGTAATTAATTAGGGAATTTGCTTTGTAGCATTTGAATTCTGTCCACGGCATGCGATCTGGATATTTTAGTCTGCCTTAGCCCGAATTTTCCCTCTTTAGCGTCTTCTAAAGTGATTATACAACTTTCCCGATCTTTATTTTTAATTAAATGGAAATATGACATACCGGTAATAATAAAAGAAAATGTTTTCCGTAAATTTATTAATTTCCCTCTTGTTGCGGCAGAGGAAAACCACGTTCCTCGTATTCTACAATGCGGTTTATTAATTAATTTCGGCGAAGATTGAGGACATTATGATTATTTTGTTTTCAATCCTCATTGGAATGATTTAATTTAGGATTTAATAACATGAGCGAAACTTAAAAATAAAATAAACACATTCCAGAAGGAGGAAACAAAAAGAAAAATAAAAGATTTAATATGTCTTTATTACAGTTTTCTCAATTATACAAATAATTCAACACTATATTTTAATTGTTTTAAAACTTTAAGAATTCTATACATTGTATTTTTCTCGAGAATTCCCAAACATATAAGGTTGGCTTAAAATAAAGATTGATCTTAGTGTGCATTTTGACCTTGAGACAGCATAATCTATGTATCTGGACAAATTTTCCGCCGTCCTTGAACCCGAATGGGTCGGTGGAAGGCTGGAACCAAAGAAACCTGGGTATGGAGCTACGGGAAACTTGCCACTGCTCTATAGAAATATGGTTTGTACTAAGGTTTATTTGCCAAAAAACATTTAGTCTATGTTCCTAATATGGAGATAGATGTATGAAGACTACTTATAACTGCAAATGATCTTCATGTAATATAATACCAACTAAAAATATATACAAAAACAAAACACCCAGAAAAGATAATAAAGGGAAAAAAAAGTAAATTATTGTAAATTGGAAAAATATATTTGTATAAGTTGACCTCATAAATTATTTATCCACTTATTTTTTTCTTCTATTATTAAAATTATAATTTATCCCTTACCTAGAAAAAAAATAATAAAATAAAATAAATAAAAATGACATTTGATGAGCATAAATTGAGTGACACTATTTATTTTATTTTATTTTTTTTAACATTAGTTATACATTTTTTTTTTTTTTGTAAAGAGAGTTGATTACATAGCTCTGGAATAATTCCGTGTCTAAAGTTATTCTCTAAAAAACTTATAAGAAATATTTATACTGGAAGCTATTGATGATATACAATGTATAAATTCGATTTTCAGATATTTAAGAGGTTTGTTGATGTCCAAAGTTATTTTTTGTTCGTAAATTTATGACTTCTTTCTCATAATAACTAAATATAAATAATGACACCGTCAGGTTAGCAGGCATCTCCAAAATATGGGTTTGGTGGCCTCACCGACTTGCATACTTTGCAAGTACGAAGATAAACTGCATGTGATATGCAGTTATCCAGAGTTTTTCAGGATACGGTTTTACAACTTTGGCGGCGACCCGTATGTCCCAAGTATTACAGATCCCAAGTTTTGTGAACTGATTAACCCCCCTAGTTAAGTCAGATTCGCTAAGGCACTAACCCTGTACTAACAGTAGATTAGATTAGTAAGCCTAACGAGGCTGCAGTGCATCAGACAAGCCTTAAAAAAAAAAAAAAAAAAAAAAAAAAAAAAAATATATATATATATATATATATATATATATATTATATATATATATACATAATTATCAAACTATATATACATTACCAAGCTTATACCTTTTAAATTGACATTTGGCTCTCATTGCTATCGCTACAGAATAAACATGGCCTTACCATATATATATTATAATATATATAATATATATATATATATATATATAAATAGTTTTTTATACCTGTAATTTCATAATTGGCACAAAAATCATATTTCATTCATAATTACATTCAACCTAGACAAAATTGAATGTCATTCCTTTATGTTTGAAAGGTGGCTAAATGTCATAAGTGTTTCTCGTTCAGTTTATAAGTAAAGGACTTTACCTTGTACAAATAAACGAAGTACCTTATAAAAATAAACGAATGAGACTCCAGTATGTTAAAAACTTTCATTTAAAAGAAAAAAAAAAGTGACATACATCATTTTGCCATCTGAGGACAGAATAAACGATATGAATTTATTTTTGTATTTATTTTCATAGAACCAACATATATATGATGATTAAATTTTTTTAGCCGATAATAAAACTTCAGCTATAATATGTACTCGTATAGGTGAAGTCAATTTTTTTTTTTAATTCCTGATTATAGATACACATCGATATTATGCTAACAAACCGCTGTTCAAAAGTGGCTTCTATATATTTTTTCGGTTCGGCAGCTGATACTTTTTTACATTGATATTTATATTTACCACGCCGATTGTTTTCAATAATTGGCAATAAATCCATTAATGACCGCCCGAAGAAAGTCGGGGATGCAATAAATGAAATATAAAAAGGGAGGAAGCAGGTGCTCGCCTCAGAGGAGAGGATAAGAAGAGGAAACAAAGAATCCCAATTATGTGCCATCCGCTGAGGCCGTCCCACAATTTCCATTACACCCAGCCCTGTAATTCCGGGGGGCATCTCACAGAGAATTATACAATAAAAAAACTGGAAGGCTCGAGGATATGATAATAAAAAAAAAGTAACATTAGTTGTTACAATCCCCAATCGGAGATATTTAAGTCGGAGTCATCACATGTACATTTACATTATTTAATGACCGCGAGAGAGGCTCTCTCACTGTGGATGTACAAAAAAAGAATGATATCATTTTGGTAGAGTAATGACTATAATAAAGTATGATGGAACGGGCCCAGGGGTCACTAATTTACCCAAAGGCTTTTTTATATATATATATATATTTTTTTTTTGGTGTATTTTAATTTTTGGTCCTCTACCCTTCTTGGTTGGCGCATTATTTTGTGTGCTATAATATGACCGGCTATATTATGCTGCTATATTATGTAGCTTTATGCTACTATAGCTAATCGGACGATGCTACGGTGGGAATCCTAAATTTCGCCGATCCAGCTTTAATTAGGATACTGGTCTTTAACGAGTACACAGGCTCGGGACCACCTTTTAACGTCCCTTCCGAAGACCGGGCATAACTAAGGATTTTTTAATCCCATTAAAAAGTCCTTCGACCACTTGCGGGTTTGAACCCGTGACCTTTGGCATTGGAGGCTGTCATGCTAGCCACCCAGCTACAACTGATCCCCCTATGAACATTCTTGAATTTGAGCTTTAAGTTGAATTGAAAATATTGGAAAAGTTAGTTGAGGATGGAGTAAAATAAACACACAATTGACACTAAAATTAATTTAATGATGCCCACGTTTCAGCCTAAATTATAGGCCTTCTTCAAGGCTATAAAAACAAAAGAGAACAACTAGTAGTAGAATACAATATATAAAGATGATAAATAAAAGACAAGTAACAAGATAAGTAACTGACAAATATAATAATAATTAGAAACAAAAGGGCAAAAGAAATTTAATAAAAGTTGAATAATCAGATAATAGAAAATTAAATTAATTATTTAATTTTTTTTTTTTAATTTTTATATTATGATTAATGTGAAACAGTCTATAGCTAAAAAAAAATCATTTTTTTCAGTATGAGAAAAAGAGTTAAAAATCTATGACGTACAAAATGTCAAACTTTTCATAAATTTGAGATAGTTGATCGACTATTGATTTCCCAATTCGGGTCCGGCTAATAGGTAAATAAATAGCAAAATAGGTTTTATTTATTCATTCAAACTCAATTTAATTCTGATGCTAATCGGATGATGCTATTGTGGAAGTCTTAAATTCTAGCCTATCCAAGAGTTTCTGCCACTACACAGGCTCGGGACCACCATTCTACGTCCTCTCCAAAGGAAGGCATAACCAATGTTTTTTGGCTCTTTTTGAGAAATTAAAACACCATCTGCCGTATTTGGACCCACGACCTTAGGAGTAGAATGCTGTTATGCTAGCCACTACACCACAGTTATATAGTTCAGCCAGCCTTTATTATTTTGGTATTCAGAAACGGAAAAACTAACCTGGAGCTTAATTCACTTTGAATGTCTGCAAACTTTTGGCATATTTTTAATATTGTATTTGAACGAGAAAACGGAAAACCAAATGCATCGAAAAATACACATTATAAGTTTACGTCCAGAATGACTGATTTATATAAAAAAACAATTCAACTTCTTATGATAACTTTAGTGAACTTTGTAGTACTATCCTATTCTCATAATAGTTTAAATTTTGTATCCTTTTGGTTAATTATAGAAGACTGTTACCTTGAAAACAAATGTTGAATCTTTAAAATTTTCGCATTAATTATAATGCAGTTTACAGAAAACATAGAAAATTAATTATATTTTAAGATAAATAGTTTACACAGACAAATATAATTAAACTAGGGTTAATATGTTTTTTATCTATTATTATTTTATAATTCGGATATAGTAGAATTTGTCTTCATATAATCAATCACATTCGTATAATACTCACAGAAACAATAAAATAAAGTCAAATTACATGAAAAGAAAAAAAAAAAAAAAAAAAAATATATATATATATATAATATATATATATATATATATATATATATATATATATATATATAATAATAATATTTATTTATTTATTCTGGGTCAAGTCCCTTCAGAATAACATTACAGGAAATAAAAAGGTGGACTTAAGACAAGAGTCTTAGAGTAAAATGACTCAAAAACAAAAAAGAATTAAACTAATACAATAACTTAAAAGCTAAATTGTTATAAAAATGTACAAACCAGAAAAATAAAAGTATGTTGACATGAGAAACAAAAAATTATATATATAAAAAAAAATTTAATCAGATAAAAGAAATATATATATATATATATATATATATATATATATATATATATATACATACATATATACACATACATACATACATACACACACACACGTATATATATCCATATATACACACACACATACACACATACATACATACACACATAAATATATATATATATATTTTTTTTTTTCTTTTCATGTAATTTGACTTTCTTTTATTGTTTCTGTGAGTATTATAAGAATGTGATTGATTATGAAGACAAATTATACTATATCCGAATAATAAAATAATAATTTATATATATATACAGCGATAAATATAAATCAAACAAAAGTAATACAGATCTGATTAACATTGCTGGTGGCAAGCATGTTTATGCTACTTTAGTATGAATGTATACATCCAAAAACATAATATACATACAAACTCCATTTGAGTTTATATTATTTTAATAAAGATTCATGAGATAAATTTAAGTTGAAAAAGATGAACTGAGATTAGAAAGCTTTTAAATAAGCTGTATCGTTTTATTATTATTTTTTTTCATTCGGATTTGTTTCGATTAGTTTTCCCATCGACCATTAAAGATAAAACTTTATCGCAAATAAAGAACAAGTTTTAAAATACAACAGCGTAGATAAAAGTTCTTAATATTTATAGATGGGTTGTTAAACTTCGATTATTTTCGTTTAGTGAGAGCCAAGAGTGTATTTATAGACTAAGAAAAAAAAAAAAAAAAAAAAAAAGACTATTTATTTTTGAACTATTTCCAGATAAATATTTATTTTATTTATTTACCTTTCTCTTTTTTTTTTTTTTTTTTTTTTTTTTTTTTTTTTTTTGCTTTTAGACTAAAATGAACACTTTTAAAGCCTGAGAAGAGTAGGGAAGTATTATTTCGGAAAAGTACCAAAATAGTTTCTAATTATTGAAAATAGCTCTGGCTTTTTACCAATATGACCCACCACTGTTATTATTGGGTAAAAAATAAATATGCCTGACTTTTACACCGATTGTATATATTTGTGTATTATACCTTTGAATTAATTAATTAGTAATACAATATCAAACACTGTGTTATTTCTTGAAATTCTCGGAAGGCACTGGTTATTATTTAGGCATAAATAAAGATTAATTTAAATTTAATTAGCAGCGAATGTTGTAGAGTTCGTTAAAAATTATAATTCTTTTATTGTATTTAATTTTTTTTTTTGCATTATCTACATCATTAATGAATTATTTGCAGTTCATATTGTTTGCGTTGTATTTACTCTTTTTATTTAGGCATATTACTGTCTGGATGATTCATTTTGTTCAAGATGAACGCTTATATCTTTTATATCTTTATATGTCCTAGTTTAATTTTTCAAGTTTTTCATATTTTCTACATTAACACAGATATAATATTATGTTACTATTTATTTATTTTTCGGCTGACTTATTATCATATAATGACATAGAAACTTCTGTTATCCTTGATAATTTTTTTGAAGTTACGAGTTAGCTGTGGAAAGTATTTTTCGAATTTTTTTTTTTTTTCCGAATTGAAGTATTTCAGAATTTTTCTTTGGATAACAGATAATGTACATCAAATAGTAATTGCATAATTTTAGAAAAATATTTAAAAATCTCTAGAAATATGTAGGGAAGGTGAAAAAAAAAATGAGTAATTTCTTTTCTTGGTATATTTTTTATAGGAGATATTTTCCTTAATGTTTTGTAAAGAGACATTTTTCCTTATTATTCCTTTGATTAAACAACTGTTACCAGAACTTTAACAAATACTTCTTTAAAACCATTAAAAATACTGAATACTGTCTAAATCTCAGATCAATCAGGCATATTTCCCATATAAAGGTCTTCACCTATGTAAAAAAAAAACTGCAATTTTATCTATGAACTTGTTTCAATATATAAAATAAATAAATAAATAAATAAAATAAATAAAAATAAATAAATAAATGATATTGGCGTTTCTTGAGCTCAATCTTTATTGTTCACAAGAAATCACTTAGTCCATAATTGTACACATTAACTTGTATGGTTCATTATACTATTTTGAATTTATAATGATATTAATTTTTTCCGAAAGAAACAAATATTGATTAAAAATAATTGGTTCTTAACTTTACAACATTAATTATTTTGAGTCTACGTTTCGTGGCTTTTCCCCATCTTCAGAAAGCACTACCAACCTAACATATTATCATTATATGATTAGAGGCCAAAGAATATGTTGGCTGAAATGATATAATTTTTAATATGGAATTTTTAATGACATTTTTTATTTCTATTTGACAATAATTGATATCATAGATATCAACATGACTGATAATAGTAACCATTGGTTGCTTTCAGCTAGCCATAAAGATGGGGAAAAGCCACGAAACGTAGACTCAAAATAATTATTGTGGTATCATTAACTTTTTAGAAGAATTATGAATGAATGAATGAATAACTTTATTTGCTTTTTGGGTAAACCCCATACAAATAGAGCTGGCTACATAACAAATATAAGCTACGAAACATATTTCAATAAAAAAGTTAACAAGATACTAATTCACTACGTTATCAGCTCTAGGTACATTGAATAGTAATAAATTACAATAAAACTTATAACAAAATAACGCAAAGGCTATTATATTATAATGGATAATATAATAGTTTCCAACATAATAATTATATAAATATAATATTTTAAATTTTAACAAATTTAAAGGGGAGCCCGTGGCTGAGTGACTAGCGCGCTAGTCTCTCATGCTACAGGTTCTGAGTTCGAATACCAGTCCCGGCGGGGCTATTATATGGATGTAAAATAATGGGGATTCACTCACAACCTCTCCCCCGGGTATGTGAGACCCGTCAGCCTAAAGGTGGCCACTCACAAAATTAGTCGTAGGGAGTGATGACCCTACACTAAAAATTGTATCGTGTAACATTAGTGTAAACTCGTACGAGTTTACACCACGAGGCCCAGGGCCTACACGGCCTGTCGCGCCACAGGAAGAAGAAGAATATTTTAAATAAATATTTTGGAAGAATTAGGAACCAATAAATTATCATTTTAAATTAAATATAAAAAAGATGCTGGAAATTAAAACTCAATAAATGTAAGGGTATAACAGTTTATATAACTGTTTACAGGCAATCACCTAATATGAAAAGCAATACTAGAAAACGGCCTATCAATACTGTTATTTTTAAAACGCCACATCTCTGCTATTTCTTGACCTATTTCAATGATTTCCGTTCTGTTTTTTATTTATTTATTATACGTACGGTGGACAAACCGGATTCCTTTATTCGTTATTTGGTTTCTACGTATTATATCTTTTCAGAGGGGGTAATTTTTTTTGGTCGATTACAAAGGTTCATTCTTGAAAATAACCAACCGAAAATTGCAAGTCCTATTTGAGTTCCGTAATATATTTGCATTTTTCGATCATAAGATCCTGAGACCCTGTTTTTTTTTTTGTTGTTGTTTTTTTTTATCAATAGGTACCATTTAATAAAAAAAATTATAAGCTAAAAGTCTCACAATTTGCTGAAATTGAGCTTATATATTTTCTTTCCTCCTTAGGTTCGGTAATTAATTTACACCGCCGGAACGTTATTTAACATAAATTATATGGTTAATTAAATTATCATAGGAGGAGAGAGGTTTCCTGGAGGAATTCCACCCTCAACCAATCTGTGTAAACAAGCAGAAGCAGAAACCTTCACAAGTACAAATACGATTAGGCGGAGTCTCCCGCTCCCCCTACTCGGAAAACCACACATGAACAGGCAGCTAGAATCCTGGCAATTTGTTATTTTCCCACTTACTCCTCGGGAAATAATTATTTTACGGATGAGTTAAGAGGTACAGACGCCGCTTCGACTGACTGTTGAGTGAGTGTGTTATATAGTTAACAATACTTCTTCAGCCCGGCGAGACTCTTGCTGTGTCATTTCAGACAACGAAGGGGCTCCCGGGTTGAGACGCTGTCAGTAAAACTGTTCTATATGATTGTCTTGTTAAAAAATATAATTTTTTATCTCCTCTCCTTTAGGTGCTTGTTAAAATAAAACACGCCTAGTTAAGATGCCACATTTTTTTTCTTTGTAGTTTTTTTTTTTTTTTTTTTTTTCTGAATGCTCCTAAAATTTATTTCTTCATATGCCTAACCTTCTCAGCATAAGAGGACTTTTCGGATAAACGCAAAATGTCTCACAATGCTGTTTGTTTTTTAAACTAAAATAAAAAATAAGCGAATAAAATATTTCATAAATAAGATTATTTAAAATATTGAATATTCAATATGGTGGCGGACCAATTTTCCAAACATTGTAGAACTAAAATTTCGATTCACATTAAGGATCTTTATCAGAGCTTAAAAATAACAAAACACAATTTAAAGTTTTGTGTAGAGAAATATATGAAGAAATATTTTTCTGTCATTTGAAATAATATTTCAATTTAAATATTATTACAAAATAAACACTGTAAAAAACAGTAAGTAATAAGATAGTAAATTTCCACAGTAAATTATGTTTTGTTTTGATAAGTTAAAATGCCTTACAATTATTTTCATTTAAATCAACACTTTAAAAATACGCAAATGAAATATTTTATTAAGAAAATTATTTGAAAGCTGTGGAAATAATCCTTTGACCCACATTATAAGTGGGCTTGTAAGTAGTAAAATACAATTTTAAGGTTTGTGTATAAAAATATATAAAGACATTTTTTTTTTAATATAAAAATAAACACGGTAAAATGCAGTGATAAGATTCACATTGAAAGGTCATACATTTTAAATTAATATAAATAATTAAATTTAAGAAAGTTAATTAAAGTCAGTGGTTTAAAGTAAAGATACTTAATGATTAATATCCGATGTTTACTATAAAATAATAATATAGACAATAATAAGTTAATATAAATCAGATCATATATCTATTATAAATATTTAACTATCTAATACTTACATAGATTACAAATTTATATTTCTGACTACTTCAGTCCATCTTTAATGCTTATAATTACCCATTATTTTCTATTACCGTTTTCCATTATCCACTGTGCACTGTTTTTAAAAATATTTACTCACATGCTTTTCAATAAAAACCTGTATATTTAATCTTGTTACTATTTATCAGAGATAAAGACCCAAAACCTGGGTCAAAATGTAGTTTTAATATATATTAAAATATTTTTTTTTTTTTAAATACAAGTTTTAATTTATCGGAATTAAAATGGTCGGATAAAAATAAAATAATAATAGTTTGTAATATTTTTGGGAAACATTCATTATCACACTAACACTCGAACTATCTCATCCTTCAAAATTATTTTGATATAGAGCACATGGGAATGTATAAAACTGTGTTGGTCTCCCTTCGAAAATGTAATTTGTGCTATTGTTTTTAAAATGCAATTTGAATGCAAACAATTCATCTAATATGCAAATATTATTCCGGGAATAATTTTCAGAGAGTGAGTTCTGCTTTCATGATTCATGTCCACTATGGATGGCTTGTAATCGACTGCGCCGCCAACACCTCTCTTTTCAATTCTCGATGAATATTGAATTTTTAAAAATTATTTTTACGATCCACGAGTTAGTTATGTATGTGTGTTTATGTATAAATTTTAAATCCTCATAAAGTGAGACAATTTGTTTTCTCTCCCTCTGGTTCTGATCGGTTTATGAAAAACAAAACAAAAAAACAAGCGGCTTAGCTTGGTATAGCCACAGTCATTTTCTATAAGAAACTGAATCATAAAAAAATCAAATTTTTACCTAGAAAATAGAAACTTTCGGTCGTTTGATATAGTTACATCTTTTGGCTGGGGCTCTATAATATTTTTTACCCCAAAAAATTTAACATTTTTGAAACGATTCAGCTCTGTTTTTGTTGCTCGAATCAAATATTTTCTGGCAGTTCGTCAATCAGAATTAATTAGAGAATATTTTTTATTATGTAACATTTATCGCTAGGGCCAACCATTTTGGAGTAAAAAATGTTTACGTTATGCATACAGTGTTTAACTGTTGGGACATTTTCAAAACGCTCTAGCTCCGTTGTTGTCGCTTGAATTGAAAATATTTTGATTGCTCCTATGTCAGATATTTAATGGACAATATGTTAAATTAAATAGCATTTTTCACCAGGACTTACCGTTTTGGACCTATATTGGTTTCAATGTAAAAATGTTACTAATGTACAGTAGATTTTTTCTCTCATTGTCCTTTAGCAAACTCAATTTTTATCTGACTAGGAAAAGCAGCATGTTATAGATAGACAACTTCATGTTCTATCGTTTTCCCAATTGAAGGGAATTGTAACTTTTTTTTTTTTTGTCTCTAATTTTCTGAGAGAATCTTATAATTTTGTGAGATGACAATATCGAAACGACGTTGAGCGATAAAAAAGAGGGGAGTAAATAAAGATAGAAAAAAAAATGCTAAATAAAGTGGAGGGGCTATAAGAAGTATTAAGAAGTGGCCATAAATAGAAGACATTAGTGAGTGTTTTTCCAGGGCTGGGTGCTAGGACGCCAGGGTGCTATGCTAAACAGAGACATTTAGCAGGGCTGCTAATGCTCCATATATATGTTAATTAGCCTAGTCATTAACGTCTATTTCACCTTCCAGCTCCACCGGGCTCTTTACAAATATGAAACTGAGATTTATAATATTTACAAGGGATGTTCTCTCGGCCTGCCGGTCCCTTTCACACACCGATCCACTAATGCTGTTAAATAACCTACATTAATACTACGCACCTTCTGACATTTTAAATAATATATAGGATTCAATTATTTCGAAATTTTCATAAATTAATGTTTTAACTCGATGAAAATTATAATGAGAGCCGGCTCGTGTAGTCTGAAGCAGTAAAATCGTTGGAATCGCAGTCTGAAAAAGATAGCGGACGTTTCAACTTCACCTTGTTATAATTCAAATGAAAAAGTCAAATTTATAATATTATATTTATTGTATAAGTCTCTTTATGATTTCAAAAATGTTAACTTATATTATATTTTATGAGCTATAGGAAGTTATACCAACAATAGCACAAGACGGTATGCTAATTAACAAACCAAACATATGTTATTGTCAGATTCATTTGTTGTAGTTTTTATTTATTTTTTTTTTCCTTTCACACTGAGAAAGTTTTTATATTTATTTATTAATCCCTAATAAATACTAATTTATTCAATACTTCCTTTATCATTTTAAAAATATTTAACTTCTGTTATCTTATATGAAATATTGTAATTGTAATATTGTAAAGTAAAATTCTACAATAGTACAATTCTACTGTTGTAGTTGTTTTTTTTTTTATAATTTAGTTTTTTTTTTCTTTTACACTGAGAAAGTTTTTATACGTATTTATTAATAAGAAATTAAATCCTATATTTATGATGTTATAGGTATAATAACCTACTACTTTTGGAAAAGGATTGGTTGTATGTGTGATTTCTTATACTGAAATATTGAACAAAAAAAAAAAAAAAATTAACTTATGTTATTTTTTTCTGCTCATTTATATCCTTTAAGACAGTATTCTCTACTATGTGTGACACATCTATATAAGATCCGCTGCTTATATTTTCTTAATAATTATTTTTTTACTTGGGTTTTTAAAATTTTTATAAAAAATATTAATATTGATATACAAATTAATTGCAGACAAAAAAATAGAACAAATCTATATAGTTATTTAATATCAGATAAAACAAAACATTATACCTGACCTCAAAATGTTCCAGAAACGTTGGTTGCAAGAATAAGTGTATTGAAGTGAATTGAAATTAGTTATTTAGAAGACTTTTTTATTTCAATAGAGAACAGTAAACAAAATTTTTTTTCTTTATTTTAAAAAAATAAGTCCGTGAATTTTTCGATCGAGGTTTAAACGTCGTTTCTTATTTATTAACGTATTATTTACTATAAGAAATAAATATGTTAACATTTAATCACATAAATGATTAATTGATATAAGCATTTCTAGGTCATAATATTTTATTTCCTGGTTTGAAAAATTGAAAACGAGTATTTATTTGAAAGACATTATTCAATTGTTATTCAATTATCTCTGGAATCGTGTAGTCCTTTCTCTTGAGGTCGTTGTGATTATTCAATTTTTTTTTTTTTTTTGTTTTATTTGCCTTTGTCCCTGAGATTCCTTCGTCAAGTATCATTAGGGATTATCATCTACCATTCAAATTATTATTTTACATAAGTAAATTATTTTCACGAAATAATATGTATTTATTTTTTTGATAATGTTACGTGTAAAAAAAAAAAAAAATAATACACACCTTCATACATATTAAATGACATGAAGGTTTTTAAAATTAAATAATCTCGAAGTCTTATTAAATTAAAACTCCCTAAAATACTGGTGATTTTTTTTTCCCAGAAAAATATGCCTGTCTGTATGTCAAATATAATTTGAGATATTAATCCCATAAATCAAGGTACAATAATTATTGAATACATCTAGATGAAAAACCTATAAGATTACTCTTATTTGAATAAATAAAAAAAATTATTTGGTCAGCATCAGGCCGAGCTAAAAAACTTTAAAAATATTTTATTTGAATCTAAATGAAAGAATAGAGATTACTTTGTTTTTTTTAGTTATTTCATAATTTTAAGTCTGATGGAAAAAAAGTTAGAATAAAATAAATTTCATTAACCCCATTCAATAAAACCAATCTATCTATCTTCCAGTTAATAATTATACAGTGATTATTTTGGAGATTAATACTAAGCAAAAAATTGTATTTATGCTCTATAAATGGTGAAGAAAGAATACGTTTAAGAATATGTAGCTCTTTTTTTTTTCTCATAAATTTTGTAATAGGTATTTAAGGGCTAGCATTGTGGGCGTCACGAGCGGTGTAGTGGCTAGCAGATCATCGCAATTTTCCTGGGGTTACGGGTTCAAACACGGCAAGTGGCCTTAGATTTGGTAAGGGGAGTAAAAGTACCTTGTTTATGTCGTCCTTTGAGGGGTGCGTTAAATGGTATTCCTGATGGTTAAAGATCATTATCCTAATTAAACCTGCATAGGCAAAATTTAAAACGTCCACATTACCATCGTCCGATTTGCCATAGTGGCATAAAGTGAAGTTAAGACTGGGATTGAGAAAAGACAGGTTAAGAAAGTCAACCTGAAACGTGGTCGACGCTTGCTGGGAGTGCAGGGGTTACAGCATACAGCTATAGGATATGGTTAAAGTGCAATTTATCAATCAAGCTATACATAAAGTATGAGGGGCAGAGCCATAAAGTTTTCCCATGAATTCGATTACAGCGACATGTCCCTGAAGCCGCAAGCCGATCCGTCCAATGCTCCTTCAATATTTGATCAAATGCAACGATTTGAATGTAACATGAGTCAGCCTCAAATAAAATTAGCCATCCCTCACCCTATTCTCCTCCTCCCCTGTGTACATATTATATAGGCCAGATATGGACAGACGTTCATTAGTACCATCAAATCGATAGTAATTCGCCCCCCTCAACTTCAACTTTAATTTAATACAGCTCCCTTCGGAGAGTGGCCCGCACTAAATCTAACTCGTAGACCGATCTTAGAATCGATATTCACATCTGCTGGTCCCAGGGCGTGGAGGGTACTCCAACGTGGTTTTATACTTGTCATCAATATCATACACCCTTTAAAAAGCTTCGACCGCAAACTACATGAGGCTTACTTCCAAACATATAGATGAACAATACTTTAAACTAGTGGTTTCAAACTAAAATCCATCGCGGACCCCTTTATCCCTTCACATCCATGACCAGGACCACCGAAACCCTAAACATATACATTTAAGCCAAAGCCAGGCGATCAGCTTACTAAATATATACTTTAGGACAGGAATTGTGAAGCTCTACCATTATGTTGCACAGGAAGACCATTGGCTTCACCATATAACTTAGGTTTCATGCTTAATACCACTACTTCGAAATTCCGTATACCAGAAATAGCAAAAGCACTTTACTTCAATCCGTGATACATTGAATTACTAACATTGTTTATTATACAAGCTACATCTGCCCTTTGAAATGTTATAACATGTCCCAATTTTATTTTAAGGTAATAAACAATAATTTCCCGAATACACATCGCGTACCTCCAGGTTGGGAACTACTTATTTAAACGACTAAATCCGCTTTAATTTAGCGCAAGTTAGTAGTTAAAAATCTGGTGCGGGCAACACACGACTTTCACTTACCTCCATTTTTAAAACAATGTAAGAATTTTCAAATACAGTTATAAGATAAAAATACGTGCAACTATTGAAAAAATAATTAAATTAAATTTCTATTGAAACATGTGTTTGATTAAAAAATATATTATATTATTATCTGAATTAATCAGTTAGTTTCATGTTTATTTCATCACTCTCTATTAACTTTTAAAAGCTTGTGTATGAGATAATATTTTTTTCTAAAATCTTTAGCTTTCCAACGGTATATCATACATGTATTTTACTGTTCTTATGTTCAAAAACGAAAAATTGCATTAAAAAAAATATATTTTCCGTTTTCTCCTTAACTTAGATATCGAATTCATTCAATTTTAGTGTCTACCAAGGCGTAGATAGAGGACTGAATTTAGGCAGATATTAACACATTTGAAGGAGTTGTTATTGACTCACCAAGCTCAATTATAATAATTTTGATTAAATTTTTGAAAAAAACAACAATATTTTTTTTATTGAACAATAATATATTTTCGAGTCGGACATTGAACCTCCACTCTTAAGTAAGGCAGGTATTATATAAACATGTTTTATTATATACACTAGAGCGGTAGCAATGAGAATATCTAACCAGAGGTGGGCTCATGTATTCTGAATGGCCGAGAATATGTTTATAAATTGTTTCATAATACCCTCGGAGACCCAGCGTTAACTCCTCTAAATGTATATTTAACCCTAAAATTTACGTTAGAATAAGGTCTTTGTGCCTTCCGCAACCTGTCTCAGCCTTTGTTACTTTAAATTAAACTTTATTATTCCCTCCTACAATATGTAATTCCTCTTTACAATTTTCGATGATTGTTTCGGAATTATAATGCATAACAATAAAGTAAAGATAAGACGTCTCATAATTTTAAAATACTCATTAAAATATTTAATCATTAAAATAAGTATATGCCAACATAAATGGCATAAGTTTCTTCAATTAAATCTGGTCCATGAATCACAAAAAGTTTACAAAATGTACTATATCCATTCTATTGGGTTGTTTCACATGAAATGTCCGTTTTTATAGTTCTTGAAATACATAAAGGATTTTGCAGGTCTCTGTTTTTTTCTTCCGAATGTTTACATATTTAAAGTTAACAGTTACTAATCCTCTACCTTTTTATTATAAACATAAGCTTCCCAATCAATTACCCACTTTTTAGTGTAACTCCAAATATGAACATGGAAACACGCGATTTTAGAGTAATATTTTTGTACAAGTTTAAACTCGGACATTCAGTAGCTGAGGCCTCTAGAAATATTTGCAAGGCGTTTAGGGAAGGGAGTGTTAATGAACGGACCATTCGCCATTGGTTTGCTAGGTTTTCACCTGGGGATACCGACTTGGAAAACTTGCCCCGAGGAAGACCTCCGTCCGTAACAGACAACGATGTCCTCAAACATACAGTAGAAGGAAACCCCCTACCAAACAGTTAAAGGACTCTCAGCACAACTAAATGCAAGTGCATCTACCGTTTCCAGACATTTAAAGTGTATTTGATTCTTTTCGCTTTAAAATCTAGAATTATTATTGTACTAAATTAATATAACTATTTATTTATTTAATGAATGCGTAATTAGTACTTTTAGAAAAAAATGTATTTTTAAATCGCACTTTTAAACGGCTTGAGACTTCATATAAAGTATCTTATTATAATTTTATATTCAACTAAAAGGGGGAAGCACTTTTCATCATGAAATGTATACTTTTTCGAAAATTTGGCATGTTGAGCCTTGCCATACAATGTAAACAAGGGCAAAGCCCCCAAGACATGCCAAATAATTTAATTATGCATAGATGTGACCAGTTTAATCAAAATCGCTAGTGTTGATTTGGAGAAAATGGAAAAATATGTAAACTACATTATATTTCCGCTTTCGTAATATCGATTTTTGATATAGCTATCATGCATGTTTACTTAAACTATTTTAAGAAGTTTCGTTTCTTGGCTTATGCAGTACCCACATTAATGCACTACACATACAACCACATTAATGCACATATGTTGTTAAAAATACTGTTACTCCTAGGAATAAAAACTTAAGGCTTGAAATAATTCAAGTAGTGTTTATTGTTTGTTATTTATTCATTTAACGCCACTTTTATTTTACTGTGGCTAATCGGAGTATTCTACAATAGGATTCAAATTTTGCCTAACCATGTTTTATTAGGATAGGGATCTTAAGAAGTACTTGGGAAATAATGAGACACCCATTTTACGTCGCCTCCAAAGGACGGCACAAATCAGGAATTTTTACTCCCATTAAAATATCCTAGAGTCACCTGATAGGTTTGAACCTGCGATCTTGTGCATATGAGGTTGTTATGCTAGCCACTACGCCACAGATGAACCCCAAGCAATGTTTGTGTGTTTTTTTTTTATAAATTATGGATAGTTATTTTCGGGTCCTCAGAGAAAATTGAGTAATTTGTGCTATGCGCTAAATTTTAAGGAACTTTTAGTACTTCATGTCTTAATACTACTGTTTAATTATTACAATATTGAATTCCTCGAGATGAAAGAAACCTAGGAAATAATTTTCCGAGACATCTTTTCATAAAAGTAATTGCTAGAGGCCATTGAAACCCTACCACTGCAGACCCTACACATCAACAAGCGAGAGAAAAAAGAAATCTCAGAAATTCCTCTAGTCGAAATGTATGGAAAAGCCAGTTAAATAAAACTGGCTAATTTCCGACCCTATTATAAAATATTATTAAAGTAATTCCTCCTGGAATGTGATGAAAAAATAATAAAAAAAGTGAGACGAGGGTAATAATATAAGATTATATCCAGCGGATAGAGATGGCCTTGGAAACTATTGTTAGAATTAATTATAATAACAGTGTAATTGTAACAATTTAGTTTTATTAGCTGTGCGCCCTGAAAATATGGCCAAGCGCAGAAAAAAAAAAAGCCTGGGGAATGATAGAACAAAGGAAACTGGGGAAAAATAATTTATGAGTTTCCTTTCAGGCAAAATTGCACAACTTAAACTATGAATGAGCGCGTTTCACCCTTCTATGGAATCTTTAAGTGTGTGAGAACCTGTCTTGAAAATTGGTCATTGAATGTGGTATATACTAAACCTGGATTTCATTGTTATTATAGAAAGTGTATGATCCGTGTATACTTGGAAAGGTATTTTTAGTAAATGTATAATTATTTTCAAATTAAATAAAAAAACTTCAAAGCCTAATCTGTTAAAAAAAAAAAAAACTAAAGTATATATATATATATATATATATATATATATATATATATATATATATATATATATATATATATATATATTTAGGCTTTGAAGATTTTTTTTTTAATTTGAATTTAATATTTTAGATCAATTATTTAATAGTTTTATTTTATTTTTATATTTTTTTTATTTCAATTAAAAATTAAACCAGCATATTTTCATAGGAATGTTATTGGAACTGCCTAGCATTATAATTATGAATTGTTTCACTTGAAAAGAAGTGGCGTGGTCTAGTGGATAGAGCATAGGCATTAGGGTCCCAGGTTCGAATCCTGGCTGAGGTAGAATTATTCATTCTCTTATTTCAGCCGTCAGCGACGCTGGGTTATGGAGACCCTCTATAAAGTGGGTACCGGAAATAGGGGGAAAACCCGTCGAGCGTGATTTAGGAATAATCGCCTCCATGCACTGTCATTGGCCGTGAAACAGTACTAATATCTTCGAGACCCTTCATAGGTTGAAAAAGTAGCGATTTTTATTTCACTAGAAAAATAAGTTAAATTAATTGTGACTATTTTGGGCAATTTTCTCTTCCGTATTATTACGTACTTTACATCAATAGTCTACCAATACACTTCCCCAACTTAGTAAGAAATTTTGTATTCATTATTGATCTAAACCTATCCTGGAGTAAATATATTTTTCAAATCACGCAATTAACTATTCCTAAGATTTCCCCATAAAACTCGTCTGCTTCGTTTACTCCAAGTTTGATTTTGGTAGTCTCGTGTGTTAACAGGCTGTCTAAACGATTTGACTTGGTATATTTAAGTTTTTGGACCAATGTGTTCATGAAAGTCGGTCTGTCTTGGAACTGATTATAATATCCTGTAGCAGTATCTGAAACTGTGATTAAGTCCAAGTATTTCGCTTGTCACATAGAATGGTGCATAAACGATTTTTCTTTAATTTTTGGATTAGAAAGCCAGAATTCTTTAGGGGTTTTGCTAAGGCACCATAGCTCTATCCAAAAGGGTTTGATAAGTAGTATGTAAATAGTGATTTTGGTGTTCAATGATAATTTTGATCATTTGGTAGCCTGGATAATAGTTTGTAGTCTGGTTAGTTCGGCAGTTTTCTCTCAAGTCTAATGTCAGTCCCAGAATAATTTTTTTTTTCCTTTCATTTCAATATAATGTATATAAAAGTATAATAATAATAGGCTTAGCGAACCCGAAGGTTCGATGCCGATACCACCAAAATCCGCCTACACAGACTCGTCCAATGTTCACCATTCAAGCCCAAGCCCCAGAAATCAGCCTTAATGCAATCCTCCCATCGAGCCCAACAACTTAACTCGCCCATTTGAATCTCCGCAATGCTATCGGCTCAATTATATTCACAGGATACAAGTTCCGCAATTCCGCGTTGTGCAACCCTCTAAACTCCCCAGTATGCCTCATCTCTCTTCGGACTTTATTTTACGCAGTACCTTATTTTCGAAAACCTTAAGCCGTTGTTTATTATTCAAAGTAAGCAGCCACTTATTACTTCCGTAAAGAATAATAATTTTATAAATAATAACCTTTAAGTTTTTAAAGTTGAAGCCGCGAACTAAGTAACTTAGCAACTGAATAATGACACGCATTTTTCACCTTTAACCGGGACTTTATTTCTTCCTGGATTTCATTTTTTCTAGTTATAATTAAACCTAAATACCTGAATTTCTCTGCGTGTTCAAAAGTATGCCCTGATACATCAATATCCCCAAGATCGGCACCGTTTCTGCTACTAATCATAAATTTCGTCTTATCGGTATTTAATTCGAGTCCTATTTATATAAAAGTATACGTATATTTTTAAACTGATAAGTCCTAACTATTCCTATTGCCATTGGTAGCAGTAACAAATACTTGGTAAAGCTGTTTTGTCCTGAAAATGCAGGATGAAAATAGAGGAAATACGATGGTGGGAATATCCCCAGCGAGTGCCTGTTATTAATTATAAGCGAGGGGTTTGCGGGCGCGAATCAGTCAAAAGCTCTGAACTGAAGTGAACTAGGTAAACAAAACACATATCGCCGTTGTGTCCATCTGTCCCCGTGATATACGGTAATAGGCTAATATTTTGTGTCGCTTTGCTACGGCAACGATTAACATTCTGGCTAAATGTGCTCATTACAGTTCGGATCGGACTCATTTTGTCAGTTGGGGATATAACGAGCCGGTTTCCACTCTCTCTGACGGTCTGGAGTAATGACAATAATCCCGGTGTGGGTGGGAGGGGAAGGCTAGTTTTTGGATTTCTCCCTTCATAACACCGCCACCCGACGCCCATTTTCCGACCCCATAACGGTGTGCCTCGTTTCCAATGCTTAACTAGTATTCACCGCGTTTACGATACAATGATGGCATATTCCCCCAAAGGCCTGGAAGATATACTGCAAAATCGTTGGAAAGATTACAATCGATTTATAAAGCTACAAGCCTTCCATTATGTATTTCTACTTTCTCATACCAATTACGAACAGTAATTATTTTCCTCTTATAAAAGAAAAGTAACTCGACATCACAGAAAGGACCACAGTCTTGGATTGAATACATTAAGCGATTGAATTGCCGGTTTAACCATGACTATGAGAAAAGAGGTAGAGTGTTAACTCCATATGTGTTATTATTTCTTTAAGTACAGTTCATTTTTACTTTCATATACTATATATAGTAAGGGAAAGTATTGCGATCTGAAAATTTTCGAATTCCCGTTTTCAACGGAAATACACATTTTAGGTTCCCCTGAGTTCAAATAACCAAGTCCCGCAAAAAGGTCTGTGTATGTGTGTGTGTATGTAGTAACTCCCGGGCCGAAACGGTAAGTCCTATGAAACTGAAATTTCATAATTAAGACAACTATACGCCCGAGACGTTATAAAATCTTTTTCATCAAAATCAGCTTACCAGAAGAGTCACTTTATACTATGCATTTTGCACCTTTTTTCGATTTTCTCGAAAACGGTTCCAACGATTTTGTTCAAAATCGCTATATCGATGTAAAATTTAATGGGCTTTAATATCATTTAGGTTTCATTTGGATTAAAATGGTCTGATAGGGCTTAAAAATATATTTTTTATGCAATTTTTGTTTTTGAACATAAGAACAGTAATATACATGTATGATATACCGTTGGAAAGCTTGAGATTTTAGAAAAAATATTATCTCATACACAATCTTTTAAAAGTTAGTAGAGAGTGATGAAAAGAAGATAAAACTAACTGATTATTTTAGATAATAATATAATACATTTTTTAATAAAACACATGTTTCTATAGAAATTCCATTTAATTAATTATTTTATGGTTTCACTCATTTTTATCTCTAACTGTATTTGAAAATTCATTAATTAATTCTAAAACGGAGGTAAGTTAAAGTCGTGTGTTGCCCGCACCAGTTTTTTATTTACTGTCATTAGCCATCTGCTAAACATTTCCTCGATTTCACGTTGATACCATTCTATGGGATTGACTGTTTAAGATCTTTTGAACCGCAAACTCAACTTACGTAAAATTATCATTTTTTTTTCCTTTGAAGAAAATATGGCAGGGTTTGAAACAAGTAGTAATCCGATGGTGCCAGGTCAGACCTGTATGGTGATGGAGGCCGAAGTTCGAACCCATGATATTCCTTCAACTTTTCGTTATTTTGGAGGGAACATGGATTTGGATAGTTTCTACTGGACTAGTCTACTGCTCTTTTCCACCTTCCCAACGTAGAGTAAATGGCGACTAACATTATCATTTGACACAAGACATTCCCTGTTGAGTCCGCGAGTACTTTTGGTCGTATTTGAGTCAACGGCTTTTGCAGAACTTCATCAATTTCCATTATTGGTCGTCTGGAGCCCTTCTTTCTTACCAACGTCGTACCTCCACTGCTAAATTTCTCATACCAAGCGTGGTGAGCTGTTCAAGGAAACCTCCCTCCCCTCCCATATTTAATAGTTTCACGAATTGCTTTAATGGTTCAATCTGTTTTTCATTAATGTCTTCTGCCAGTCTCTAATTCAATCCTCTACCTGGGCGTCACTCTAGATAGGCACCTCACCTTATCTAGTCACGTACGGGAACGACTCCAACTGGCCAGGAGAAAGAGCTATAGACTTAATCATCTACTCACGTCACCTCAGCTCTCACTGAGGCTGAAACTACAGATCTACAAGGCTATAATACGTCCGACTATGCTCTATGGTGCGCCCTTGATGCGGCATCTGTTTAAGTCCACTCTCAAACAATTACAGACGTTCCAGAACTCCATCCTTCGGCGGATTGTCAGAGGTACCAACTTACAGAGGGCCAGAAACCATATCCTTCATCAGGAATTAGTATTGCCAACAGTGCCTGAATATATCAGCCGGAGGCACATTAAATTTTTTGATGGGCTGAAGGCCTGTGCTAATCCATTATTTTCTGATATCACCCCACCACCCAAGCCTGGGAGGTGGCAAGGATCACTACCTCTAGTTGACGTTGTCGCCGAGGGAAGGAGTTCGGACAATGTCTGAACTCAATTTATTGCCAAAACCCTGAAGAATGGTCCCTCCCATTTTGCAATGGATAAATAAAGGCTTAGAAGAAGCCCTTGAAAGATTACTAGTGCATCCAGCGCATATAGCAATCCTCTTTAGAATACCTCCGGGTAACAGAAGGACAAATCTGACAGCTATACATATTATATTTGTATTTGTATTTTGTTCGAAAATAAAACCAGAGGGTAAGAAAAAAAAAAAAAAAAAAAAAAAAAAAAAAAAAAAAAAAAAAAAAAAAAAAAAAAAAAAAAAAAAAAAAAAACATTAATGTCTTAAAATTACGAGGATTTCGTAACATACTGTGATGTTTCTTTTTTGAAAAAAAAAAAAAAACTAAGGTTTTTTTTTTTTTGAAGAAGTCAAATCGGATTAGAAAGGCTTAGCGAGCTTTCTGAATGGATTATTAAGCATTGGTAAGTATTGAATTAGATTAAAATATTTACTTATTTCTCTTATTTTGATATATCTTTCCTCGGATTTTTAATTTAAATAAATATGATACAAGAATAAGATTTCTTTCTTTTTTATATCTATTTATTTGTACAATAAACTTTACCTATGGCCAATATTTACTATATAAAAATATCACTTCAGAAATTCTCATAAAAAACCCTAAAAAAACAAACAAAATAAATCGATATAGGGAACTAAATAAAAGAAAGAAAACAAACCAAAATCAAATGTCGAATGTATATTTGACGATATCTCGGTAAAAGTTTCTCCTTGATAAAGCCAGAAAGTTTAAAACAAATGACAACTTTCAATCTAATAGCAATACACTGGACAACCAACATATCCAAATATTTCTCTCCAGTCTGGAAAATAATGTTCTCTTGACTTTTTTTTTAATAAATACATTAGAAGAGCAAATTCATAAATTGAAAAACAAATAATTAAATAATAATTAGAGGAAACGCTAAATATTTATTAACTGAAAAAAACACTTGTTAATTTTTAATGTAAACAATTATAACTATGTGACAAAATAAGCAATTTAAAATACGTTTTTCAGATAATTATTGAAACTAATGAGTTAATTTTTTTAATTAAATTTAATATGTAAACAAAAAAAAAGAGGAGAAAGAGTGAAAATTGTTTCAAATCATTTATAATATCAAACAAACAGGTAAATACATTTAGAAATTAAAGAACAGAGAGGGACTGCACACCCACCTGTTGCTTTTATTGAATGTGATCATATAAAGTCATTTCTGACTCCCGGATTATTTGTATAAAGTAATTCATTTGGATAATAATTTATTCTGGACGTTCTCCTAATTAAATAATTATTTTAACAATAAAAAGTATTTGCCATTCTTTCAATTTTATTCATCTTTCAATCAAAATATACATAGAATTTTTATTTATAAGAAGGTCATGCAATATTTTTCAAGTACAAACGTTCATGGATTCAATATAATATTTATTACTGAGCATGTAAGTTTTTTATGCATCTATTGATCATTGACAAGCATAAACGCAGTTTTTAAAAAATAAAGAACTTATGAAAGAACGATGGATTTAGTTTTTCAGAAAAAAAAAAGTAAATATAAAATTTTACTTTGGACCAAATAAGAGTCTGAGAGTATTCCAGAAAACAACGGAACGGTAAAAAAATGAACTCATATTTTTTAGTTCTATGATAAGGGGCGTAGGAATAAATATTTACGTATACATCGTATATACATATATTATTATAAAAATATTTTTATTTAATTTACAAAACTCAAGTATAATGTAACAATTTTCCAATATGTACTTTTAACTATCTTAGTATGTATCAGATTGATGATATTTATCGTTATACGCAATAGACTCATCAAAGAGCTGTGGGAAGTTAATTTTTGATCTATTGTATTTTTTTTTTCTGTCTTTTGTAATTTTAAGCGACAATTTGAGTCTTTATGAAATTACTTCCTTTCATTCACAGTTTCCCGTAATATTATTAAAATTTTAATATAATTCATTGAATTATTTCATTTATATAACGACAAATATAATACATTTTCGCACCAAAAAAAATTTTTTTGAAGGGATCTCAGAATAATATTAAGCGGTCATGATTTATAAATTATGATTCACTCTGAGAAAAGGCCAATTTTTTTTTTTTTTTTTTTTGGCAGGGAGTTAGCGTTGCTTAAGGTTGTGATCATAAAATATTACTTCACAATTATAAATTTTAATGTCATTACCTGGTTTGCAAAAGCAGTTTTTATCTAATACTCTTTCAAATAAAATAACGTAACGACTTATGGGGCAGGTATATATATATATATATACCTGCCCCATAAGTCGTTACGTTATTTTATTTGAAAGAGTATTAGATAAAAACTGCTTTTGCAAACCAGGTAATGACATTAAAATTTATAATTGTGAAGTAATATTTTATGATCACAACCTTAAGCAACGCTAACTCCCTGCCATATATATATATATATCTGTGACGGTCGTGAAAAACTGGATGACTCGAGTTATATCAAAAATGAGTTAACTCAACTTATCGCTCCCTCAGACCGTTAAATTGGTTAAAGAAATTTCTTGGTGGAAGAAATCTCAGGTGGAAGAAATTTCAGGCGGAAAGAAAGAAAGCTGTATGTTAATTACTCTATTTTGGGTATTAGTAAAACTTATAAGTCGCTCACTTATAAAATGAAAGATTTTGACTTAGCTACTTGTTCACGACCGCCACAGATATGTATATAGTTTTTTGTTTTTTTCAGTAATTCATTTTTAGCCTTCTAGTATCTGAGTTTGTGTATCTGCTACGGATCTCTTTTTTGATAATATAATTTAAATATGCATTTCTTTATGACACAGTGCGGTATTTGAGCCTATACCCAGACAAACGACAGACATGGGCCAGCCACCTCAAGCGAAAAAAAAAAAAAAGAACTGAATCAACGATATAGACTTCTTCCGAGATTAATATATAAATATTTAAAATTAACGGTGAGAATTTAATATGACTATTCACAAACTATTAATAAAATCTATTTATTCTTATTAAATTGAGTTTTTGGGTAAAGTGCAGTAAAGAAATCAAACTTCATTATTATCAAAACTCATATTAATAAATAAATGGATTTCTGAAGTAGACGATTTTAAATACGAATCTTTTTTATAGTATATATAAAAAGAGATAAAAATAATTTGTGCTTTGATCTTAAAATATTTTTCTTTGTAAACGATCAATTTCCATCTACATTAGCCGATGGCTATCTTCTTTCCTTTGTAGTTGATATAAAGGTGCGATTAAAATGTAAAAGACATAATTCCTGATTGGGATCTTTGAACTACCGATTCCGTTCTGGAACTTGTGCAGGATATGACGCAAATACCCAATCGCGTTTAAAAATCTATAGGAAGCCGTGGAATGGATTCGGGTAAGACATAGAAACTCCACTGCACACTCACTTTAGCCAATTCCCATTATGTTAAAAAATTCCCAAGCAAAGGCATAATGGGACCAGACCTAGTTGGATCTATGAGCACTTATGTAATGGGCCCTTATCGTAAAACATTTATTCAGAACGTCAATACATCTTTTTGTCCCTTAAAATGTAGTCAGTGAAAAGTTCATTATCATCGATAAATCTCCGAGCCCTTGCGTAACGTGACAAAAAAATATCTGAGAATGGCTTTAAATAATCCTGGAGGGGATGTTTTGCTTATATTACTCCTTATAATGGGGATATATCGATCACATTTGTATTACATTTACTTTATATGATGTAACTTTAAAGGTTTATTATGATTTTTAAAAATAAAACTCACTGGTGGAATTATAGTATATATTAGGTTGTATAGAGAAAGATAAATCTATTAACACCTCTTTCTAGTCCTGATCTGCTCATTTGATTTAAGAAAAGAGATCTTTCTTCCAGTTTCTTTTCTGTTGTCTTCTAAAAGGCATTTCAGATACTGCCGTGTCGTTTAGGAGTATATTATTATGTCCCGTTATATTTGTTTTGAATAATCAAATAAAGGATACGTGTGTTGTACGATCCGTTATTATAGGTCGAATCTTATGGTTTTTAAGGATTATTAATACTGATTATTATGCACCATAAATAGTTATATTTATGACCAAAATAGGAGGTGTAACTTTGGGTTCCAGTTCAGTAAAAAAGTATGTTAGCTGTTTCATCCCTAATACTTATATAGTAGTAATATATTTTTATTTTATCAGATCCTTCAGTAACACTCCTCTTGTCCCGGTTGAACAGATCCGATACTTAGGACTGCACCTAGACAAACGTCTCACTTGGAACCCTCATACAAGACTGAAAAGACAAGAAACTGCTCGACGTTTTCGACTACTTCAACACTTACTGGACTAACGCTCAAACCTTCCTCTTAAGTACAAAAGACTCATCTACATGACTATCAGAAGACCAATATGGACTTAGGGAGTAGAGATTTGGGGCTCTACTAAACCATCAAATTCATCACGTCCTCAATGCTCCTTATTTTGTCACAAATAAACTCATCCATAAAAGCCTTAATATTCCCTTTCTTGCTGACTTGGCCCGAACCAGCTACCACTCCTTTCATGACAAACTCCATTCCCACTCTAACCCACTAGTTTCAATCCTTGCTTCCTCTACAATCCCTGATAATTCTCCGAGACGTCTGAAAAGAAGATGGTCCCGAGACCTTTTTGTTTAACATAGTCTTTGGAGAGCTGCCAATGGGTAGTATCCCTACATATGAATCATGTCAACTTATCTTGTATCACATTTACTAAATGTATTTTATTATACAGTTGTAAATACCAATAAATATATTAAAAAAAAAAATTATCAGAATTTTTTTCCAAGCTCTTAGGTTTGTAGGTATTGAGTCACGCCACCATGAGGCCATAGTGCACCTGCAGATCACACCATATTCCTTGAATCTTATTCAGCAGTCCTATTAACCTTTATATACCCTGTCCCTTCTCCCAGGGAACACTCTCTTCAAGTCCTCGCAGTAATTACGGTACGTAATCTATGTCAGATCTAGTATAGCCATATTGTTATTATCAAGATTGTCATTATTGTCTTTTAAAGTGTTATTATCGATATTTTGTAACTTTTGAATAAATAAAATAATTTTTTTTACAATAACGAGCACGAACACCAAAATTGGCGCCCAAATAGGGACTGCATATTTTTATCGCAGTTTTAAGAACCGAGTTTCCGCAGATCCGAACTTTTTCCGCAAATCCAGAATTAGGACTACCGCCTAGGATTCCTCACCTGTGAAGACTCAAGATTTTGGCTTACCTACCGAGGACTACCAACTTCGAGATCTTCAGATTCTGGACGAGTTCACTCACCCCGAGCATCTCGCAACGCAGGCAAAGTCTCTTATCTGCACTCAACCTTGGCCGGACTTCACTGTCGTCAGGTATCCAGCTCAAGGACAGATCTTCACACCCCGTCGAAGATTATTTTGACAGCGTACTCAATTTTTGTAAGTTAATTTCCTTTACTATTGTAATTTTATGTCTGATGATTATTTAAATTCTTTAATCCTGCGAGTAAATAATTTAATATTAACTACAAATATGGCAAGCTTTCAAATTAAATCGGCAGACTACGATCATATCCCTAATTTTAATGGAAATCCACACAATCTGTTAAAATTCGTGACAGTTTGTAGACAAGTTTACCAAATCGTGTGTAAACCGGACAACTCGTTTAAGGAACTAAACGAACAAAGATTATTAAGTAAACTTTTAGCAAAACTTACGGATGAAGCTGATTATATAAATACAACGTGCGAATTTAGTCGTGTTGAAGAATTACTAAATTATCTCGAAAGAACCTTCAGAGACAGCCGCTCAATTGAACAATTATCGCATGAATTATTTAATAACAAAATACATCATAAGGAACACCCTCTTGATTTCCTTCAAAGAATTGATAAGATCCGCACTTTAATAATTTCTAAACATCGGATAGAAAACACACCAAATAGAGAAACAATTATTAGCGCATTAGAGAAAAGTATTCTTTATTTTTTTTACACTAACATGCCCCTTCACATAAGAACATATCTTATGACTAAAGCAGAAAAGTTAAGAACATTAGATGATTTGAGAAATTTAATTCAGAATGAGAACCATCTACTCTTCGATGACCTCATAAATTCGGGAAATATGAGAAGACCCGGAGAACATGATTACAAAAGAGGCTTCGACCATAAGAAAAAGTTCGATAAAAAACATCACAAACGATTTAATAATTGGCAAAATCCCAATAACCCGTATAACCCACATAATCAAAGACAAGAGCATCAATATCGACAACAAGAACCTCCACAAGACTACCGGCAGAATAATAATAATAATAATTATTACCAACAATGGCCCCGTCAAGAACAACAAAGGTATTTCAACGGTTCAGGTCGATACCGGAATCAAAATTATAATAATAATAAGAAAGATGAAAATCCAACTGTATCCATGAGAACAGTTAGCGCATTCGGGAATAAACCGAAACAGCCTAATTTCCAAATTCAGCAAGAAGACCCGAAAGACCAAGAAATCAGAGAATTAAGAGAGAAATTAGAAAAATTAGATCCAAATAATTCTTTTTTAGAGAAAGGCCCGCCAGACAATCAAAACACATAAAAGAAGAGAATAAAAGCCAACTGCCTTATGTTAAAGACCACGCGAATCGTAAATGGCTTATTGATACCGGATCTTGGAAGAATTATATAAGACCAGACATTGTACCACCAGATGTTGAAAGAGAAAAAGAAAATTTTACAATAAAAACAGCAACCGGAGAAGAACTTGGCACGGAATCTATTTCAGTTTATTGCAGAAATAATTTTCTTAAAAACCCCGAAAAAATAAAATTTTATCTATTTAATTTCAGTCCCAATTACGAAATACTACTAGGAAATGAGACAATGAGGGAAATGAAATTTAATATCGATTTCGAAACCAACAAAATAAAAACTCGCTATACAGAGTTTGATTTTATTATGGAAGACGAAGTTTTAAAATTAGTTTTGAAAGAAGGCGAAAATCAGATAAAAGTAGAACAAAATAAAAATCTATATTTTATTGACTATGAAGATGATAAGATTAAAATTAAACCTGGCATCTATGATCAAAATATAATAATCGACAGTAAAGTTAACGAAACCATATATTTACCTTTATACTATTTGCAAAAAGAAGAAGTAGAATTAACAGATTCTAATAAAAAAGGAAACCATGAAATAATAAAACAAATCCCCCAACTAATCAGAACCGACCATATACCTCCTCAAGAAAAATCAAATTTAATTAAATTATTATCGAAATATCCATCAGTATTTAAGACTGAAAATGATCCCCTTTCAGCCACTGATTTATTGGAGCATAAGATTAAAACAAAAACCGAAGACCCGATATATTCGAAAAATTACAGATATCCCCACCAATTCAAAGAAAATATTAAGGAAGAAATTAAAAAGATGTTAGAATCCAAAATAATAAGACCCAGCAATTCCCCTTACAATTCTCCCGTTTGGATTGTCCCGAAAAAGCCAGACGCATCAGGAAAAAGAAAAATACGAATGGTGATTGATTACAGGAAATTAAATCGAGAAACAACCCCGGATAAATTCCCCATTCCTAATATTGAAGACCTTTTAGGCAAATTAGGAAAAGCGACGATATTTACAGCAATGGACCTTTGCTCAGGCTTCCATCAAATAAAAGTCGAAGAAAGTTCTATCCCAAAAACAGCATTTTCTACAGATCAAGGCCACTTTGAATTCCTTCGCATGCCATTTGGACTCAGTAATGCCCCAGCAACGTTTCAAAGAGCCATGAATATCATTTTTTCAGATTCTATTAACGTTTTAGTCTATATGGACGATATTATAATTTTTTCTGAAAATTACAAAGATCATTGGAAACATTTAGAAGAAACTCTTAAAAAGTTAGAAAAACATAACTTAAAGATTCAGCTCGATAAGACAGAATTTTGCAAGAAAGAATTGTTATTCCTCGGACATATTATCAGCGAACGCGGCATAGAACCTAATCCAGAAAAGATAAAAGCAGTAAAAGATTTTAAACTCCCTAAAAATGAAAAAGAAATTAAAAGCTTTTTAGGATTAACTGGTTTCTATAGGAAAATGATACCAAATTACGCAAAGATAGCTTCCCCATTAACGAGATGTCTTCGAAAAGATCAAAAAGAAATCAAACCAGAGTTATATGAAAACGCTTTTGAGAAATTGAAACAACTTGTATGTAGTAGCCCCATTTTGCAAATTCCAGATTTCAATCAGGACTTTTTCTTAACAACTGACGCAAGTAATTTCGCCATTGGTGCAGTATTAGCACAGAAGAAAGATGGAAAAGAACTCCCTGTATGTTTTGCATCCAGAACACTTAATAAAGCAGAACAAAATTACTCAACAACGGAAAAGGAATGTTTAGCCATTATTTGGGCTTGCAATCATTTTCGACCCTACTTATACGGTAGAAAATTTTTCATATATTCAGATCACAAACCTTTAGAATATTTAAGAACGTGTAAAACACAGAACGCCAGATTAATTAGATGGAAATTATTGTTAGAAGATTTCGAATATGACATAAAATACATTGAAGGAAAGGCTAATAAAGTCGCCGATCATTTATCCCGTTACCCTATTGAAGAAAGGAAATTAAAAGAACCAGAATTTGATATTTTTCATACAGAAAATTCTCCTAATAACTATTCACAAGAAATCGTAGATTTATTACAAGAAATGGGAATAGAAGAAACCCAAGAAGAAGCTAACAATGAAAACTTAGAAGGAATTAATAATGATGAAAACATAGAAGAAAATAATAATGGTGAACACCAAGAAATAATTCAAGATGATATATCTTCTTTAGCAACGCAGCACTCCACAGAATCCTCCGATAACAGAATCTTAATAGTTGATGATAAATCTAGACCAGTAAATGTTGAGAAAAATCAAATAATAATAAAAAAGGGACACGCGAAAATTCAACGCGAAACAATATTCAATAATAAGCAAAGAACAACAATTGAATTTACTTGGCCTTATCATGAAAAAGATTTTGAAATAGAAGAAAAACTTTTAGAAATCTTAAGACCAAATATAACTTACGGCATATACTGCTCACCCATATCAGATTCTATAGAAAGTGAAAATAATTGGTATAATGCATTATTTAATAAAGTTGCATCACTCATTAGAGAAAAATTTCCCACAAATAGAATTAAAAGATATTATAAACTATTGCCAGATGTAAAGAACACGGAAGACCAGAAATTACTTATCCTTGATTATCATATCGCCAAGACATGCCACAGAGGTATAAATGAAACATATTTAGTTTTGAAAACCAAATTTTATTGGCCCAATATGAAAGATCATATCACAGAAATTATAAACAAATGTGACACATGTGGAAAAGGCAAATACGATAGAAGACCTATAAAACAAAAATTTAAAATTACTCCCACACCTGAGAAACCCTTTACAGATTTAATGATTGATACCTTACACATGAGTAATTATTACATTTATTTAATAGTAGATACTTTTTCCAAAAGAATATTTTCTTATTACGCAACGAGTTATAATGCCATAGAAAGCATGAAAGTATTGAAAAAATATTTAGCATATTTTCCAAAACCCCAAAAAATATCATGTGACAACGGAAGAGAATTCGACAATAACTTGTTTAAAGATTTTCTAAACTACTTAAATATTGAATTACATTATACTACCCCCAATCACCCTAACTCTCTTGGATTGCTTAATCGAGCAAGCTCTTCGTTATTAGAAATTTTAAGACTTATAAACATAGAAAACAAAGATGATAAAGAGGAAGATAAGTTAGAGCAAGCAACGACAGCATATAATAATTCCCTTAATCAAGATCTTAAAATGACCCCTAACGAAATAACTTTCGGTATCACTAATGAAACTTATAATGAATCCCCGGAAATAAAAGAATATCTTGTTCATGAGTACCATCGGAAAATGAAGCAGCTTTTCGAAATAACTAAGAAAGGTATAGAACAAAATAAGAGAGAAAAAATAGGCAAGTTAAATGAAAATAGAGAAGACATAGAAATCCCGGAAGATGTGTATATAAAGAGACAACAGAAAAAGAAAATAGATCCTAAATACGAAAAAGGAAAGTATGTTGATAAAAGATTTCAAAATAGAAATAAAGGTAGAAAGAAAAAACTCCACCCTGATCAAGTCAAACGACCGAAAAAGGTCACTAAGAAAAAGAAATCAAATAATAATAATAATAAACCTAGTACAAGTCAAAAAAACCCAGAAATAACTGATGAAGATATTAAGAATGTCATAAAAGAAATAGAAACGTCTAATGTTACAGGAGTCAGCCAAGATGACTTTGAGTTCGACGACGAATTGTTTCAAGTATCTTCTGATCGCAGCGCTTACGGTTCAGATACAGACCCTGCTAATACAAGATTTATCTGACGGACCAGGAGCATCCATCGTACAAATTAATCCATCTTTTATAATTGAAGATTGGTACACATTTTTACATTATAAGAATCTTACAAATTTAACAAGAGAAATTCAAACCCTTAAGATTAGCATTGACGTATTAACAATTAGTAATGAATATAAAACTTTGCATAATATTATTGAACAAAAATATAACAAGATATTAGAAAAAATTAATCATATTGTAAATATAAATCGGAATAACCGATCAAAAAGAGGTTTAATTAACGGACTAGGCAATGCTATTAGTTGGCTCACCGGCAATATGGACGCCGATGACAAAGAAAAGTATGATAATATTTTAAATAAAATCGAGAGAAATATGTATCACATAGAGCATAATGAAAATGTTAGATTAGGATTAAATAAAGAATTAACATCTAAACTTAATAAAGAAATAATTGTTTTAAATAAATATAAGGATAGTATAGAAAAAATAAATAATTTTACAGATTTAGCTCTTACTAAGTTAATGTATCATGATTTATTAGCCGTATTAGATTTAGTAGAAAATCAATTAAATGATATAGAATTTTCCTTAGAACAATGTAAATTAGGAATTACCCATCCAAGCATATTAACGACTAGAGAACTAGAACAATTAAACATACCGTTCGGAGAACCAATCACAGAAAATGTAGAATTAAACTGGTTACTTAGCTCCACATTTTGTTCCCTATCAGATACAGGATTAATTTATTATTTTATTAAAATCCCTTTGAAATCATTGCCAAAAACAACTTATTATGCTATGTCATATCCAGTTACAAGGAATAATAAAGTCATTACTCTAAAGATTAAAGAACAACTAATCATTAGATTTAAAAATTCGTTTTACAATGGAAATTGTATTAAATTCAATAATCATCATTACTGTAAAGACATGATAGAGATTAAGGACAAATGTATTTTAGAATTATGTAAGAATATAGAATTAAATGATTGTAAAGCTGTAGAAATAAGAACAAACCCTATAATCAAACTTATACCCACATTACACCAATATTTAACCTTTAATATTAGCAATGTAACAACTAGTGTAACAAACACACAAATGTATCATCTACCATCTACTAGCCTCCTTAATCTTAATGAAAATGAGAAATTTGTAAATATAAATGTACCACTTTCTTATGTTGACAATGTAAATATTCCTTTTATTTCCTATCATTCTGTTAATAATAAAACTATTGTATCAACAAATTTTACTTTTGAGGAATTACAACAAATAGACTTAAGTAATATAGAAATAGAAGAATTAGAACCTTATGATATAACTGTATCCCAATTTATTTCTTATATATTTTATGTAATATGTTTATATCTTTTATGCTATAATCTTTATCGTCAGTATTGTAAACTGGAATTACTGTGTTCTAATCCTTCAAATGATAATCCAAGTACCCATCCTCAACCACCTGAATGTTTTGATGGCAGAGCCAGAGCTTGGTTTCAATATTTACAGAATAGACAAACCGTCCCAAATCCTTAAATTTAGAGTTCAGTGGGCTTCACTCTCATAAGGACGGAGGAGTCACGCCACCATGAGGCCATAGTGCACCTGCAGATCACACCATATTCCTTGAATCTTATTCAGCAGTCCTATTAACCTTTATATACCCTGTCCCTTCTCCCAGGGAACACTCTCTTCAAGTCCTCGCAGTAATTACGGTACGTAATCTATGTCAGATCTAGTATAGCCATATTGTTATTATCAAGATTGTCATTATTGTCTTTTAAAGTGTTATTATCGATATTTTGTAACTTTTGAATAAATAAAATAATTTTTTTTACAATAACGAGCACGAACACCAAAATTTTGTAATAAAATTATGATTGAATTGAGAATCTTGAATGTTTTTAATTTATCCAATAAACAAAAGCGATACATTTTGTAATGATTTCGATCTTATGCATGACCTTTAATTTTGAGTTTTTTCTTTTCTTAGTCTATGAAAACGTTTTTTCTTATACTGCATTAAAAACTGTATTGTTTAAATAAAGGTATCAAAATTGAATATGCGATTTTAAAGAAAAGGTTCTTTTTCTATTCTTTTTAATTCAATCACCTTAGTAAAAAAATGTACAATACTTGAACCAAAAAACTGGTCGACATCCAAATCTTCTCTCTTACTCCTTTGTCTACTAGGACATCTTTCGATCATCCCATAGCTTACTAACTACAAAAACATTAAATTTATGTTTAAATGTACCGCAATTCCGAATTGTGTAACCTCCCAAACTCCTCCACAGAGCGAACATCCACGCAGTTCTTTATTCTCCTAATAATCAAAGAGTTGTTCATTCACTCTTAGACACCATTTTTTTTTTAAATATTAGTTTAATAAATTCTTTATGTTACAATGAATTTAAAACTGACTACCAGCGTGTTCTCTGATTAGGAGAACATACGAGATATCCTCACCCAGTTACCGTTGGCTCTCAGAGCATCTCCACCATCTACAAGACGAGCCATGTTCCTGCATGCCAGCAGATTTATGGACATGTGGATGCACCGATAGTGTTGGAAGTCGCAATATAGCCCTGGTAGTAACCTATGTCATTCTGCTAGCCGATAGTAAGACCACGACTCAGGTTATCTCGACCTTTTGTTTACAACTTGTATGCCAACTTTAGGAAAGTGAGTTGTGTTCCACCATTGCGCAACATCTTGTAGGGCAGCTTCGATCTTGCTTTTAGCCAAGTATATTGTTCTAGGGAGGTTGATCGATCGTTATTGAATACTCTAATAATTTCTTTTCTTTTTCCTACAAACTGAAAAATTTCGTAATTTACAATAGAAATGACTATCATTAAATCGGTATCTGTGCTTGATTTGATTTAAAATTTAAAAGCATAGGAAAAATAATGATAAATAATTTAAATTTTTAATTGATCATAATTGCAAGAGAAAAACTTTAGACCGTAAAATATTTCAAGTAACTTTTTTAATTTAACCTAATTTTTTGTTGGAAATATTTAATTTAAGATTTCTGCGGCCGTCGTGAAAAACTAGAAACTCTGAGACAAGGCCGATTTGTTTTCGTTTTTTTTTTTTTTTTTTGGCAGCGAGTTAGCGTTGCTTAAGGTTGTGTTCATAAAATATTTATTCACAATTATAAACTTTAATGCCATTACATGGTTTGCAAAAGCAGTTTTTTTCTAATGCTCTTTCAAGTAAAATAACGTAACGACTTATATATATATATATATATATATATATATATATATATATATATATATATATATATATATATATATACATATATATATCTGTGGCGGTCGTGCAAAACTGGATAACTCGAAATATATCAAAAATAACCTAACCCCACGTATTGCTCCCTCAGACCGTCTCCACGTGGTGTTAAATTGGTTAAAGAAATTTCTTGGTGGAAGAAATTTCAGATGGAAAGAAAGCTGTATGTTCATATATGTTAATTACTCTATTTTGGGTATCACATAAAACTTTAAGTCACCCCCCTTGTAAAATGAAAGATTTTGACTTAACCACTTATTCACGACCGCCACTAATTTAAATTTTAATTTTTTTACTTTTGACTGGTTTTCAAAATTTAATTAAATCTTTCACTTTCTAGAATATTTCAGTTGAATTATCTGTTTACATTTATTGTATTTTATGTGAAATATGTAAATATGATTAATGTTTGATGCTTATCTTTTTTGGAGAGTATTTTGGCTACACACTTATTTTTATTATTTTTAAATATTGTATTTTTGTTTCTGTTCTAACTTGATTTCTTTATCTATACCTGTTATAAACAAAAATCGTAACTAGAAAATCTGAAGATGAAAATTGAGTTGCTTAAAATTTTTTTAGTCTTCATTTGCTCCCTTATATAAGAAAATTTAAATTCATATATCCTTATTAATTATAAATATTTAGTGTGCATTAAATATTTTGTATTATGAAACTACTACTAAAATATAAAAAAGAAAAAAACGATAATCTATTAGTTGGTTCGTTATTTTTTTTTAATTGTTTGATTTAGTTAAAGTTAAGAAATATTGGTCCATTATACTGCTTCACATTCTACAATAAATTAGAAAAGTTAATACGCAATAAGATAAATCGTTAAAGCTAAAAAATTAACTTTATTAGCGCATAAAGTTATAAACTTATGTTTGATAGTAATGTTGTGATGAGGTAGGTTATAGTGATTCAGTCTTGCCACCATACAGTACCGTACAGGTTACATTCTTCCGAACAGTACTCAAGTTTTTAGATATATATATGTATGTAGATATATTTATTATTTTTAGGAAACTGGACATGGGTTCTGTAAAACAGGGAAAGATACTGTTACAGTTAGATTCCTCACACGTGTATGAAAACAATTACAATGCCCATGAAATTATTAATCCTTGAATAAGGTTTTTTCTTTTTTGTTTCTTTTCATAAACGTGAGGAAATAATTTAAAAGATCGTTGTTTGATTATTATAATTTCGAAATTTATTATTAGTTATTATGAATTATTTATCAAGCATCTGAGACAGTATTATATATAACACAATGAAATATACGTATCGTGAAGTCGACCCTGAGAGAGAAACGTAAGACAACATAGGAGCGTTGAGAGTACACAGTCTTCAAAAATGTTTACCATCTAACTGGACAGCTGGTGTCGTTGGCCTATCACACGTGCCTACTAATTCCAAAAAATATCTTCGAAAAATAAACAATTTTCTAATTTGTTGAAGTTTATAAAGAATTAAAACCGATTTTTTTTTTTTAAAATATATACCCAAAAAAAAATAATAAGACTATATAAATTATAAAACTTATACAAAAAAAACCTATGAACTAATTATACAGATATCCTGTAAATAAACAAAACGCATTTAAAATATAAAATACAAAAATTACAATAGATTTTTAAGTGATGAATGTGTTATTTTGAACAACTCAAACATTTATTGTATGATGATTTAGTTTATTTTTTGTTTTAATCTTTATAATGGTACAAGACCCCGAAACATTGACCAAAGGAATTTTATAAAATGTTTTAAAAAAGTCAGAAATGCTCATTCACACAAAAATATATTAATTAAAACTTCATGAAGTTAAGTGAATAAATAGAAAGGAATTTTATAAAAAATATATAAAATAATGCTAATCCATTGATTGTATGGCAGAAGAAGCAGACAGAAAAGTATTATTTACGTATTTACAATATACTATCATTTGTACAATTATATTTTTAAATGAATTCGGTTATCCTTAAAGACAAAAATTTAGGATTTCTGTTCCAAACACTAATTGAACATACAATATAATGTGTAATAGTATCAGGAAAAAGTTACAAAGCCTTATAATAATGAGATAGTTAATAAAAAATAGTAAAATTAAAAATATGCGTAGAATATTTTGAAGTCAGAATTTATTAATAAAATGTTGAAAAAGGTTTAATACGCATTATTACTTTAACAATAAGTGATTTGTCCTTTTACGGATGTAAAGTTTGAGGGATTATTTACTGTAATTAACTTTTTATTTTATTATTAAGTTCAGAGAGCCTCTTGAAGTTTTTCTGAAATATGTTTCTGTTTTGGACTAAAATAGTTTCAGTATTGAGAGAAGTTTCAGGTCTGCAAGCATTGTGGATATTTTGGTGCAACGAGGGTAATTGTTAATAATTTTAATGCATATATTTTGAATTCTTTTGAGATTTTGATAGTTAAGGAGTTGGAACTCCACATAGGTGAAGTTAAGTAAGTTGCTATAATAAAAATAATTTAAACAGGATATAGCACGCTTATATTCATACTTTTTTTACCATATACTTATAAAGGCAATATGCTTAAAAAGCTAGAATTATTATTTTTTTTTTTTTTTTTTATAATATGGGCAAAACACTAGGTTTCCAGAGAGAGGAATAAAACTAACTCAGGTATTTTTCCTTATTTATTTTTTTACTGCTTAACGATCATTGATTCATTACCGAATATTTAGTTTAAAATTAAGTATTTTATATTGAGAATAGAAAAATGATGAGCTAGTTCTTCAAGTATTTTTCTTGTGAATATCGGATCGTTCAGCTCAAAGGAGAGTTGATAATGAAATTTTAAATTGAATAGGCCGTTTATAGATTTTTTTTTTTATTCAATTTATGGTAATGGGGCGAAACAGTTCTATACCGTCCCTGTAAAGGGACGTTAATGGCTGAAAATAATGGAAAAGAGATTAAATGCAGCAAGAAAATAATAAATCAACTGTAAACGTTTTGCAGTAATTGTTATCAAGTGGAATTAGACCATAAACCGCCATTAGCAATTCCATCTTTCTAGTAAATCCATGTCTCTCGCCCATCAACCTGCCCGGAGAGAAATCCGTCTTGGCATCTTGTCCAGGAGTACGAGTCTTTCCTGGAGTTGAGATATCTGGCTGAAAAAAAAAAAAAAAAAAATGTGAAGACTATAAAAGAGTAATTAGAGACTTACAAATTGTTTGTTCGAAATGTTTTTTAACGGATGTTTAGAGCCATTTCCTTCTCTTTTTATAATGTTAAATATTTACATTGAATATTTGCTTTTGGCCATGTGTTAAAGAACTCCATTCATGTCATTGCCCTCCCAAAACTGAATGATTTTCTATAGTCGGTTTTACAATGTATCTTTATTACATTACGATGCCGGCAAGGGATCATTGGAATTTTTATTATACCAACTGACATACCACGGCCTTTAAACAAGCCATGTTAATATAAAAATGGTTATTTTATGTAAGTATTACTGTAATTAAATCCATTAATAGTTAAATAATCGTAATATTAATTATGTTTCAAGTCTTTTCGAGATTAATTAATTAAAATAAAATGGGTCTTTTTTCTCAAAGTTGCCTTACATTTACCTAGATATCTATTTAGGAAAAAAAAAATTACATTGCCTGAAATCTTCCGTTAAACGTCATTTCTTAATAATATACAGGTTTGTTTATTGTTGACGTGGATACTAAAACAATAAATATACACTATTTCGTACGAGATATTCTTATCAACAAAACTATATAGTCGCAAAATATGTTTATGAATTGATTTAGGAGAGGAGGTTTTTATACAGCATCTTATATCAAATATTTATTTATTTTGTCCTGTCTTTTACTTTTTTTTTTTTTAATTCTGTTATGTGTGACTATTTATAAATATAGTTCAAACTAGCCTATACATCTATTTTTACATGATACATTAATGTTTTTTGGAAGAGTATATAATTTTTCTTTATGCTTTATTATAACTATTCTTTAATGTTATTTTATATTACTAAATTGTATAATATAATAATTTCTTCTTTTTTTTTTTTTTTGCAGGTGAGTTCCTTCTTATTTTTAAAAGTATGAGTTATGTCTTCAATGGTAAGCTTTATGCAATTTTATTTAGTAAGACTTTCCAGTAAATATTTATGATTTAATCCATATTTTATCGACTTTTTATTACTTTTAAATTATATTTATTATGTTTTCGAATATACTGAAATGAGCAATTTAAAAAGTTGAGTTATACTAAAAAAAAAAACAGGCTTCACATTTTTAAGACTGTAATATAAAGAATAAAAATTTAATCCCTTATAATATTTATTTTTAAGATTATTATCAAATACAATCACATGCGACATGATACTTGAAATAAAAAGTTTTTAAAAATTATATTTAATGTTATGTATAATAATTATTTATTAATATTTTTTTAAATAAATATAAATAATTAAGAAAGAGAATACTAACGACATTCGTGAGTGACTAAGACAAATAAGGGCCCTTCTAAAGACGTTATATTTTCATGTTCCGTTAGAGGCATCACGTTGCGGTAGACCGCAAGTTAATACAACTCAAACAAGACAGAAAAATAAAAGAAAAATGTTGAGCTCACGAGATGCTGGGATGGTTAAGGATATTGGAACGGATAATATTGTGTAGTTACTACTCCTGACAAGTCGCCCCATTAGGGCGGGATTTTTCTCAGGCTGCTTAGAGGAGTCTAGAATGAACTGCTGCTTAGAACCTTGTTGCATTGTGTATTTTATTTCCTCATCTGTAGCTAGTGTGTTTATTTAAGTTTTGTTATTTTGAGGTTTAGAAAAAATAAGTATAATTTATTTTCTTTAAAAATTAAATTTCTTTATCATAGCATTTTTAAACTATTGGGTTGTTATAGTTTCTGAAATACATAAAGGATTTTACAGTTCCCTATTGTTTTCTTCCGAATGTTTACATATTTAAAATAAACAGTTACTAATCCTCTACTTTTGTATTATAAACATTAGCTTCCCAATCAATTACCCACTTTTTAATATACCTCCGGAAACATGCGCATGGAAACATGCGATTTTCGAGTAATATTTTTGTACGAGTTTAAACTCGGCCATTCAGCAGCTGAGGCCGCTAGAAATATTTGCAAGGCGTTTGGGGAAGGGAGTGTTAATGAACGGACCATTCGCCATTGGTTTTCTAATTTTTTAGCTGGGGATACCGACATGGAAAACTTGCCCCGAGGAAGACCTCCGTCCGTAATAGACAACGATGTCCTCAAACATACAGTAGAAGGAAACCCCTACCAAACAGTTAAAGGACTCTCAGCACAACTAAATGCAAGTGCATCTAACGTTTCCAGACATTTATAGTTTATTGGAAAAGTAAAAAAGCTCGATATTTAATTTGTTAAGTTTATTATTTAATTTGTATTCTTAGTTATTTTGTTAATTGTTATTTACTTTTTCTTATAATGTCGTTTCTAAAGTAGTTAAAACTCTTATTTCAATATTTATAATATTCCCTTACTAAATGTAAAAAATGATTTTGTCTAAATGAAATAGAGGCCAAACCTCTTGCTAAAAGATGTAAATCTTATAAGCAATAAAAAATTATTATTATTATATTTTTAAAGAAATTTTATTAAAACTTTATAACATGGAGTATGACCAGTTCAATATAATATGTTTAAAATACTTATATTTTATTAATACAGCATTTTAATGAAAAAGTTTTATAGGACTTATGAATTCGGTAACAGTTACTAAATAACGAAGTCTTCTTTAGAGTCTTATAATTGCAACTAAAAAACCAGTAATAAACAGGATTTGATAACGAAATAAAATAAAATATTATAAAAGAATGTTTTACACTTTTCGAACAATGACTCTCCCCTCTCCAACCTTTTAAAAAGCCGCCACAAAAATTAAAATTTTTACGCGGCAACATAAAAGTTTTTCATTAAATAAGTTCTTTATATACTTTTTTTTGTGGGAAAAGTGAGAACGGAGGGGGTACCTCGAAAAAAGCCCCCACCCCCATATCGATTTATCCATAAACCCTTCCGAGAAAAGGTAATTCTTAATTAAAATTAATTATTCAGATAAAGAGCTAATTCATACGAAGCGTACTCCCCGATTAAAAATTCAGTTACTTTTACTAATTACCTAAATCAAGTTGGCGATCGACTTATTTCATAGCGCCCAAATGTATAAAATATGGATGGCGAGTATTCCTTGAGTCAGAGTCTGGAAATTACTGTATTAAATATTCAGAGGTTAAATATAGGATTTATTGAGAGAAATATAACATTTCTTCCCTTTTTTTTTTTTAATATTATTTATTTTTAATTTATTCCCTTCCACGGAAAAGAAGGAAATTAACTCTAAAGTTCAGTTTTTGAGTCCCAGAAAATACAATATTTTAGAATAGGACAAACGAGTAAGGTTTGTGTAGCTGTAAATAGTTTAGCTGTTATGAATGTTGCAAAAGGAATTTTTTTTTCCGTGAACCGAGTCTAGATTGGGTTTTTGTTCTTTGATTCAAAATCGATCAAATCGTATTGGCAGGGTTAAAGTTTAATTCATTTTTCTCTCTCTTTTTTTTTTTTTTTTTTTTTTTTTTTCGTGATGCCTACACCAATTTCTTTTTCATAAAATATCTCGAAGCTCGTTAAAAAAAAAAAAAAAAAAAAAAAAAACGCTAGCCATATTTATTATCAAACATTTTAACACTCCATGAGCTATAGATCATCCTTAATTTTGTTTTATGTTATATTTAATTTTTTTTTAATAGTCACCTTTAGTGCCATGGCAAACTCTTAAATATGCAATGTATTTGGTTTAGTTAAAGAAATGCCTTTTCGCTATTATCTGATTCAATTCCTCTTAATAATTATATAATGTCTAATTATATAATTATTCTCCTTTGCATCTTAGTCAATAAAGATAATTTTCTATAGATGAAGTCACTTTTAATCTTGTTAATAAAAATAGTTGTCTTAAATATGAAATTTCAGTTTCACAGGACTTTTCGTTTTCGCCCGGGAGTTACCTCACCCACACAGACTTTTTTCCGGGACTTGGTCATTTGGACTCAGGAGACCCTAAAACATGTATTTCCTTTGAAAACTTGAATTCGAAAATTTTCACGATCGCTATATATTTCATATAGTGAAAGTACAAATATAATAAATTGTGACCAAATGTAGTTATTGAACTACTGAAATATAAACAAATGTGTTCATATATTTGAATGTGAAAATTTCATAAAGGTAGTTTCAACTAGGACATGAGACATACATTGTCTCTGACAACAAACTTTATTATTTATGACATATTTTATGATTGTAAAACTTGAATTCATAGAAAACTCTTTCTATAGCTCCTCCCACGTATGGCGATGATTCAGGAGATAAAAACAAATAATTTCTGAACACCAATACCCGTAAATGTTCCACCCGAAAAGACCATAAAATAAAATTAAATTAAAAATAAAATTAAAATTAAAAACATATTATTTTAAATCTACTTGCGTCCCTACCTTGCGTGTGGCCGTGACAATACTGTTTTTTTCATTACTTAACATAAAAGTGTATAAAGTGTACTTTTTTCGGTCATGAAGCGATTAATTCAACTGATTTTTATTATATTCGGTTGTGTCACATGAAATGTCCGTTTTCAAGGTAAAGGATTTTTATTAAAAATACGGTATGAAAACAAGATAATTTTATTCGACGAAGTTGTCTAAATTCCTGAACAGGTGGTAATCTGTTGGAGACAAGTCGGGAGAATATGGTGGGTGCGGAAGAACTTCGTAGCCCAGTTCTTTCAATGTTTGCACGGTATATAAAATTAAAAACATAAAAATTAAATAAAATAAAATAAAATTAAAATAAAATTAAAAACATATTATTTTAAATCTACTTGCGTCCCTACCTTGCGTGTGGCCGTGACAATACTGTTTTTTTCATTACTTAACATAAAAGTGTATAAAGTGTACTTTTTTCGGTCATGAAGCGATTAATTCAACTGATTTTTATTATATTCGTTTGTGTCACATGAAATGTCCGTTTTCAAGGTAAAGGATTTTTATTAAAAATACGGTATGAAAACAAGATAATTTTATTCGACGAAGTTGTCTAAATTCCTGAACAGGTGGTAATCTGTTGGAGACAAGTCGGGAGAATATGGTGGGTGCGGAAGAACTTCGTAGCCCAGTTCTTTCAATGTTTGCACGGTATGTTTTGAAACATGGGGTCTTGCTGCCGCTCAGTGAGATCATGAGGTACCCATGTATCCAGCTTTTTTCTTTCCCAATACACTTTAAATGTCTGGAAACGGTAGTTGCACTTGCATTTAGTTGTGCTGAGAGTCCTTTAACTGTTTGTGGTTTCCTTCTACTGTATGTTTGAGGACATCGTTGTCTATTACGGACGGAGGTCTTCCTCGGGGCAAGTTTTCCAAGTCGCTATCCCCAGCTAAAAACTTAGAAAACCAATGGCGAATGGTCCGTTCATTAACACTCCCTTCCCCAAACGCCTAGCAAATATTTCTTGCGGCCTCAGCTGCTGAATGGCCGAGTTTAAACTCGTAAAAAAATATTACTCGAAAACGCGTGTTTCCATGTTCATATTTGGAGGTATATTAAAAAGTAGGTAATTGATTGGAAAAATAATGTTTATAATACAAAGGTAGAGGATTAGTAACTGTTTACTTTAAATATGTAAACATTCGGAAGAAAACAACAGAGACCTGCAAAATTCTTTATGTATTTCAGAAACTATAAAAACTGACATTTCACGTGGAACAACTCAATAAAAGAAATAGGGATTCTCCAAACTGTTAATTAAAAGGGAATATTTCTCAACGGTACTAGACTTACGTATTGTTTGAGTTGGGAGTTATGACGCAAATTCGCAATTAAGCGGGCTATAATTATATCCAGACGATTTGATAAGGAGCAGAGGGAGGCGAGATGCCAAGGGAAACTGTATGGGAGATCAAACAGAGGCCGATACATCGATAATAAATCGATAGCATTACACACGGCATAATTAGATATATACAAGGGCTAAACTAATAACAAGGAGAATCCAGACGCAAAGGCGCCCCGGGATTAGGAACAAGTTGCAATGGATCTCCTACTTTATATTAATTAAGGGAGGTAATTAATTTAATCTAATTAAATTATTAACTCAGAACGGGCCTGTTATAGAATCTAATTAGTAAATGCTATTAAGTTTCCTATCGCTAACCCCATAACTCTAGCAGTGTTCTATTGCTCGGATAGCACTGTTAGTTACCAGTTTCTCTGTCTCCTTTACATAGAGAGCGTTTCGGTCGCCACGCGGGGGGTAAGAGACCCCCTCCCCGGCTTCTTCCTCGGTTGCGTAATTGAAAAAGTTTGAATCGTCAATTAATTAATCTTCGAGGAATGTTTTAATTTATCTTAATAATAGCTTCTAGATATAGCTCCAGGGAAGGCCGCTGGAATTTTAAATAATATATAAGTATCTCATTTTATTAAAGTTCTTCCCAAAAAGAGCTTTTATTTATAAAATTAACTCAAGGAAAAGCATTTTTTTTTTTTAATTTTAATTCAATTTTTTGTTATAACTTTTTTATGATAATGAAATAATTCGGTATACAATATATCTTCTTGATTCCTTTGGATAAATACTGTTATTTAAATTTAGATACGAGTACATTTTTATAAGATAATAAACTCGAGAAAATAAATGAGTTAATTAGTATCGAGTTTGGATCTGTAACGAGAACCTGGAACCACCGTTCTACTGCCTTTAAAAAAAATCTTAGTACCATCTGCAGGGTTTGAACCAGCAACCATGGGTATAGGAGGCTGTTATGCTACCCACCTCACCACAGTTGAGTCCCTATATCCTTACATATATTACCAATCTTGTTTGCATTAAAAAACATTCATCATATTATAGTAAATATTGGAAATTTTAAATTAATTTCAAGGAAAACATTTATTTATATTAAATATTATGAAATAAAAATTATCACAACAATCACTCCAGTTGATGCAATTTCACTTTCCCCATTAAGTTAAATGACCTTCAATAAGTACGCTTGTTTTTTTTTTTCTGTTTAATTTGTTTATTTTCAAGATGTTTACCTCTTCAAAAGTATATTGTTATTATTTTGTTAAAGTTTCTACTTATAAACGTCTCATTACTTCTTGCAAAAAATATGGTTCATTGTTTGAAATATATAGAATTTAAGGAAATTAAAAAAAAAAAAATGACATATTTAGTCTTATATTAAAAATCGTTAAATTATACATTGATCTATTTATTTTTTTTTCAAAATCTTAGAGCTGTTTTACGAAAATGGTGAAACTCTTTGATATAGTGTTGTATTCTCAGTTGTGGTGATTTTGAAAAATAAGATGTCAAATCATATGTTTTTACTTTTAGTAAATATGTAATTTCAATTTCATGATACTGATCATTTTCCTAGAGTATTAGTTATTTATAAATTGGAGGATTTTATGTATAGACTAATAAAGGAAAGTGTATAGATTAATAGATCAGTGGGGACATATTGGGATGAGGATTCTAGGTCATGTGACGAAAAGTATCAGTTACAGACAAGAAACAAGAACAAATTGTAACCGTTTCTACTTAACAGCTATTATTAAGTTTACTAATAAATTATTTATTCATAAATAAATACGACTATTTATATTCTATGGATTCCTCTTATAAATCTGTTAAATCGAGTAGCACGACCAATACTGCGCTATCCGATAAGAAAAATAGAACCCAAGAGTTTTAGCTAATATTAGAACATTTTATTTAGAACATATATCGGGAAGTTCGCTATGTTCCAATTACATCAAAGGATGGCGTATCTATCTTCTCGAGCGATAGACAAAGAGGAATTGATGTCAGTCAGATCCGACCTAAATATAAAGTATTTTCGAGTGCTTCTTCATTCTAGCTCCGGGATCAAAGATGAAATTATTTCGAATTAAAATAGAGATCTAAGAACCAAAATATTTATTTTATGCGAGCTTATTAATTTCTTGTGTTCAGCGGATCATCTATGAGATCGATATTTTTTTCAAAATGTAAAGAGTTTATAGAGAGCAGAAAACGATTTCAATTAATTAAATAAACTGGGGAGCGGCGTGGTTAGCTCTAGTGGATAGAGATGTCTATTGTTCTCTGGGTCCTGGGTTCGAATCCTGACTGTGGCAGAATATTATTTATTCTGATAATTCAGTCGGGGGAAGGGAGAGTGGAGGGGGAGGCGATCTTTGGGTATGAAGACCTTCCTGGGACAAACCCAGCCTCTATGAAGTGGGTACTCAAAATAATTGGGGAAAAACCAAGCGGCTGAGCGTGATTAACACCTAATCACCCCATTGCACCGTTGTTGGCCTAGAAACAGTACGAATTTCTAGATGTACTGATCCCAAGAAACTTCATTGGTTTTAGTGGTAAAAGTTTTTTTTTTTTGAAGCTTAAAGCAAAATACAAAATTAATTATAATATAATTTTCACTTTAAGTTACCTATATACCTGTACATATTGCGCATAAACTAATTGTTTTTCATTATTGACATTTTTATCAATTTCTGTTTAACATTAGCATCAAAATTACTATATTAATTTATTATATACTTATATTTTTTCTTTATTTTATTTGACTTTTGTGTGTTATTCTTTAGAAACATGTCTCTTAATAAATAAATTATTGTTATTGTGCATAAAATATATGATAATTCTAATCCGAATCCTCTACGAATATATACGTTTTGGTAACGCCTAAATAACCAATCAATGTATAATTTAATGGTCTTATTTAATACTAGCTAACTCACTGAAATGATCTTACAAGACTAAAATGCCAAACTTTCCATATTTCTTTGAGTAATCATTTTTTTAAAAATGTTTTTAGTTAAATTGATTATCTGTAATTATTAGTCTGAATAAAATACATACGGAGGGATTAACAGAAAAATGATGCTTCCCAGCTTAATTGGGTTGATATAACACAGCATACCATTTTTTTTTTCCTACAGGAATATTTTCCACATTATAATATCAAAACCTTATTTATAAATATAATAATATTTTTCCTTTTCTACTTTTTTATTCAAATACAGGAGAAATATTTTTCTACTTTTAATTTGTAACCTAATAATAATAAAGCGGGATCAAAATCTTTTGAGTTTTCTGATGAAACTATTTTAAGAGCAGTAATAAAATATGTTTATGTTATTTTTGACCTCTTAAACCATATTTTACTGTTTGAAACTCATCAAGGTTAAAATAATACATTTTTTTATTTACCGAAATCAAATTTTAGTTCATTTTTAATTATTATATTTAAGATGTAGTCTTTAATATTTTAAAGAGTAATTTAGATTTTCTTTTCTTATATCTAACTGTTATTATCTTTCTGATATAAATAAAAATGAATCATTCTATTCAAAACATCCTTTAAATAAATATTTACCGCATCCTCCATCAATAACAGCGCACTCCCCCTTGAAATGGAGTCGAAGGTTGAAGCTACAACGGAGAAGGAATTTGAAAATAAAAATTATAATTTCAAATATATAAGCAGCAAAAAGGTAGTAACATAACAAAAATTAGAATGTGGTATTGTTAATGTTTAAAAACGCAATGTTTGACCAAATTAAAATTAATTGCAGAAACCGAAAATTGCAAGATGATTTTATGTTTAGATAGAAAAGAGAAAAAGAGACTTATAGCAAGAAGATTTAATACCAATTTTCGTGAATAACCTTACATTTTATAAAATCAAATTGGTAAAATAATATAACGAAAAATTAATGCCTAAAGACAGGAGAAACTATGCTGGAAATAAAAAAACAAAAACAGAAATAATAATAGTTCCCGTTATTTTATTTTACAAATGAACTATTTAAAATATATTTAATTTAATTTAATTTAAATATATTTTATTTAATTTCCATAGTATTATTATTTAGTTTAAAGTGAACCATTATCATAAAATAAAAATAATTAACAACAATGTCAGTTTATGGATTTATAATAATTATAATATTGTTTTTAAAATCCTGCGTACTGTATAGATGAATAGAACTTAACGATACTGTACGGTGGCAACACTGAATCATATAATCTTTCTTATTACAGTTAACTCATGTTCATAAGTATATAGGCTTGTAATGATAGTATGTTAACTTTTACAACTTATATTATTGCATAAAAATTTTTCTAAAACCATGCGCTTTTCAACGGTATATTATACGTCAATATTACTATTTATATTTCAGGAAAGTGTTTTTGGCGCCTTGATTACAGAAAATATAATTTAACCATCTAAAAAAGAAAAAAATTGTTGTCATGTATTTTACTTCTAAAACATTATGAAAAAATGTCTTGAATGGTAGTGAAAACCGTATGAAAATCCGTGAAGGAGTTAAAAAAAAAAAAGAAACAAGAATCACGTTATCATCATATATATATATATATATATATATATATATATATATATATATATATATATATATATATATAAAGATGAGTTTATTCAATTTGTTCGTGTCTACATTGTTATAAAAGGCAGACGAGACCACACACCAAACAGTGATTAATTATTTAATTTTTGAAAACAATAAGTCAACGTCGAAAGTCCCGTGATTATTAAGAAGAAATCATAGTTCCGTTATGAAGGAAGGTCAAGACAAGGCAAAGTATGTTGGGACTCATAGACTATCCATTATTTAGTTTTTTCTATCTCAAACATAAGAAGCCATTTACATGGACATATCTTAGCATTTCTTTTGATTGATAGACTTTCTTTTGTCTCCTTTATTCAAATTGCCTTCAGAGCATTCCTTATTAACTTAAGGAATATGAGAGCACAATGTAAATGAAAAATTGGTTATGGATGTATTTTATATAGGGCACTAGACTAAGTATGTATGAGGCTCGTGTTTTTATAATTCTTTTCTCTGTTATTTGTATCCTGGGGTAAGTGAGACACTCCTTGGCTTACCCTAGACTCCATAAAGTGGGTACCTAAATGGTTTGTTAAAGATCTTACGGATGACCTAAGCCTAATCATATACTGTCTTGTTTGTTGGCTTAGAAAAAGTACGACATTTTTATAATTTTATTTGAACCGTGAAATCTCCTTAAAATGAACCGATTTTTCCGAATTAACCATTATATTAACGAAATAATTTTGTGTCACTAGTAATAAATGGCATTGTTTTAACTCACCAAAAACAAATTAATTAAACATTGTCAATATATTTTTACTGCACTTTCTGAAAGATTAAATATCGTATTGCTACAATAACCGTTATAAATAAACAAAACAAAAATAACACATCATAAATCAACATTTATAAAAATATTTCTAATTTCTGGAATAGGTATAATAATATAAAATAAACTGAAGGAATTAGTCCGGGTGGCGGTCATTAAATGAAACAACTGAATAGTTTCAACTATTTTATTGTTTGCCAACGTTTCGACCCCCATTGTGGGTCATCATCAGGGCTAAAAAGATACAAAAAGGATACATTTAAAATAAGATTACAAATACTATTTAAAAAAAAAAAATTAACAATTTCACTAGAGAATGTCAATATTATAACATAAAAGAAAATAGATGTGTAAAGAAATCAATTAATTAAAATACAATGATAAAGGTATACTAATGAGAGCTAAACAGACCAGATAATGACTAAAGATAATGTACAAATATATAAGAAAAAATTACATGAAATAAAAACCATTAACAAAATGGAGTACAGTGGAGATACGTACCGTCTGGTAGGTGAGTGGAAACTAGGTTCAATTTGGTCATAAGGAATATAGGCAGGTAGATAGGAAAGTACGTACAAAAGGTTGGGTAAAATGGAAAATACGTACCATATTTCTAGACGGGATCTGACAACAATGAGTAAAATTGTAATATTAACATAAAAGGAAGTGTTCAGATTAAACCTACAATATTAATAATATCATAACGGTATTAGAAGATGTTTTAACAAGATTGTTGAAGTAAAAACAACATAATACAATAGTAAGAATAATAATGTATAAGCTATATATAGTAAAACTGACTACCTCCCAACCAACGTTTTAATAATTATTGTACATATATTAAGACATTAAAATTAACCAAGTGAAAATATTATGACAAAAAATAATAATAAGTAACAATCATTGACAGATCATATAGTTGATACAAAATAGTAAAATAATTACAAATAGGAATAAATTGAATTGTAAAACCATTAAGAATTTATTAAGTGCAGAAACAAATGAAATAGATACATATATAAAATAAATGTATACATAAATAAGTAAAAAATAAACCAATAAATAAACAAAAGGTATACAGTGGGATGGACATGGGAAGCTGTATTACTTAAGAGAGTTTAATATATGGCTGTAGGTGGAGGAGATGCACTGTTTATCAGTTTTATGATTGACAGGATTAGATTGGAGATGGATGTGGACGGATTCAGCGATGAGCCTTTTTTTATGGTTGGGAACAGAATCTAAAATGGAACAATCTTGAAAGTTAAATGAATGATTAAAAGTTATGGAGTGTTAATCATTCATTTAACTTTCAAGATTGTTCCATTTTAGATTCTGTTCCCAACCATAAAAAAAGGCTCATCGCTGAATCCGTCCACATCCATCTCCAATCTAATCCTGTCAATCATAAAACTGATAAACAGTGCATCTCCTCCACCTACAGCCATATATTAAACTCTCTTAAGTAATACAGCTTCCCATGTCCATCCCACTGTATACCTTTTGTTTATTTATTGGTTTATTTTTTACTTATTTATGTATACATTTATTTTATATATGTATCTATTTCATTTGTTTCTGCACTTAATAAATTCTTAATGGTTTTACAATTCAATTTATTCCTATTTGTAATTATTTTACTATTTTGTATCAACTATATGATCTTTCAATGATTGTTACTTATTATTATTTTTTGTCATAATATTTTCACTTGGTTAATTTTAATGTCTTAATATATGTACAATAATTATTAAAACGTTGGTTGGGAGGTAGTCAGTTTTACTATATATATAGTTTATACATTATTATTCTTACTATTGTATTATGTTGTTTTTACTTCAAAAATCTTGTTAAAACATCTTCTAATACCGTTATGATATTATTAATATTGTAGGTTTAATCTGAACACTTCCTTTTATGTTAATATTACAATTTTACTCATTGTTGTCAGATCCCGTCTAGAAATATGGTACGTATTTTCCATTTTACCCAACCTTTTGTACGTACTTTCCTATCTACCTGCCTATATTCCTTATGACCAAATTGAACCTAGTTTCCACTCACCTACCAGACGGTACGTATCTCCACTGTACTCCATTTTGTTAATGGTTTTTATTTCATGTAATTTTTTCTTATATATTTGTACATTATCTTTAGTCATTATCTGGTCTGTTTAGCTCTCATTAGTATACCTTTATCATTGTATTTTAATTAATTGATTTCTTTACACATCTATTTTCTTTTATGTTATAATATTGACATTCTCTAGTGAAATTGCTAATTTTTTTTTTTTTTAAATAGTATTTGTAATCTTATTTTAAATGTATCCTTTTTGTATCTTTTTAGCCCTGATGATGACCCACAATGGGGGTCGAAACGTTGGCAAACAATAAAATAGTTGAAACTATTCAGTTGTTTCATTTAATGACCGCCACCCGGACTAATTCCTTCAGTAATTCTCAACGGTCAACTAATTATATCCACAATATAAATAAACATAAAAAAAAAAAATAATTTACAGATTCTGTATAAATGCATATAAATGCATAATATTCTAGGCTTTATGAATAAGTTTTTAAGAGTCTAATGTTCAGTAAATAAATATTAAAGTATTTTTAGGCGACGTTTCTAAAATATATTGTTCTCGTGTTCATGATAAATATATATATATATATATATATATATATATATATATATATATATATATATATATATATATATATAATTACTATATTATTATACACCTTTAAAAAGGTTTGATAGATATAATTATTATAATTGGGAAAGTAAAAAAGCTCGGTACATGGTCACCTCATGATCTCACTGAGCGGCAGCATGTTTCAAAAGATACCGTGCAAAAATTGAAAGAACTGGGTTACGAAGTTCTTCCACACCCACCATATTCTCCCGACTTGTCTCCAACAGATTACCACCTGTTCAGGAATTTAGACAACATCGTCAAAGGAAAACTTTTTGAAAATGATGATCAAGTGAAAAGTGCGTTTTCAGATTTTGTTTCACTTCATAGCTCATAGTTTTTCAGTTCGGGGATAAAAAAGTAGGTGTCACGTTGGGAAAAATGTGTAAAAAAAGAAGATAATTACTTCGAATATAATTATCTTGTTTTCATATCGTATTTGTAATAAAAAACCTTTACCTTGAAAACGGATATTTCATGTGACACAACCCAATAATTCTGAATCAATTCTTAGCTTTAGTTAAGGTTTAATTTCTCTGAATATTTATAGAGTCTACTGAGTATTCTCATTGGAATAAGAAAATATACGCATTTCAAAACTGGCCTTGCACCTTTCCTATATGATTTGACAATTTCCTAGTCAAAGGAATGATTTTCTATTTTAAAACAAACAAAGGAAACGGGAAATAATGGAATGAAATACTTGTAAATGTTGATTGAATTGTAAATTGTTCCGTTGCAAGATAATTAAACCAGGAGAGAGAATTGAAAAAAAAAGGGAACAAAATAAATAAAATTATAAAATGCGATTAAAAATTATAATCAGGATTAACGAATGCAATGAATAAAGGAATATTTCCAATCGAAGGTTTTAGACAAATAAGAAATACAAACAGTCATTGAAATTTCTAATGAGGCGTTTGAAATATACAGAACAGATTCTGGGGCACATTTATTTCTACTCTTTTAGGACCAAAACACACGGTATTTATTTCCTGGAGATTCTTTAGAGTGTTCGATATAAAAAAAAATAAAATAATAAGAATAAAAATAAATAAGCAAACATAAATGTTATATCTGTGATAATCAAATATTTAAAAGTCAAGAAAAATATAAAGAAGTAGCAATACCAAGAATATATAAAGGAAAAATACACTAAAATAAACCCGGCGATCTAAGACTAATATTTCAACGCAAAAAATACTGCAAATTATTATACAATCTTTTATTTTCTTCAGAATAATTATGCTATGGTATTACAATTTAGATAGCTTTATAAGCAATTAACTTATATTCATAGCAATCAATTAATCAAATAGCTAAAGAAAAAATAAAGAGGAATACACAACACAGTCAATTTATATTGAAGGAAAATGGCACATCACCGCCACTACGTTCAAAACTCTGTATTTCCGCTATTTCTTTATGTATTTCAATGATTCTATGTTTAATTTTGCAGTGAATTTAATTCTCTGTTTATCATCGAAAAACAAATTAGAATTAATTAATTCCTACAGGGGGATCTTTTTTTTATTCGTAATTCGATAAAAAAACAAAACAAGAAATTATAGATCGGTCTTTTGCAAAGGTTTTATAAGGTATAATTGTATTAAAAACTATTCCCTTCGGGTAATTAAAATGACACTAAAAAAACAAAACATATCTTCTACAAATCTAAACGGGTTGAATTTTTTTGCCTTGTAATTTTTTTAAGATAAATAAATTATTCTATATTGATATTTAGGTCAAGAAATAACATTAAAAAATACTGAACAATAGAGAAAAAATCAGATATTTTTTCATTGACACATTTCCCTAAATTATGGGCAAAAAAAGGGCATGATTCTTGGAATTATTACAGGACGATTTTTCAAAAATCATTTTAAACCCAGACTTAGTATTTATTTATTCACGAATGACTATATTATATCTTAAGAGGCAATTTTTATAGTTAAATAGCAACTTAACAAACATATTTATTATTTATTTGAAGCAGCTTCTCAAACTTAAATTTCATAAAAATTATAGCTTAAGTCCTTTTTTCCAAACACCAAATATATGGTCACATTATTCATTTTTGAATCATTAGTACACCAAAATGCTTTTCGTTATTGATTCCCCTTGAAAAGATTGTTCCATGAACATTATTTCAATTAAGGACTTGAAGATTTTCATACCAAATCACCATAAATAACCTTTATAATACATTTATTACTCTTTATTACAAATCTATGCGAAGAAATGTGACCATAAATTGAAAACTCAATAGATTAAGACAGCAACTATGGGTTTGCCAGATTGATTACATTCACTAGAGATTGCTTCATATACTATTTCATTCATGGAGCCATCTAAAGTTATTTCTTAATGCTGAATTAAAATTCAAAATGTCTTCCGTTAGTTAAGAGATTATTCTCCGACATAAATCAACTCCATTTATGATCAATTGATTTCGCAAACTTGGTCCTGACCGATGCGAACCTTCGATGAACTTAAAGTCCTTGAGTTCAATAGTTTATTTCTCATTTCTGTATTCTTTCTGCATATTTACTTATTTTGTTTATTTAATAAAGTTGTAAATCATTTTAAATAAATTATAAAAAAACACATATATATATATATTTCTCATTAACTGTGAAGTTTCGGTATCTAATAATCGTGATTTTCAATGAACTATTCTTCAAAATTAAAACAATTATTTTATCTAGACTTATATTCAAAGACTAATTATTTAAAAAAAAAAAATATGCCACACTTATATTTTAAAATGAAACAATTTTGTCATTCCTGATTTTACTATTTTAGAACAAAACTATTTGTCAGCGTATTAGTGTGGCAATAAACATATTTTCATAATGATTGAGATTAAATTTTATTATTAAAAAAAAATAATCATTACATGTTATTATTGTTAACGTTTAATGATAGCTGTATTTAATTCATTCTATTGATGTTGTCGTTGTTTTTTATTTAACGTCCATTTTATGCTGATGTTGCTGAACGGACGATGCTACATCGGGAGTCCTAATTTTTGCCTATCCAGGTTTAATTAGGATAGGGATCTTTAACGAGTACCTGACATCGCACAGGCTCGGGGTACCACCTTTTAACGTCCTCTCCGAAGGACGGCATAACTAAGAATTTATTACTCCCATTAAAAAATCCTTGGGCCACCTACAGGTTCGAACCCGGAACCTTGGGCTTAGGAGGCTGTTATGCAAACCACCATGCTACAGGTAACCCCTCATACTATTGAATAATGATTAAAATAACCACTCTATAATATATTAAATATTTCGTGTTTAATAATGCAATTTAAAAAAAATATTTAACATAAAGTAAGCTATTTTTTAAATTTGTCAACCAAATTTAATGTATAACACTGAATTCATTCGTTACCAAAGTATTACTCTTGAGTTCTTTTTGTTTATTTCGCTTTTCAATTTGATTTATTTTACATACGTATAACCAATGTATGTACATACCTACATATGTATAGCCTTGTTTTTTTTTTTTAAATACTAACTTTCATATTTTTTATCTTCAATTTTCTCTACTGTTTAATGGTATATTATAGTTTTATGGTGTATATATGGTTGGGTTTATATACTTTTATCATATATAATTGTATGTTATATATGTTATCTTATTAGTTTTATGAAAACACTTTAGTATAGATTTTTTTTTATATAGATGTTTTTATATAATTTGCTTATTATATATTGGAATGTTAGAATCCTACATCATGTATCAGACATTGTATTCTGTATGTACATGATTTAGATTTATTTAATATTTCTTTTGATAGTTACTATATTTATATATATATATATATATATATATATATATATATATATATATATATATATATATATATATATATATATATATATATATATATATATACCTTTCCGAAGTGCAGTTGAGATTTTAATCATTGCCAGAATGAAACAAGATTATACTATTGCTTTTAAAAACGCTGCAGTATAAGTTTTAAATGTTATTTAACGATAGAATACGTATTGTTTTCTCAACTGCGAATTAAATGAAAATCAAAAACATCCGTTGCAGAATATAATTTAGAAATCCTTTAAGATCAAATATTTGCGCATTATATATTTATAACTTGCATAGACTTGAGCTGTCTTATTTTTACTATTCGCGTCATTTAAATAATTTTAAACTGCTAAGTTTAAACAAGGAGAGCTGGCGAGTAAGAAACCAATATTTACGATGAGGGGGAAAGAGCTCGGAGCTAAATGTTTATTAAAATCCAATATTTATTAATATCCGGTTTATATAATGATATTAATTTTAATATTTATATTTTAACATAATGTCTAAACAAAGAGAGGGTTTAACCGTCTTGGCAGGCTAAAATGAATGTCCTTTACACAGTATCTTGTAACCAGGCTGCTTCGTCCTTCAGCCATCAGATTAAATTATGATATTAAAACAAACCTTGATGGAATATCTTTTTTTAATATTTTTTTATACATTAATATTTATTAATAGCAATAACTTTCAATTTTATAACATCGAATACTAAAATATTAGTATAATATTCATAATTTTATTCTGTACACGTACTTTATAAAATTCAAATTAATATTATAACAAATTTATTACGTTATGTATGATATATATGTGTGTATCTAAGCTGTATGAAACTTACGTTCAGCTGTTTTTATTGGAAAATTTGCTTTAACATACAAGGAATAAGTACTTGTTGTTGTTGTTTTAATTTTAAGAGAAAAAACTGCTGATGGTTATTATCGCCCTCACATCTTTACAAAAAACAAAATAAAAGGAAAAACGATTTACCAAAATGATGATAACAGAAAAAAAAAATTAAGAAAAGAAAACAACGAACAATATACTAAAACAAACAAACAATACAGTAACATTCACAAATAATAAAAAATAAAGGCAAATAAAAATAAAATAAACGAAATTAACGATAATAATAAAAACTAAACAAATAACTGATTATAACAAATAAAACACAAATATAATAAAAATAATCTATAATACAAAATATATACATATATATATATATATATATATATATATATATATATATATATATATATATATAAATAAAGTAAAATAAAATAAAGAATAATAATAATTTAAGTATAAAATTGAATTTTAGTTTAAACTGAATGATGAAGAAGAAAAAATAAAATTATATATATATATATATATATATATATATATATATTATAACATAACTTAAATAAAAATATTACGTTAATTTGACACAAGCCATTTTCTTTTAACCTATTAAGCAAAATTATTTATAATCTCCAATCTAACTTTCTAATTAGTATCTAGCCTAGAAACTGGCTAAGGATATTTTCTATCCTTTCTTCGAATAAAATCGATCCCTAAGACTGTATTACAAGAGGTTCGGATTGCTTATTGTATTTTAATTGCATATATCTTTGGAATGTATATATATAATACAAAAATAATAAAAAAATGTATGTTATACTTGCTGAAATAGATGAATATTCTTTATAAACTTGATAGCACTGTACTTGTTATTTGGACTCTAGTACTGCTTTGGACTGCATCTGACGTTCTATTGAATACTGGGAATAATCAGCTTTATTCGCACAGCTATTTTAATTTTGTGTACGTTCCATTATAATATATATACCTTCAGTTTAGGTACCATCCATAAATTCCCAATATCCACCAAGAACGCGGAAGACGGACCGTTATTATTTTGGTTTTCTATCAACAACGTTGAGGGCGTTGTGCCCAATCATCGGCCTGGTGATAAAGTTAGTCACAAACGCAATAAATTTATTACAATGAAGTTAACCTCCCTCTTGGCTCTTATTGTTTTATGGTTGACTGTCGTCCCGTTAAAGTGCCGATATCTCATCACTTCTCATAAAAGGATATCAACCAATTGGTAGCCTTAATCTTCGCCATCGGTTCACAACTTTTGATAGCCCTGTTATTCTATTTATTATAAGGGCGATTGGATGTTGCTCATCTCGAACCAAGATGGGAGATCAATTGAATTATTTCTGAACCAAAGCGAGCTACTGTAATTACTTATTTAAGGTTGTATAAAATAATTTACGGGCAAAAGGTTATGTCCTGTAGGAGGCAAGTTTTTCATTGCATTAGTTTCGGCTCTTGTAAATTCCAAAAATATTTTAACTCTGTCAACTTTTATACACCTATATTCTCATTTTTTTTTTTTTTTTTTTTATCAATTGTTATACAATATTTCTGTTTATACGTTCCATGTTTGGAATATCCAGGGACACCTATGTAAAACGTTTCTACGAAAAATTGAAGTGGCTTCAACGGTTCCTACTCCCTCTCATCCTTCCTCTTCCAAGTACTATAATCTCGCCGCTCATCGTACATCTATATATATATATATATATATATATTATAATATAATTATCATTCGAATCCTCCGTTCACTCTCACAACACTCCTTCTTGAGCTTCAGACCTATATGTGACGCCTCATCGAACCGCAGCTTTCGACTGATCTTTCCTTTTCCGATCCTCTTATGGAATTCTATAGTAACACTGCCTGTAAATCCAGTTCCCAAACAGCACAAATAATATTGCTGATTTAAATAAAGATTGAGAAACAAAGCAGTGAGATAAGTATAATGAAGTTAATATACGTGTCATAATTGAAAATTTATATAAGTATATATTACATTATTTTAACAAAAATTTAATAGAATTATTATAGCATATTTTTAATTATCATTGTGTATATGTACATATTTAAGTATTTTGTTTATTTTCTACATTATTTAGTTTGTTTTCTAAATAATGATAAGAAGCTAACTGTTCATGCATTCTTGTTTTTTTTATTTATTTTTTTTTATTTCTACTGTTGTTCTTTTTACTCTAATATACTCAAGTTTTTTAAAAATTCTTTTTTTTTAGAATATTATTATGAGACTTAGTCCCTGTATATATAATATATATATATATATATATAATATATATATATATATATATATATATATATATATAAATAATTTATTATATAGAAAAAATTGAAGAAGTGATAAATACAGTCCAATAAATGATGTATAACTACGAACAAAAAACAAGTTTTTCACTTCATTTTACGCAATTCGACTTAATCTGAATACAATTACCCCCACCTTACGGTAAGAACAACAAAACAGCCTAACGGAATAGGCCGATGGAAAATTCCCTTCAGTTAGGGATTGAGGTCATACTCTTCGATGGCTATTTTCACAACTTCGAGTAAAAAACACTTGAAGTAGTAAAACTCATGGTTTGAAACGTTCGAATTTGCTTTACGAATGAAAACGGATCACAGCATAATAATTATAGCAACATTATACCTCATGGCAGAACTGAAATTTATAATATACAGGGGAAAAATATTCATTGAAATTTTGTGATCTGCGAAATTTCGGAGAAAGCATAACTTTTATAAAAAAAAGAATAAATTAACTCTTGAACACATAGCTGCAGGGTTGGGGATGCTATTAATACCCATGTCCTAAGTTCCAATCCGGCTGTAGTAGAATAATAATACATTTTATTATATATGCTTAAAAAAAACTCTGACCCTAATTAAGGTCATTACCTACCCTATATCCAAAATTAAAGAGGAAAAACCTAGATGTTGGGCGTAATCAAGCCATGAATACTTCCTTGCACTTCAGTTTGACCTAGAAACCTATAGATTCTTATTACGTAATGGGCCCAAGACTCTTCATGGTATATTTGATCACTGTGTTTATTGCAACATGAATAAATAAAATAACTACTGATTTATAATTTGCCAAATAGTATTCATATTGGATTTATATCTCTGTATCAATAATAAATCGCCTCTTCTCCTTACGTATACATAACACTTAGTCATAAGACAATACAACACCGGGAACGTAAATCGTGGAAGGGGTATGATAAAGAACATTAGTTTACTATATATATGATCCGATGTAAATGGGGCTTGGTAGCGACGAGCGAGTAGATCCCCCGTGTCATCGGGATGAAATACCCTCCCGGGCCACAATGCCGATAATAATCTGCAGACATACATTAACCCCTCTTGGAACACCGGCCCAATGTCGTCATTCCAAAGATATATGCAATTCTCTCCGCAATTAAAATACAATAAGCAATCCGAACCTCTTGTAATACAGTCTTAGGGATCGATTTTATTCGAAGAAAGCATAGGAAATGTCCTTAGCCAGTTTCTAGGCTAGATACTAATTAGAAAGTTAGATTGGAGATTATAAATAATTTTGCTTAATAGGTTGAAAGAAAATGGCTTGTGTCAAATTAATGTAATATTTTTATTTAAGTTGTGTAAATAATAAATATATATATATATATATTTCCAGAGGTTTAGGATTTTAGACAGCAATCATAAGGGGGTGTATAATAATAAATAAAACATTTCGTTTTAATTCATTGTTCTGTTCTGGAGAGAACCTGCCGTAGGAAGAACTTTCTTGGGGCACACACATACTTTATAAAGCAGATGTCAAAAAGTTAATGGAAAAAATCTGGTGCTTGAACGTGATCTGGGCCTAATAAACTCCTTTCACGACCATTAGCCTAGAAATGAAAAGTAATTTTATTCTGGGTCGAGCTGTCCCCTAAAAATAAAAAGAAAATTATAATATACATGATAATTGTCTGGTCGTTTAAGACTTCAGTTTAACAATAAAAGACAGATTTTGTGACAATGAATAGTTATCATCTACAGATTTTAAATATTACATATGTTGGGAAGATTGATACTTTAGGAGATGGAGAAATAGTTGATGTTTGAAAGTGGATAATGATAAGGCTTTACGAAAGGATATAGGCAAGGAATTCCAAAATAGGGTAGCACGAATAACAAAGGCTTTTTTGAAAGAAAGCATATCTGTGAGAAGGTATATGCAAGTTTATGGGTTGGAATCTAGTGTTTAATGAATGGACAGAGGAACAAGTGGTGAGCATTTCAAGAATATAAGGAGGTTTTTTTTGTGTTGAAAAATCGGAAGAGACAGACACCTAGGAGGTACTAAAAGAGGGATAGAGCCAATTCAACTCAATACTTTCTAGAAACATGAGAGCGTCTGGAGATTCCACTTGTGAATTTAATGAAACAATTAATAAGTCTATTGAGCCTCATATCGGATTTCTCAAATAAATCAAGAAACAGTACAAATAAATGTACTATACCCTATGTATATTGTATATAATACCTATGTATACACACACACATATATATATATATATATATTGTGTGTGTGTGTGTGTGTGTGTGAAACATTCTTCATTTTGTAGTTCATTGCTATTATTTTTTCTTTCATCACTAATTATAACAGAAGTAGGATCTCTCACTATCGTATTCATCTTAATGAGATGAACCTGAATTTGAATTTGATAAATTACAATGGAGATGGTCCAAAGACCCTTTATTACTTTTGAACAATTGCTATTTAATAGAATAATTGATAGTTTGCTACTCTCCCTGCTTGGTTTTCCTCAATTTATTCTTAATGAATTCCATCTTAATCATTAAGTTTTGCCTTGGAAGCCAAACATTATACGCTTGCTAACTTATATCGTTAGTGTTCTGAAATATTCGGATGTAATTAGTGATTTTTTACTATTAACAGTACTTTACCTTGTTTGGAATGGAATATTTTGATGTCATGCAGTGATTGGTAAAGCTTCAGGCAATTATTTTTTTAATAATTGTAAATAATTAGTTGTTTCATAGTAAAGTTACATTGTCCATTCAAAACAGAGCGTTAGTTAATAATAAATGAAAAATATCGTTGACTCGTTAGTAATGAACAATAAAGAAATTCGCAATATTTCTTGACATTTATTTAGGTTGTTTCGTTATTTTTCAAAAATTAATATTCAATTTCATGATTATTTACAGTGACAAAATATAGCTTAATCTGTTTTAGGAATTTGATTAATATTAATATACAATATATTGAATAAACTAATTAATATTGAACAGAAATATGGAAATATTAATGAAAAATTATAGGTATTTTCAGTTGTTTTTTTTATTACTGATAAGAGGCGAGTACAGTTATTAGTTGAAGATGAATATAACATTGTCGATACACCAGTGACTTTCTCCTCAGATGTCTGGTCGCTCCAACTTGTTAGCATTGTAACAACACGTTACAAACAGCTAAACATTTGCTATTAAAGTGTCCCAAATTCGAACCAACTCGGCGAAAATTAAAATGATCGAGAACTAAAGTTGAAATTTTACAAGATGAAGAAAATACAACAGTTAAATTATTCGATTATCTCGAAGAAACAATATATTACGATAAAGTTTAATTTTCATGTCATGCCAATGACCCTTTGGGGTAGAGATAAGAGAAGGAAGAAAAATGATACTTTTTATTATTTTATTTTTTATACTACAAGAGTAAATAAGAATAAATAAAAGAACCACTTGAAAATTACAAGAAAACTTTGATCAGTGTTTGGGAGACCTAAAATTTGCCTATCCAGGTTTTATTAAGATAACTTTCTACAACGAGTACCTGACATCACACAGGCTCGGGACCCCTCTTTTACGTCCCTCCGAACAACGGCTTAACAAAGGATTTTTTACTCTATTTACAAAATTCAATAGCCACCTGCGGGTTTGAACCCTTGTCCTTTGGCATAGAATCTGTTATGATTGCCACTATGGTATAGGTGATCCCCCTCCCCTCCAAACGATTGTAAAATTGCGAATCGGCTGACTGATGACTTTTCTTCCGAAACACTTCCATCATCCGATTCCTTGAAATTATGGCAACCTTTTCCAGTTATAAACAATCCAGAAGCCCGATGGTTTTAATTATTGTCCGGAGGGTGTTGGCAACGTGGGATTCATTTATTCGCCTCGTTTTGGCGCGCTCCCCCCTTCCTGCGAAATATTATAAAATAAATAAGGGACGGAAATATAGCCATTTTTCGCCTCTGGGAGTTAGCTCACATTTAGAGCCTGTTTATTTTAGAAATGTTTGCCCTCGGCAAAGGGATGAGGGAGTGGGGGAGCGGTCTCGGCATAAATTAATGCAATGAGTTGATTATTATTGCTCATAAATATGGATGGGGAAATCGTTACATAGGGACAGTCTCTTGTAGGGTGGTTCGTTGGCTCGGAATATCCTGGGCTCCAGCCACGACCCGAAGAGAGAGGATACGAGAGGTCTCTCCAGGAATCCAGGCCTGGACTTCAGCTTTGATTGCAGCTGGAATTTCCTTCCTCCGCAGGAAGTCTGCATGGTTTCCGCCGACAAGTGTGTTAAGTGCTCACCTTTATGTGACAGATTCTCTCATCACTGTCTTTAGTAATGAAAACCTCCTCATATTAATGTATTTAAATAAATAATCCGAGAGAATAAAAACTAAAAAGGAATTAACAATTATAAAATAATACCAAACTTTGAAATGAAATCCAAAATGCTGGCGGCGTAATCATGTGAAGAAATTGGTATTGTGGGACAAATTGTATCGTTTAGTCTCCATAATGTCTAAGAATTCTTGTAGGTAAGTTATTTGATCCTAGGCCTAGGTATGTGTCCAGGTATCTTGGGCAAAAGCTCCCCAAAGCTCTCGGACGTAGGCAAAGGCGGAATCCTTATTAATTGTAGGAAATATTAATAATAATTATTTACAATCCTTGTGAGTCAAACTCATTCCATAAATGAACGATATTTAAATCGAAAATTAGTTAGGCAATTATTTCCATGAATGAATGACGAAGAGTGACAGGGGACATGACATCTGTTTACTTCCGTTACATCTTCCAAGGATATCGAACACCTCAAACGATGTAAGAGGTGAAAAAACATCGATAAAATGAAATTGGACGAGAAAAAACCATGTCCCTGCAGGGGCCTACTTCCGGTTGTGGTAAAGGTGAGAGGAAGCGGCGGACTGCTATATTCCAGTGGAGACTATATCCTGTAGTAATGATATAGCCACCGAGATATCCATCTTGATGATATGGATAGCTTGATATTATTGTAATGCAGCGCCCCTATCATCCGACCTGCTAACTACCTCTATCGCCCCATCGGGACTCTTTCTCATTGAGGTAATAGTCTATTCTCGGGATATCATTGGTCGTTGTTAACAAACATGGAGTCTAGCTAGTCTCTTCGACCATGCCCATGCATAGCTTCGATAATTATTTTACACACAAATAAAAAAAGCTGTTTCGATAACTTGAAAAGATATGGATAAGATGTGGGAACAGGAATACATGAGATCCATATTTAGTTGGTTGTTGAGCCCATCTTTCCGTAAAGAGTTCTTAAAGACTATTTCATCACGGCTTAACTCGCCTGTTTATAATTACATAAGGAACTAATCCTTTCAAGATGTAGGGCAATAATTCCGGGATAGATTCTGGCTGTTGCAGAGTTATTAATCTGGAGTTCTCCCAGCGTCTACAAAGTGTGTACCCAAAAACCAAAGCACTTGGTAGTTGAGTGTGATTTAGACCTAATCAAGTCCTAGCTCAAAGGATGACCTAAAAACAGTACGGATTCTTACTAAGAATGAAATCCAATAAACCCCATTAGTCTTAATTCGGTGCGAAACCACATTCTCATTAGTTAAGGATCTTTATAGGTAAAATTTTAATAATAACACCATAGTTTAGTCAAAGCTAATGATTCTGCCTTATCTATGTAGGAGATAATTATTGGTAAATATAATATTTAATATTATTGTTCTATCAAATTCGTTTCATATATTTTATAATTAATATATTATGTATTAATTTTTTTTTAAATTTTTAGTATAAAAATATACTATGGAAATACTCTCAACTTAAACATGTCTAAAATATCTTCGGGATATAGAAGGTCATTTTGTTTGTTTATTTATTTAACGTCACTTTATGCTACTGTGACTAATCGGACAATGCTACAGTGGGTAAATGAGTACCTGACATTGCACAAGCTCGGGGACACCTTTTCACTCCCATTAAAAAATCCTAGGACCATCTGTAAGTTTGAACCCGTGACTTTTGGCATAGAAGGCTAGTTATGCTACAGGTGATCCCTTAAGTCATTTTTGCTAATATATTCCTCTGTATTTGTCTTTTGTATGATAAATTTAGAGAATGATTAAGGTAAAAAAATTTAATAAATTATTAAAATTTAATATATTAAAAAAAGGAATGAATTCTTCATATTTATTTACCGCAAACTTGGCCCGTTACAGATATACCTCTTTTCATTCCAAACTCCCTGCCCACTCAAACCCGCTTATCCGTAACCTCTCCTCCATATCTATTCCCGACAACCCACCGAAGAAGATGGCCAAGAGACCTCCTAACATAAGACATTGGAGTGCTACCAATGGGTAGTTTCTTCTCAGGACTACCATGTGTACTAATCATATATACAGCCTATTTACTTGTTGTATTTATTTAATACAGTTGTAAATTTCTTTAAAAAAATAAATTAAAAAAAAATTACCGCAAAATTAAAATTTAAAAAAATACATTATTTTTAGACTGTAAGAAGCATAATAATAATAAGTGTGGGGAAAAAATTCAATTTATAATATAAGATTAATTCATTGAATAAAAATGTATATCAGGAAGCATCCCATCTTTCTAATGATTCCTTCTCAGCATGGAGCAGATATATTATTAATCGATGTATGCAATGTATCAGTTAATGTATGCAAGATGGCTGACAGGCGCCTTATTCGATATAATCTTTTAATGAAAATTCGATTGACAAGACAAAAGGATATGCTAAGGGAATAGTTGTCTCGGTATAATCAGTTCTCATCATAAATATAGATTTTTTTTTCGTTAAGTCATCAGAAAATTAACATAAAATGTCGTTAAGTGTGAAATTTGAAATGTTGATTATTTCCATTACTCCATTATAATACGGAAGATTATTGATTGTATAGGATAATCTATCCAGGCTTTTATCCATTTCATCATTCCAAATAATAATTATTATTAAGTAAAAAAAAAAATTGCATATTTAAAACAAAATCAATAAGTGCTATAAATAAAATATTTTTATATTTAATTAATGAACTTTTTATTTTATGGAAATTTAAAGCAATGATAGAAGCAAGATTATGAGGTGTGATCTTCGATTATTTAGAAAGGAAATAAAAAATAAAATAATAACTATGTAAAGTCGGGGGTACAAATCCGGCAGATATGCCTGTAATTTTTTAAAAATGTATAAAATTCTTGTTTATACTGTCCTTCTGATAGGACGTAAAATTGTACCGAGCCTGAGCGATTTTAGATTTTTATCCTAACCACACCTGATTAAGAAAATTTTAATATTCCTAAAGTAGCTTATCTGAACAACAACAAATTAATTCCTTTACATAATTAAATTTTATAAAAGTAATAATTTGTCTTGAAAAATTGCGAGAAAATCTAATTGTAAAGCGGAAAACCTCAATTTTATAAGTCTATAGTATTCTGCATTTCACTGATACATACTTTAAGGACTGATACATACTTTGTACCTTTTTTTCCGTGGTCGTGTAAATTTTCAATTAAATTATTTTTATTTTAGCTCTAGTTACTCTCATAAAACAATATTTTACTTAATTTAAAACATCCTGATATGCATTGGCCAACGTATCAGAATTTTGCCCTCGTATCAAAGACTTTATTTTACCAAAAATTACATAATATTAAAAAGTTAATAATAAAACAATTTAATTAATCTTGAAACTTCCTAATACCAAGCTTTTTAATTATTTTATGAGGGAACGGTGGCGGAGTGGCTAGTGCGCTAGCCTCCCACGCCAGAGTTGTAAGTTCTTGAGCCCCAGTTCCAGCGGGACTTCTATAAGAATGTAATTAAATGGGGACTCACTCACAGCCTCTCCCTCGGGTAGTGAGACTCGTCAGTCCTACTGGTGGCAACTCGCAAAAATAGGCGTAAGGAGTGATGACCCTATCCTAAACATTTCATCGAGGAACGTGAGTATATTCCTCCAGGAGTCTATAACACGCGGCCAAGGGCCTACACGGCCTGTCGCGCCAGAGAAAAAAAATATATATTTTATGAACATTTAAGTTTGATGAAATATTTTTGTTCACTTTTTATTTATCTTCTCTTATTATTTGCAACGTTTTATTTTATTTTTCTTTGCTTTTTGTTATACTTTTTCGTTTGTTTTTTATTCTTTATTATGATTAATAAAATCCATGGTCATATTTAAAGTTAATTAGTTACGTAGGTATATACACTGGGTAAATATGAAACGGAAAATACATGTTATTTTTTTATTTTACGCACCGTTCAAACTCAGGAGTGAAAATACCCATAATATAATTTAAATTTATTTATAAGTTTAAGCGCTTACATTATCTTCATTAGGCACAAAACATAATCCCAACGGGGTAGGATATAATCCACCGTAAATTATTAAATACACGATGCAGTAAAAATTCGTTAACTCAATGCTTTAACAAGCTCACTTTTGAAACCGGGATAAATCTGATTATGTTAAATATTACTGATTAATTAATTAATTAAAATACGTATGATTTTGTCGGGATAAAAAGTGAATCACTGCATGAAAAGGGTAAAAAAGCGTTACAGTAATGTGATTCCTATGTCTATTGAGTTTGGAAAATGAAGCCCGTGATCCGGTAAACCAGTTAGGGACAGATACAACTCTTTAAATTCTGTCACACCTGGTAAAAGCTGTAATGGGGCATTACTCCTGATAAAGTATGTTAATTTACTCTTTTGCGCTTTTAACGAGGTATGTGGAAATGTTAGAGCGGGCACTCGTATCTCATCAATCACACTCCTTTATTTTTATTTCAGGAGAGGAACCCCCTGCCAGCGGTCATTTCCCTGTTTTTTGTCCGCTTTTATTTAATGTTTCACCCCGGACATATACCCGATTTGTATACCCTACTGATATCTCGATACCTATATCCTACAACAGGATACGGCTTGTTATTACATCCATTGGAAAAAAAAAAAAAAAAAAAAATAATGCGGATGATGTATAACTCTGAATTTGTCGTGAAGATACTCGAAATACCCTAATAGTTATGAAGGGGATAACGCTGACAGATTATGCAAAAACATTTACTTCTCTGAAGTCCCTGAACTCTTTGAAATTACAATAATTTTAAAAACTAATTCATTTACACTACCGGTAAAAGTTTGAAACCAACTAGATCTTTATTACATAGCTGTACTACGCAGTTAAACGGAAAATTCGTTCATTTCAACCGTTCTTTAATTCAAAACCCGAAAATTACAAATCAGACGATCTGGGGGGCCACCCAATTTTACCTCGCAATAACATAAAAAGGGCGGGAAACATTTGCCTTAGCAGTTCCATTGAACTACAAGATGTATGGGCAGTAGCACATGGGTATTGCAATAATTCATTCCCTTTTGGTTTAAAAATAAAAAATCAATCGCGTGACAATACCGAGCAGAAGTCACTGTTACAACTTCGCCATTTTCTTCTTAAAAGTAGGGTACCCCACACACCGAAATGCCTAACAGCGCACCACACTGTTACTATAGGGCTGTGGAGTGGTTGTTAGTGAAGTTGATAGGGCCTCATCACTAAAGTTCAAATCATAATAAAATAAAACTGCATTCTATAGTCTTTCAAATAATAAAATAATTTTCATTTCATCTTGCTTTGTTTTTATTATGCACCTCTTTGAAATTGGAAAGTTTAATATGACTCACACTCTATATAACCAATTTTAATCTATTACATATTGTCATCGTTCCGGTAATCTTTCAATTGAAATTTTAAATTAACTGTAAAAGGACTTGAAAGTCAAAATTTCTTTCTCTGTGCAACGCACGGTGCTTTCTCAAGGCATCATCACCACTAAAAATTATGTTAACCGTGTTTCCCTTTTCGAAAATGAAAAAATCATTCCATTTTCTTCCATTCTGAGCAAACAAAATACCACTTAAAGATGAGGAATCTTGGCTGAAACTCATATATTTAAGCACCTTAACTAATCTTTTTTATTAGAATATGTAAACATTATTTTAGAGAACACACGGGCCTATTTTACAACGCAGTACAATATAACGATTTCAAATGTTTAGACTCCGTATTTTATTTTCGAAATCTTCAATGTACTGTACTTTTCATTAAACATGAGTATAATACAGCACCTAAGTGTAAATTGGGACAATTAATTTTTAAATTCAGGTTTTTCCGGTTATTAGTCGAGAACTTTGTTTTTAGTTTTAAGGAGTACAGTACCATTAAACTTCAATATGTATTTTGATTTAAAACCGTTTGTTTAGATAATCTATATCTCCACTTTTTTTTCGGTTCGTGCAATTTTTATTATCTGTTTCTATAACAGTTGTCCTCGGTTTCCAGAATATTAATTTTAATTAAACGAATCCAAAAAAAAAAATTAATACTTCGACAAAATATCGAATTATTTTCATTAAATAAGAAACCTTGGGTACGTACAAAGGTTTAAAAAAATAAAAAATACAATGTTTAATTCTATACATTATACTATTTCATAATAACTTTTTTGAGAATAATTTAAATTTAATGATGATATTTGTTTTCGAAATTAACAAATACAATTCATTCAATAATACATTACATTACAAATGACATTAATAAATTCAAAATATTAAAAAGGACATATTTTTCCATAAACTTTTGTTTCTTCGTAAATAATAATCTCATTTAAATTTTAAATAATTATGTTTTGTTTTTTCTGTTCCGAATCATTGCCATTTCATTTAACAGAAATTTATTCGCATTAATTACTTGTTGTTTGCAATTATGAATTATCACTCTGTTTGGAATATTAATTACAATATACAATGAATCATTTGCATTTGATATAAATGAAAAAGGACAGTTTCCTTCCCATCTGAGTTCAATATCTGAAAATATTAGTCAATACTAATCAAGAAGTTGGAGCGATTTGAAGCATTGGAAATTATAATGAAATCTACCAAGTTATTTATTAGTTTTAGCCGAAGAGGAAGTTAAGATAACATCTTGCACTTTTGAGGGGATGGTATTCAATCAATTCTTATTCATTATTCTTTATTATTAAATGTATTTCATACTAATTAGTTATATTGAACTTTCAAGTCAATCTAAGGAGAAAGGTTAACTAGAAGTGGGTCTGTGTGGGCAGGGAGTTTGGTATGAAAAATCTATCTCGGGCTAGATGTGCAACAAATGGGATGTTGAGTTCATTATGGATTAGTTGTTTTGTGACGAAATTAATAATTATTATTAAAATAGGTGCACTCGGGATTTTGTGAAGGATTTTGGATTGAAAGGATTAGATAAGGGAGGAATTAGATAGGTTAGTAGAGCCTCAAAACTCGATTTCACATGTCCAAACAGGTCTGATAACAGGGGATCACTTGTAGTTGGGTGGTTAGCATAACAGCCTCAAATGCCAAAGGTCACTGGTTCAAATCCACAGGTGGTCCTAGGATTTTTTAATGGGAGTAAAAAAGTACTCGTTAAAGATCCCTAATAAAACCTGGATAGGCAAAATTTAGGACTCCCACAGTAGCATCGTCCGATTAGCCATAGTAGTATAAAGTGACGTTAAATAAATAAACAAACAGGTCTGATAACAGTGCCGTATATGAGTTTTTTTTATGTAATAGAATGGAAGTTTTGAAGGGTTATCAAATAAGTATTATAGTAATCGGTATCTTCGAGCAGTTTCTTCTCTATATATCAGTATTATTTCAGATTCAGCTGAATAATTATTACTATTTTAAACTATAAAACTGATGTTATTAACTTTAAATAAATATTTACCAAAAAAAATATTTTGATTAAAAAAATAAAGTAATGAGATTTTTTCTCAAATATAGTGGATTATTTTATTTATACCGTTACTTATAGGTCTGAGCTGGACATATGATAAATATTTATATATATTTTTTTATGAATGAAAAGATTCTCACAATAATTAATAAGATTAATCAAAATAATCTGGTGCGGACAACACACGAATTTCACTTACCTCCGTTGTTGAAATCAATTCGATAACTATTAGCTAAAGTTAGATTTTAATTTTTAAAAGAATTATATTGTTATGTAGAAAACATATGTTTCAGTATATAATTTAACAATTTAATCTTTACATTACCTTATACACCTTTTTAAATAATATAACAGTTTTTATAAAATCTTTAGCTTTCCAGCGTTAAATATCTGCATTACTATTCTTATTTCCGGAAAAAAAATACCCAAAAAATATTTTTTGAACTTTTCTCCATTAGTTGTTTACCGAATTCGTTCAAATTGTATATTTTGCCGTTTTTTACCAACACTAATAAGAAAGTGTGGACATTTTTCGGAATATACAAAATTAAAGATACTTTTGAGAAAGAAAATAAAAAAATATCTGCGTTGGTCATGTAAACACAGATAAATCAGATTGTAATATTTTCTAAATATATAGAGCTGAGGACGTTTTGAAAAGGGAAAATAACGATAGGTCTTAGAAATACTCCTGACAATCGAAATTTATTTACCCGCATATTATTGCCACTGATAATGCTTATATTTCTCTACCTTTGGCATTTACAAATGGCTTTAGATCGCATAGCATTCAGTAAAATATAAGACACATGTTTCCCATGTACCAAGATATGTTTTACATCAGTGGAGCATTTACGTTGGGGTTGTAAATTCAAATTTCTTCTTAGTTGTGAGAAAATTGAATGGGCTGAATTAATTAACGTTAATTGAACTGACGTTGTAGATTAATTGCTCTATCCGCGGAGGCTCTAAGTATGTTCTACATAATTCATTAAAATCATCAGGAATTGGGTGTTCATAAATTCGTAAATATTGAATTAGTTTCGACAACAGAACGAGATATTGCTGAAAGCTTAGATGAATTCTCTGTAGAAATTTATGATTTTTTTATTGACGATTTTTCAACTTTTTTATCTTGAAAACATCTTTTGGCTCAATCGTTACAGAATTTTTTATTTTGTTTTTTATATTTCACTAGAAGAATTCGTTTCTTATTATTGTGGTATATTATTTTTTTAATGTTTAGTTAGTTTATTTTTTATTAATTCTTGGCCAGATAAAGATCCTTTATTATTTCAAAGCCTATTTTATTCTTAGATCTGAATAATGTCAATATTTATTTTCCTTCTTTTTATTTTATATTTAAACTCATTTATTTTTCATTTTGTTCAAAATAATTTTTTTCCGGAAATTGTTTTTATTTATTTATTAATTTTTTTGGGGGAGGGTATTTTTTATGTATATTTATCCATAATTGTAAATATTAGTTTATTATGTTATTTGATTTTATTTATTTATTCTCTTTAACTTATTGGTTATAAATTTGAAATATTTATATTTTGTTTAATGAAATTCCTCAAGTGTTCATTTTTGTAAGTGATTTCAAAAAGTAAACTTCATTTATTTATTTTATATTCATCAAAGGTGGAATAATCAGGAGTCAGTCATTTTTTTTTATTTTGCCTACGTTTCGGCTCTAGCTTGTGAGCCATCATCAGGGTATTACTGAGCCAAGCATGTCCAATCATAAAATCTTTTGAGTAGGCGTAATTTAAAAAATTTCAAAAAATGACTGACTCCTGATTATTCCACCTATAATAGTTTCTACAGTCGACTATACATCCTCATTATATTCATTACAGTTTTTTTTTTTTTTTATATTAGTGCTATATGAACTTTATTGACTAACTAAATTTGTATAGGGATAGTTCCGAAAAAAAGTAAATATTTATATCAAAAGGTGTTTTTCTCTTTTTGATTATTTTTATTTTTAAATCCATTTATAATTTATAGTTTTATTCGGAAAAACTTCTTTATTAATCAATTTGGTTAAATCTACAGAGTGGAACTCTTCCTAGATCTTAGACCTAGTGACAATTTGGTTCGGTGAAGTACACTTTTCTAGTTTTTAGTAAAATTTCATATTCAAAAGGACTTTCAGTTATTTCCAGATATTTGGCTTTAAACCCAACATTACCGATTTTACCGTGGCCATAAAAACCGCTAAAAAATCGCAAATTAGATACGACTGTAATATTCTAGAGAAAATTGCTCCACAGGTGAAATTTGAGAGAGAATCAATAACCTAACTATTACCAGTTCCTTATTTGATAGTTTGAATCGATAATTGCAGGCGAATAGTTACAAACCAATCCCTCCTAGCAATTTATTCTTATCAAAATTACTTTGAATCATTACTGACATATGCCGCAATCAGAGCTGGCTCATAACCAATCCCACACCCTCCTGTAATTTTAAAATAAATTAAACTGATACATCCAATGAGCTGGTATGAAAATGTAATTGCCTAGAAGGTAGATTAGGGAAATTATTTTTATCGATGTTTTTTTGTATTAAAACAATTAATAATTTAATTGCAGACGTGATATTTATTTATTGGTTTAATATAATAGTTATAAAAGTCTAATAAATTTCAACCTTATCTACGACTTGCTGAAAATAGTTCGGTGTGTAGAAGCAACATCCTCGACAAGACATGGTGTGATTATTTAATACAGACTATACAATTTTTTATTGTATATGTATAGAATAGAATATATTTTATTTGCAAAAGACAAAGTATTGTACAAATTTACAACACAAAATAAAATTATAAAACAAACATTACCTGAGTCTAGTGCTCTATTACAAAAAACATTAAACAAAAGACAAAACAAGTACTCCTTAACAAAATAATAAACAAAAACAAAACGAACTGGATAATACAAAATGATTAACATAATATTGATTACTACACAATGTTAAACTTCAAAAAATGTGACATTTAAAATAAACTGAAGCCTTTCGATACTAAATGGTTTCGAAAACTATTTACATAATAGTGGATATAATTAGTTGACCGTTGAGAATTACTGAAGGAATTAGTCCGGGTGGCGGTCATTAAATGAAACAACTTAATAGTTTCAACTATTTTATTGTTTGCCAACGTTTCGACCCCCATTGTGGGTCATCATCAGGGCGTCTGGTAGGTGAGTGGAAACTCCACTACTCTACTACTCAGTTTCCACTCACCTACCAGACGCCCTGATGATGACCCACAATGGGGGTCGAAACGTTGGCAAACAATAAAATAGTTGAAACTATTAAGTTGTTTCATTTAATGACCGCCACCCGGACTAATTCCTTCAGTATTTACATAATATTGTTTATATGGAACTAATAGAATCATATTTATTACATGTTTTTAAGATATGAATATAAAGACTGTTCAATCTGGCTTCCCTATTAATATTCAAGATATTTTCAATTTTTTGTAAGTCGCTGGATACGGATTCAGATGGTTTTAAGATATATTGTCTATTGTCATTAAAGTTTGGGCAATGTTGGAGGATATGGTACAAACTATTGTTGATATAAACATTGCAGAATATACAAAGTTCGTTTGCCTTAATTATAATTATTTTCTTTCCATGGTGGAGTTTGATGCTTCCTGGATTTCCTAGTCGTAGTTGGCTGATTTTTTATTTATTTTTAATTTAGTCTATGTAATGGGTGTGCTTCGGGCTTATATAGGTTGTAACTGCTTAGTAATCGGTATATGAGGTTGCTATTTGAGTTCATTGCTCTATTAATGTCAGTCGAATAGTTGTTGTTTATGATTTATTCGACAATATCGACTTTGTGATTAAAAATATCGTTTTTTCTGAGCAGCATTGAATTTGTCCCTACTTCCATATTATTGGGCTATCATATTGACCTGTGAAACCCAGTTGTAATTTACGAGTACATCAGGCTTTTCTGCATCTAGCATCCTGAGTCTGTTGAAACCCAGTTTTGGGAGTCTCTCTTCAGGCATCAATGACAGATTAGAGCAATAGTTGATTACCTTTGCCATTACTTTTGTGCTTAGAGGACTTCTACCTGTCTCAAGCCTCACTATATAGTTTGGGGTGTTTTTGGGTCATATACTAACCACCCAGCTACAAGCGATCCCTATATAAAACTTTTAAATTATCATTAACAAAGGTGTAAAATTTCGATGACGGTCCAATTATTGATGCTTTGGTGAAAAATAAAGTGATTTTGTAAATTTAATTCTGAACTGTCGTTTCAATTTTATGATTATTTTTTTATGTTCAACTATTTTTAAAATGTATTATAACTATATCATACATTGACCATTTGCATACTGAATTATTGGTTCTGGAGTATAGTCCATATTTCGGCAACACAAAGTTGTACCAGGCGTTTTGAACGATTTGCAACTACCGAAGTAATAAGCTTCAGTAGATGAGAATGGACTTTACGATAGAGCGTTTGAAAATGGTAATAGACGTGCAATAGTTCCTATTCGTTTGATGGGTTCGAAACCTGTCTGATAGCTGTAGCCTGTACATTTTGAAATTAGAGAAATTCCCTAGCCGGTATCAATCGGACTGCAATATGGCTGTCTGTTTGAGTTAGGATCGACTATTTCTAATAATTTCAAAATGAAGAGAGTGCATAACTGACTTTGATTAGCTCTTGAAGTTAGAGTCCAGACCTTTGTTTATTCACTTTATAAATTAATATTGAAATATTAAAATTAAGAAGTCATATTTGAAATAAAATCAGAAAAAAAATATTATACCGATTGTAAATCTTATGGTATACTAAGCTTTAATTTAAAAGTAATGTATAGAACATAATAAAAATGAATCTTCCAATTAGTCATTGTATAATTTAAGGTTTACAAAAGAATTTCCATTATTAGGAGTTGTATTAAAAAAAAAAAAAAAAAATATATATATATATATATATATATATATATATATATATATATATATATATATATATATATATATTAAATTAGGCAACATTCCTATCAAAGTCTATCTGCAACATATATTGGCTTGCATATCAGCCTTCTATGCTCAAGAACGCGGATTCAAACCTGCCAGGTGAAGGTTTTTTAATGGGAGTAAAAAATCCTTAGTTATGACGTCCTTCAGTGAGGATATAAAAAGATGGTCCCGAGCCTGTACGATGTTATGTACTCGTTAAAGATCCCTATCCTAATTAAAAAAATAGGATGGCAAAATTTAAGAATCCCTCTGTCCGATTAGCCAGAGTAGCATAAAGTGACGTTAAATACAAATTAAACCAACAAAATATTTACCTATAAAGAAACGATTAGACCTACGATTCTTCATAGTTTAAAATAAATAAATATTATTTTTGTATCCACATGTTGACAGAACGTCTTAGCTACCTCATTCCAAACTTATTATATGATTATTATTAGAGTAACTAAGGATTTTTGTACTATTAGTTATTGTGAATATGTAGTATTGTTTTAGAATAAAAATTTTTTGTCTTAAGGAAGGTATATAGGTAGTATTTCTTTTTACTGAATGGATCAACTTTTTTAATTATATTAACAGGGTGCATTATGCAGTGGACTCGTTTTACTTCAGGACATCATACCGCGCAATGGCCTTTTTTCTCTGTGGCCTTAAGGATTTTTTTGTTTGTATTTTTATTATTAAAAAAAAAAAAAGAAAGAAAGGAAAAGTGCTCCATTTTAACACCTTTTGAAACGCAGATCGTTTGTCGAGTGTTAATATTCTCCAACCTCCACAACGACACATTACTTTAGATTAGAAATCGCAGCTCCTTCTCGCGAGGCACACCCTGTGATCTCAATTTTTTTTTAAAGGAGGGTAAAAAAACGCTTTTGGACTAGAAGTATATAGGAGGCTGTGGACGCTATTCGGTGGCGCTCTCTGTATAATTGTAGCCGGTAGTGTATATGGTTAGCGAGGTCCAGATGAGGGGCTCATTTGTTTAAATGACTGTTGTAAGATACACGGGGAGGCCGTCGTTATTGTTGCCTAGGCGACAATGAGCCTTTAGACAGAGCCTTGACAAAGGCCGGGACATTACAGAGATTAGGTGCACTCCCAAGGGGAGGGGGGGAGCTAATTCACAAAAACACCCCCCCTCCCTTCTTCCTTCGGCGTCTTTCTAGCAAAAATCTTTAGCGCCTCTTTGATCTACCACATATGTATAAACTCGGTGCAGCTCTCTCTATTTATGCCAGCCGTAGGGAAATTTTTTTTTTGTCGCTTAGGCTCTGAAAGTTGAAGAGTAATTTGTGAGCAAGTAGTGGCTGCCCTGATTAGCCCTCTCATGCCCCTCCTTCTCCAGAGGCTTATATTCAACTCAGGTCTGCTTTCTGCATTGATCCCTTACCATTCTTATCCATCCTCAAAGGACTGAATTTCCAAATTAAAAAAAATACTACAAAGCACAAAATATTTGAATTATTTTCCTTAAGTAATTATCCTGCCGAATAGTGTTCTGTAAGGATATTCTGCATGTCCCGGTTGAACACATCCACTGCTTAAGAAACGCCTTATATGGTATCCGTCTGAGAGATTAAACTCACGTTTCTTGACGCATTTTGTAATGTAGGGTCATCACTCCACACGCCTAATTTTATGAGTGGCCCATACCCGGGGGAGAGGCTGTGAGTGAATCCCCATTTATTTACATCCTTACTGGGATTTGAACTCACAATCTTTAGCATTAGAGACTAGCGCGCTAGCCACTAAGCCTCTGGCACCCCTATCCGTATTCAATCACTATACTGAAAAGACTAGAAACTGCTCGCCGTTTTCAGTTACATCCACACTTATTAGACAGACGCTATAACTTTACACTTAACTACAAAAGGCTCATCTACATGACCATCATAAGCCCTTCCTGGACTTACAGAGTTGAGCTTTGGGGCTTCTTACAGTTTGAAATACTCAATGCAGCTGACTTTGTCACAAATAAACTCATTCATAAAGACCTTAATGTTCCATATACTGCTGATTCGGCCCGAACCAAGTATCACTCCTTCCATGACAAACTGCAATCCCACTCTAACCCACATGTTTTAATTCTGGCTTTCTCTTCCATTCCTGATAATCCTTCGAGGCGTCTGAAAATAACATGGCTTCGATACCTTTTTTTTTTAGATAACCTGTTATGGTATTGCCAATAGACAGTTTCTCTACATTTTTTTTTTCATGCATTGTAACATATCTTCCTGTTTTATTCCCAAATTTCAATAAATAATTTTTTTTTAAACTATTTCACTCAAAGAATGTAGGTAATGTAACCTTCATATAAAGCATTGTTCATTTGCTGACTGGAAGAACTTTGAATATGAATTTATTTTTTTCAATTTGAGTTGAAGATTTAGAGCTTCGGGCTTAAAATATCCAGTGAAAAATCAAAATCCTCAACGCTTTTTACCTTACCAGGAATAAAATCATCCATTAAGATCTTAAGGTTCCATACCTATGTTTTTGATTTGCCTCGAACAAGATATCACCCCTTCCATGGCAAACTACTCTTCCACTCTAACCCACTAGTTTTAATCTTAGCTTCTTCTTCCATTCCTGATAATCCTCCATGACGTCTAAATGAAAAAAAGAAGGTACCAAGACCTTCTGATGTAGAATACTTTTCGAGTGCTGCCAATAAGTAGTATTTAAATATGTAACATTTCGTTGTTCATTATTGATTAGGAATAGGCTGTCCCTCTCAAGAGATTTATGCCTCCAGAAACATATAATAACTAATTATAGTAATAATATATATTAGGTGATAAGAGTACGACCAATTTTTTTTAAGACATCTAAGATACTTACCATATACCAGGATATCTCGATTTTCTATTCTATTGTATTTTATAATTTTTTTTTTTTTAACTTGTAATGCCGTTCGCCTTTGATAATAAATGTAAAAATAAAGCTATAAAATTATCATAAATCTTCAAGAAACTACTCTACTGTTTCTACCATAAAATAATACACAAGAGATAACGCCTATTTGAATAATATCAGGAGATTTGTTACCGTCACGAAAGAATTCGTATTTTTCACCACAGATTTTAAGATTATTTATAAATACAATATTTTCTTCTCTTTTCTTATTTTTTCTATCTTTTTTTTTTTTTTGTTACATTATTAAAATATATGTAAATATGGCGTGTTTGTTATAATATTCAACAAGGTCTATTTTACCCGGGCAGTTTGCATAATATTTTACATAATCTACGGCCGTGCGTGAAAAGAAACAGAATGTAAATTGTTTAGAGAGTTTTTAAATGACCGTTATGTGTTGGGGAGGGGGGAAAAGGAGGGGGTTGTGGGGCCATATGAGTAAAGTTTAAATATCGATATTTATTTCCATAGAGGCTATTACGGGACGGCAAAGAACCAAAGTTGCAATTATGCATGAACCAACTTTTTAATAACTTCTATAGCCCATTTCAAAGAACGTTATCTACGAGAAATCTTGCCTTGGTTTTTATGGCTGATTCTTTATTAGGGATACATTTTAATGTTATTGCGTTTTTCCTCACAATCTCGAGCTTTTTTTTATTTTATTATTTTTTTTTTTGTTTAATTATTGCTTGGAAATAATATAATTTTATTAGTCCGGGAAATTGAAAATTGATCTGGCTTTATGAAGAATAAATGAAAAAAAACAAAAACATTAATTATCTAGCAAACCGATAAAAAATGTTTTATAATTTCAATTAAAAAGTCTTATGTTAAAATTTTTATATAGCTCTGAATAAATTTATGTAAAATGTTTTCGTATTATTCCTAGAAAAAAAAAACAATTTAAAAAATAATACATTTTAGCATCTCTGAAAATAGCAACGGCCTTCTTGCTTGAATTTAAATTTATTAAATACACTCTGTTATAGACTCTGTTAGATAAGTATATGTTGGTTATAATTTTACATATTTTATTAATTTTTTTTAATTTGAATTGGACGGTATTTTTCTAAAGCTGGCAATAATATGGTTCTGATCAACCATTTTTCTAATTTAAAGTGTTGAAGAATCGAAGTATCCGAAAATCCAGTTGTATTACTAGTATTTTTACAAGGAAGAGAAGTATTCAATGAATGGAGAGGGGGAGATGCTCGGCCAATCAGAACATCTGTCGGATCCCGCCAATTTTTAAAATTTGAAAAATAATTAACATTGACAAATATTAAATTTTACAGTTAAATTATTTCGACTTTCTTCTTTTAACCATTAAGCCCTTAAAATACCACCTCAGTAAAAATTTTAATATTGACTCAGAAGTTCATAGGCAAGTAAACAAAAATAAAACTGGAAAAAAAAAGTTAATATAAAAGTTTTTTTCTCTAATGAACTATTATTTTTCAGCATCTTTATATCAGTATCAAACTATTCTATATCTTATTGAATACTGAACTCTCAATAATGTTTTTAGCACTATAAGAAGAAAAATAAATATTACTCCACCGAATTACCTTAAATTCAGAATAAGTTTTCTTGGATTTCTATACTGAATTAAAAAAATTACAAAAATAATTTTTCCAAACGTAAAATAATCTATTAACACACCATTACTAGAGATCCAATTAAAAAACATTTATATTTAATAAAATTTACTATCGTTTTAAAGACATTGTAAATTTGAGTACATTGAATAATGTCATGATACACTTGAAGAGAAAATATTCATAGGTAGCACTCCAAAAATACACTAAAGGTCTCGACTCTATTTTCTTTGCAGACTATGTCGGATGACTATCGAGAACCGAAAAGGATGCTAGGATTTAGAGAGCTTCCAATGGAAACTAGTTTCCATTCTCCCACCATGCGCCCTGATGATGACCCACAAAGGGGTTCGAAACGTTGGCAAACAATAAATAGTTGAAACTATTTAGTTGTTTCATTTAATGACCGCCATCCGGACTAATTCCTTCCCATAAATTCCTAAATTTGAAACAATATTTTAAAGATGATCAAGTTTATGAAAATGTTTATTTAATTTAAAAAAAAAATGTCTGGCTCTTAAGTTTTTATTCTACTTTTATTTGAGTATAAAATATTTTTTCGTCAAAAAAATAAAACAATAATAATATAATATTGAATACCTCCGAAACTATATCAGTATTGTATAGAGAGATCAGGCAACGGTCGCAAACGGCAACGGCATATAAACGGTTAAAGGTGGGAAATGCGTGTTATTATTCAGTTGCTAAATTACTTACCCCGCGACTTCTGTCTAAAAACTTAAAGATTAGAATTTATAAAACTATTATTCTTCCGACGGTTCTTTACGGATGTGAAACGTGGTCGCTTACTTTGAAGGATGAACAACAGCTTAAGGTTTTCGAAAATAAGGTACTGCGTAAAATATTTGGTCCGAAGAGAATTGAGGCCAATGAGGAGTTTAGAAGGTTGCACAACGCGGAATTGCGGAGTTTGTACCCTGTGAATATAATTGAGTTGATAGCATCACGGAGACTGAAATGGGCGCGTAAAGTTGTTGGGCTCGGTGAGGAACGGATTCCGAGTTGGTATTCGCTGAACCGACTGGTAGGCGTCCGAAAGGTCGGCCGAAGCGTCGATGGGAGGATTGCATTAAGGCTGATCTCGGGGGCTTGGGCTTGACCGGCGAACATTGGACGAGTCTGTGCAGGCGAAGTTTGGTGGTATCGGCATCGAACCTTCGGGTTCGGTAAGCCTATTATTATTATTGAGAGTTAGTTGATATAGTTGAATCCATCCCTTAATTATTATTTCTGGGAACTTAAGCTGTGTAATCATTTTACAATTACACCTAATCGTTGTTGATACGACTACAAACGTAGAGCTAGGTAATATTTCGAAGGCGGCCATATTCTATAACCTGATAATATTCAATATCATTTTCTATAATACAAAATGAAAATTCCTTAGAATTTGTGGTAAATCGATGGAAGGGGAGTGAGTGCGTGAAGGAGTGGGCATATCGAAGGGGTAGGATGTTTACATTCTGCCCTATTTATCGATTCCATTCCGGGTAATTTCAGACAATTCAATTTAACTTTTTCATATATATCTCCTCGATAAATCAAAAGGTCCCATGTAAACGACCAGGTAAACTTTTACCATAGTAATGTTCCGACGAAAGCTCGTATATCATAGTTGTCTCCGAGGTACATATATTTCTCCATGGCCGAAGAATAAGCCTGGAAGAAATCCGTCAGTTTTTAATAAAATACATCATATTGTGTTAACAATTAATATATAAAGATAGTTTAGTAAGACCTCTATTAAGGACCACTCTTAACTACAGGTAAATTAGAAACTTCTCTTTCGAATAAAGAGAATATTTTTACTACTGAAGTGTAATGGTAACGTACAGACCTCCACTGATACTTACGAAATATGTCTCGTTGACGAAATTGAATTGTATCAGATAAATCTGATTGATTACAAACATATAAATAGTTACATGTCGTATTAAAACATAAATTCACTATTTTATTTCACTTTAAGTCATTATACAATACTATTGTTGATAAGCGGGGTTCGTTTGACATAGCATTCGGAGCAGAAAAACGTTTAAGTCAAGAAAGAAACATATTTGTTTCAATTTAATATTAAATATAAGCAAATATTTAATTTCCTATGTTTATGTGTGTATGATTTACATTAAATGGTTGACTGGCTTGATTTGATTAGCCTGAAGTGTCAGGAGTAATATAATTGTTTTCCTATGATTCAGCAAAAATCCATCAATATTTAAATTAATAAAGTCTTTTGTATTTTCACTATTACATTTAATAGTTTTCATGTTTTTTTACTATTCATCATGATCATTTATTATCAGTTACTATCGTATTACCGAAATATTAATACATTGGTAGCCTCTTACATTATTTTATGTTTTAGTTTTTCACAGCCTATATATAGTAGAATTCATAAATTAAAAAAAAAAAAAAATTTCTTCGATTATTTGACAGAGGTTTATAATAAATTTCAAGTATAGTTTTAACACTTAATCGGTCTCTTGTGATACAGCTGAAAAAGCTAAGCACAGACAGTCTTATGTTTAATTAGTTTTATTTTAAAGAAAATATTAAATTATGCTTTTATTTTTAATTTTTTTTATTTTGTTATTTGCCTCTACCCTACAGGGTCATTGGCAACTGTGGTTTTCTATATTTGGTTGTAATACTTGATTTCTTTCAAATAATTCAGTAAACTTTTTCACCTTGTCTTCATCATCATTCAATATATCTTTTAGGGTTCCTGTTAGTTTATTATTACGTCTTGATGTTTCGAAAAGGGGACAATCTAATAATAGATATTGAATAGTTTTTGGAACATTATCGCAATATTCGCAGGTGGGAGCATTCAGATTTCTCATAAGGTAACCGTTGGTAAACTGACAATGTCCGATACGGAGCCGGCATAAAATGATTTCCTCTTTTCTAGAAATCCTCGTGCTCGTGGTCCATTTTTTGGCGTCTCTTTTTATATCCAACAGTTTTTGTTGTCCTGTTATCCACGTTGTTTCCCAGGTTTTGAAGTATGCTTTATAAGTTTGTATTAATTAACCATTTGAATTTTTAAAATAAACCTTTTTTTTTCGTGAATACAACCTTTTTTTTTATAGTTTTCCTCCATTGCCTATTTTTTTCAATCCGGTAATGTCATCGCCACCAGTTCACTGTAACTGGTTCCTTAAGTAATGGTTTGCCCAGCTGCTGGGACAATTACTATATCAATTACAGGTTCTTTTTCGTATGGCGTATGGTGAGATGGTTATCGGTAAAATATGGACGAATTCGGTAGTGAGTCGAACCTCCACCTGCCTTGGCCAAAACAATAGGCTCTGTATTTTATCTGTCATCTCGTGTTTTTTATTTTATCTCTAATTCCATCTCTTCGGGACTTTTTCTTCTTATAACGCATCCTTTCTCTTTGCGTCTTCTTCTTCTTCTTTTTTTTTTTTTTTTTTTTTAGGATATTTTTTTTTATTTAGAGACTCCTTAATATACAACATTCATACATGCGGTGTTAGTAAATTCAATGTGAAATAAAATAATGGCAGACGCAACACACAATTTCTACAATCTTTCCCTCATAAAATAAAGGTTAAAATAAGAATCATATTATTACAATGAAAACATTTATTTCATATTAAGTGACATAAATTATTTTAATAATAAAAAAAAAAAAAATTACTTAAGTTGATGGTATTTTCATAAGTCATCATTAACTTCAACAGGATTTTATGCAAGATATCATTTTTCTAAATTATTTAGCTTTCCAACAGTGTGTTATATAATATTATACTCATTTACAGGAGAGAAAAATTAACCTAGAGAAATATTTTTCCGTTTTCTCCTCGAGTTAGTAATCATATTATTTTTTTTTTTTTTTTTATAAATGCTAACCTGGAAAAAATGTGCAATTATTTCTAATAAATAAAATACTTAGGAGAAAATTTTTAATTTGTTATTTTAGCCCAGACAGAATATTTATATTGAATAAAACTTATATGAAACTAAATACCATACAATTTTACATCGATTAAACAAAAAAGTTAAGAGTTAATATTAATATAAATCGTAAAAAAGAGCTAAGTTTATGATGTAAAGTGGCATTTCAAGCTCGTAAAGTTTCTTTTGTTTTACTATTTTTGATTGAAAAGAAAAAACTCTTCACCCTCAAAATTTGAGTTTCCTACACGTTTCAAGATAGGTAGAACAAAAAAAAAAAAAAAATACAGAAAAAAATGAATAAATAGAAAAATAAAATAAAATAGAAAATTAATCCGTATGTCCGCCGTGCGCAATATGCTAACTACTGGACTGTTTTTTTTATTAATTTTTTTTTGTAATTTATTTTTCAAGTTAGAAATATGAGACAAAATAAGAAATACAAGACCTTATTATGGGACTTGGTCATTTGTGCTTGTATGTCCGCTGAAAACTCGAATTATATAATAAAATATTCGCGATCGCAATATTTTGTATTGCTATGTATTTCATGTACAGTAAACCCTCTTTTTAACGAACACGTTATAACGAACACCGTTTATAACGAACTATCCTTGCGGTCCCTTGAAAAATGAATATACAACTATGCTTTCTCCTCGTTTATAACGAAATAATCTCTTATAACGAATTAACGAACTACTTTTGTGGACCTCAGAATTTAATTTGTCCGGTTATTACGAAAAATAAAGAAGAAAAAAATTACGATACATCATAATTCCCAGTAAAGAGCGGCGCCTATCGTCCAAATCCTTCTTACCTCTTATCTCTAATCAGCTGAATTCTGTGATTCAGTCTGTGACAGCTTATGTCTTCTAGAGTTTCAGCAAGTTTTACTGTTTTTATTGCTTTTATTATTTGCTTTAATTCAAGTTTCCTACGAGGTCAAGTCAGTCTTGCATTCCGTTTTAAGTGCGCTTCCGCTCCGCACAGTATGTCAAAGAGAAAATCCTTTGATTTAAATACAAGATTGGTGATTCTTCATGAAGTGGATAAAAAAATTGGATATAAAAATACGGGATATCAAAATCTCCTCTATCAACGATTATTGCTAATAAAGATAAAATCGATAACTCCGTTGCGTCTTCATCGGGATGTGCAAAAAAAAATATATATATATATATATATATTTTTTTTTTTTTTTTTTTTAATTTCTTCAACTTTATATGGATTGCTGTGATTTTGACATTGTAAGTCCTTTTTATGTTTTGTATTTTGAATGATGGTTTCACGTTAATCTTAAAATATTATGTAAAATTCTTAATAAGATAGATATATGTACATAGTGCATAGTTTTAACTGATTTTGTAGTTTCTAAATAAACATGTGCCTGAAAGCGAATGCTGTATTGAAAACATATCTTTTTAACCACTTGAGTTTATAGCAAGACATATAACATACATACAATATATTTTTCGGATATAATGAATTCTTTTATAATGAACCGAGAATTTGTTGGTCCCTTGGAAGGTTTACTGTATAAGTAAAGTGGAAAGAATATTGAATTTTTTTATTACTATTTATGATTGATCGGTAAAGGATAATATAAATTGCTTGTGAATTCCAATTACGTTGATATTTATTTATTTTTTTTAAATAATAATAAAAAAAAGGTTTTCTTGTCAAACACAGACTACCTTAACTGTAAAATGAAGGAATGATGAACTGCTGATTTAATTATAAAATATAATTCAGGAATTTCCACCGGAATGACTTATTGACGAAATTCTTAAAGGGGCCTAGATACTTATCAAATTCAAATATTACAGATAACGACTCCCAATATCATAAGAAAAGTTCGACGTTTAATTAGTCAGCTTAGTTCGAAAAGTTTTCGAGGAGTTTGCGGAATTAAACCTTATGTTGAAAGGGCTTGCCCAACTTGTTATAAGATTCCTGTCATGATGACTTATAAGAAAATAAGAAGGGAAAAAAAAAAAAAAAAAAAGGAAAGAAAAATCGGCTGTCAATACGCCTTAGATTCATTAATATTACTAAACTTAAAGAGATTAGACTTTGCTAAATCGATGTTATTCTCAATAATCGAATTAGAAAGTAATATAAGTGAAAGAAATAAAGTGATGGGGGAAAAAAATCAATTGACCTTTCGTTATATTAAATAATAAATAAAGAAAAAAACCCTCTATAATTAAAACAATTTTAAAAATAATTCTCAAGTTTTCATAAAAAAAAATCACGAAAATATTTCATATAATTTATTTAAATAAGTATAATATATTAAATAAACTGTATTTTATAATTTAAAGAATAATATATTTGTTAACATGTCACAATTTTTTCATTAACTTTATTTATGAACAACAGAATAGAAATATACATTTCTAAGCACGAGGAAATAAAATTATATATTACTTGTCACTAGACAAGATTTTTTATTTTAATTTTAATGGTTAACATTTTTTAAGAGAAAAAGAGATTTGGCGTTAAAAAAAAACTTTTAATAAATAAAATTAATTTGATTCTTTATGTTAAAATTAAATTATTTTTATTTACTAAAAAATAAGGTTTTTGGGATATGTTTTTTTTTACTATTAAATACAGTTTTTAGTCATCTGAAAACATAAAAAATTAGTTTTACAATTACTCTAATAAAATTTATTTATGGATATTATATATTCTTTTCCTCCTCTATAATGAAATGAGACCTAAAATATATTATAAAAATTTATTTTAAAAAAATGGATTAAAGCAAAACAAAATTTTGATTATGATTAATAAAATAAAATTAGGTAACATTAAACTAAAACCAAGATCAAGTGTATGTGAGTGTGTTTAAATATATATATATATATATATATATATATATATATATATATATATATATATATATATATATATATATATTTATATATATATATATTATATATATATATATATATATATATATATATATTTATTTATTTTTTTCCTCTTAGAGTGCTTCCATTGGGAAGCTTCTCTACATATGTTTCATGCCTTTTTATATTTAATTCAAATTTACTTGTTGTATTACTTGTTATACAGTTGTAAATTTCAATAAATAAATATAAAATATATTTTTTTCCTCAATCAAGTTTATTTTTTTTTTCAAAACTTAATTGCCTGTAATATATAATACGATTAATAAATGTATATTCGCGAATATATTACAAAGGTATTACGACAAATACTAACTCAGATATTGTGGTTTGGTTTGACCGCAATCATTAACCGTGCGCTTTGTGTTTAGTTTTGCCAGCTTCCCCACGGCTTGCCTCCAGTTTTCGACAATAACATATACTAATTAATTATTATGATATACGTACAGTCGGTTTTCCCAGACGAGATATAATTACCAAGGGAAGACAACTGGAGGACAAGGATATTACTGTAATATATGTCCTTATCACGGCTCTATAACTTATTCATAGCAACCCTTCCCCGCATGTTCATTAAAATATTCACCGAGCGAGCCTCGTAGTTGACTTTTTAATTGCACACTAGACCGCAGCTAGTTATTATATGCAATAAAACCATACAATGTTAAACTGGGGTCCTGTTAGCAAGCAACAAACGTTGTTATACACTAAGTTTTCCTTTACTTCAAAGGATAAAATATTAAGCTCATTCTACAAAATATATTTTTTAGTAACACCATCCTTAAACAAACCATCCCCAATTGCCATTTATAAAAATCAAAATTAGGAAATAATAACAACATTTTTGAATTTAAGAAAATCAGAAATACCTTGTTATAAAAATGTCTTGTACTAATAAAAAATAAGTAGAAATTTTGAAACAATTAAGCCAACATTCTATCATATTGTTATTTTTTTTTCTAAGAATTATATCATCTGGAATAAATAATACTTCTAAAATACATTGAAGTTTTGAATTCGTTTTAAAACATGTAGGACGCTGTTTCAGTGGTTTTCGGTTGTTTTAACTTATCAGTTCTTTAAGTACCTTATAACACTATTAGATATTTGCTAGAACATTTTATATATTCTTAAAGTGGCTTCAAGATAGCTTATTTTATTTATTAAATTCCATTTATAAAATTCTTTTCAATTTTACATATAGTAACATTAAAACCTTAATTCTAATTCCGTCTGAAAAAAAAGAAGTCGTTATAAGATGAACGAATAAACTGTTTTCTTAAAAGTATTTTTTCATAATAACTTAAAAAAAAAAACAGAAAAACAAATATTATAATTTATATTTAGAGCTATTGTAAAGCTACTTGTTTGCTTGAGAGTACAAATTTTTTATTGACATATTTATTGATATTTACAACTGTATTAAATAAAAATACATCTAGTAAATGTGATGGTAATATACAAAACTGTCATGAAAAACATGTAGAGACACTACCCAGTGGTAGCACTCTAAAAATATTTTAAACTAGAAGGTCCCGGGGCTATTTCCTTTTCAGGCGCCTCGGAGGATTATCCGGAATTGAAGAGGAAGAAAGGATTGATACTAGTGGGTTAGAGTGAGAATGGAGTTTGTCATGAAAGGATTGATACCTGGTCCGGGCCAAATCAGTAACATAGGGAACATTAAGGTCTTTATGGATAAGTTTATTCGTGACAAAGTAAGGAGCGTTGAGGATTTTACGAAGGATTTTGGATTGTAAGGATTGGATGCGGGAAGAATTTGATGGTTTAGTAGAGCCCCAAAGTAAGTCCAGATTGGTCTTATAATAGTCATGTAGATGAGCCTTTTGTAGTTAAGAGGAAGGTTTGATCGTTTGTCTAGTAAGTGTTGAAGTAGCCTAAAGCGGCGAGCAGTTTCTTGTCGTTTTAGTCGTGTATGTGGATTACAAGTTAGGCGTTTGTCAAGAAGAAGTCCTAGGTATCGGATCTGTTCAACAGGAACTAGTTGAGTGTTATTAAAGGATACTTTAGGGCAGGAAGTCAAAGGTTTACGGCGAAGGGTAAAGGTTATTTGATGGGATTTGTTGGAATTTATTTTTATTCTCCAGTTCTGACACCATACTTCTAGGTCTTTGATGTGGGCTTGAAGGGTATTTGAAGCAACAAATGGATCTTTATGAACTGATAACACGCAGGTGTCATCAGCATAGGTAGAAAGGAAAGTGTTAGGATGGGTTGGGATATCAGCTGTATATACTGTGTATAGAATGGGTCCTAGAATACTGCCTTGAGGAACACCAGCAGTCTGTGTAAAAAGGGATGAATAGGAACTATTGTGATTAATTTTGAAGGATCTATCAGAGAGGTAGGATTGAAGAATCAGGAAATATGTGGGAGGAAGGAATTTACGGAGTTTGTACAACAGTCCTGGGTGCCAGACTCTATCAAAGGCCTGTTCTACATCGAGAAAGGCTCCCGTGCAGTACATCCCGCGCTCCAAGAGATTACAAATTTAAATAATTTTTAAGAATCTGAGGATGAGGCAAACAAACGATTTATTAGAAAAAATATAAACCAATGAAGTTTATATATTAAATAAAAACAGAAGAATAAATCGTCACTTCATAAAAAAAAAAAAATAATAAAAATAAAGTTATTTTATCTCATTTTCTTTTCGTAACCTTATTTTATAACATTCATTTTTTTTTTCTGTATCTCCACAACTCATGAAGGGTCTCGGGCTCAGAACTTATAGAGAATCGTATTGTTTCATGGTCACCGACCGTGCAAGGAGGTGATTAGGCCGTAATCACGCTTTGCAGCCAGGTTCTTCCCCATTTTCGGGTACCCACTTTATAGAAACTGGGGTGCTCCAGAAGTGTCTCCATACCCCAGGGTCGCTCCACGGCTGCAATAACAGAATAAATAATTCTACCTCGGTCGGGATTCCAACCTGGGTTCCGGAGACCAGTAGTCTAATGCTCTATCCACTAGGCCACATAACCTTATTAAAATGTTTTCTTGTTTCTCTTTCGCGTTGAAAGTAATTTTTTTCTTGATTTTTTCTTTTTTTTTTTTTTTTTTTTTTTGTCATGGCTATGCAACCATTTTTAGACTTAAGATAAAACGACTTGAATTATATCATTCCAAAAGATCCTTTACACTTGAAGAGAACTGTTAGAAGAAAAAGACAACCAATGACAGGCTGAGGAGGAAACATGCGGGAAAACGAAGGGATGTTTGGTCAGCTGTTTCGATAACAACCCTTTTGTTTTATATACACGCTCTTGGTCATTCTACTCTCAGTGATTTCAATGCTTCATATCTCATATGCATCTTATACTGACCATTTTGTACCCTTAATTTTAAAGTATTATATTCATAAACATATTGCAAACAAAAAAAATCAAATATATCTAAACAAATGTGAATAGATGGACAGAATATTTTTTCGATACAGAACCATTAAACAAAATAACTAACTTTTTATTTAATTATTCATCTACGTGCTCCTTTATATAAACTTGATTTAGAGAGTAAATTTTAAACTTTTATCTTTTTTAAATGACATTTTTTACTGAAAATTCAAATAATTTTAACAATAATAATAACTTTGAGAATTGAAATAGCATGCATTATTAACTATCACTTAAAATAGTATCATTCAATACTGTTTATGCAGATACCAAATAACTATACACTTCAAAATCTAAAAAAGTATATTATTTTCAGTATCTATGGTCAGCTTTCGAAATTATAATTGGTAGAATTAATCAAGAATCAGTCTGGTAAACAATTCAATAATTTTTCCGACGTTTCGGCTCAAACATGTGAGCCATCATCAGGACTGCAAATAATCCGAAAACGAATGAGATACAAATCAATGAAGAATGACAATGAAACTAATGGATGTAAAATTAATGGCAATGACAAAATAAAATAATGAAAAATACAATATACATAGATAATATTTTTAATAAAAATAATGCTAGTTATTGTAAAATTAAAATTTATAAAATAAATATATATATATATATATATATATATATATATATATATATATATGTATATAGACACACACACACACACACATAAAGTTACCATAAATGAGCCATATCAAACATAAACTGAAAAAACCCGAAAAACACCAGTTGGAGGGGATTGATTTAAAAACGCTAAAGTTTTTTTTCTGTTTTTTTTTTTTTTTCTTTTGAATATAAATACTATAAAATACAATAATTTTAGACACATTTTCCAAAGCTGGTTTCGTCGGCTACATTTTTTTGGTGTGTCATACTGACCAATAATATGTGCATATATATTTATATATGGGGTCAACTGTGGTTTAGTGGTTAGCATAACAGCCTTCTATACCTAAGCTCACGAGTTAAAACTTTAAAAATAGTCTAAGAATTACAGTACAGGCTAATGATCCACATTCTGATTAAACCTGGATAGGCAAAATGTAGAACTCTCACTTGAGCATCGTCCGATTGGCCACAGCGATATAAATGTTACGTCAGATGAATAAACAAATAATGTTTATATATGAAAAATATGTCTAGTTTGATAATAAATTCTTTAAGTAATTTTATGATTATCCCCTATTGAATGACTAGAACAATTCACCAGCATTGGAATATTTTAGTATTACAAAAAAAAAATAAATAAATAAAATAAATGTTGGTAATAAACGTGTAACATGATAGCGTATATATAGAGCCTGTGCTTATGTTATAATATTGAACTTACTTGTTTAATATAAACAGTTATATTAAAATAAATGTAAAATATATTATTCCGGCTCGGTTAAACTCGGCTTGGAAGCATTTAATATGCCTGAAACTTAGAAGAATAATTCGCTCCTCCGAAGGAAATATGAAATTCCGATTACACATGCCACATATATTGCCATACACTTATATTGGATCTTGCCTTAGAAATAAGGGATAAGATTAAATTTCCTTTATTTTTTTTTTCGTTAATATTATTTTTTAAGACAGGGAAATTTATGAAAGTCTTCTCTTTCATTCCTCGGCTCACAATCGTTAGAAATAAATATAATTCTGGGAGTAACGGTTGATGAAGACGAGAGCGTGGTGAGGTGTGGGTGTTGGTAATATTGATGCCATGTTAGCGTGGCCTATGGTTTTAAAGATGACTGTTTTCAAACTGTAACAGCCTTTCGCTGTGTACTTATCCTAAAATGTTCTCGGACTCGAAGTTCTGATAATGTATTTTCTGATTAATTTCATATAATTTCCTCCGATCGCTTGGAACGTATGTAATAATGGAAAGGAGATTGGGTACATGGTCGATGGAACAGCATAAATAATACACTTCCTGGATATTAAACTCGTATTCCATATATTTTATGGACTATCGAATATTTAAATATGTAAATAAAATCAATAGCTTTCCAGCTTATTCTAGATATTTTCTTCTCCTACCCTTCTACAAATAATATCATTTCCTTCTATCTCAATCAGTAGAAATAAAAAAAATAAACCTATTTGTTGTAAATTATTAGAAATAGAAAATTATTTGATTTTATACAGAAAATATACAGGGATCAGTTGTAGCTTGGGTGGTTAGCACAACAGCCTCCTATGTCAAATCCGCAGGCGATCCTAGGATTTTTTAATTTTAGTAAAAATCCCTTATGAGTTATGCCGCCCTTCGGAGTGGACGTTATAAGGTGGTCCCGAGCCTTTGCGATGTCAGGCACTCGTTAAAGATCCCTATCCTAATAAAACCTGGATAGGTAAAGTTTAGGACTCCCACTGTAGCATCGTCTGTAGCTACAGTAGCATAAAGTGACGTTAAATAAATTAACAAATAAACAGAAAATGTACTCATTACAAGAAGCAGACAAAATACAGCGGGTGTAAAACAGTCAAGTGTTAGACACACAATAAGGTCTGTTATTTAATAATTTTTAACTTCATTTTAAAATTTTTGTATTGCATGTAGATTGGCTAATAAATAATTGAGAACATTTTTTTTTTTAGACGGAATTATTTCTAAAATTAAAACTTAATGTAAGTTTTATTTATTTCTTCTAATAATTATTATATTTTAGAAATAATAATCATCCCTTCTAGTTAAAATAAAATATTTACAACTAATTTCTGATTTTTTTTTAAAAATGTTTGTGAACATGTTGTTAAGACTTTCTTGACTACTGACTTTGTATTTTTATTATTCGCAAATATTTAACGTTATTCAAATTATAGATTATAATTTATATATGAAATATTTTTAAAATTTTAAGAATTATATATTTGTGTCTGAATTATAGAAATATTATTGGCACCTTAAGATGTCGCATTAGCCGAAACTCTGTACTATTTAAATAATTTGGTGAAGCTAAGAAACAGCAATACTTCTTAAAAATGTTTGTCTAACAATTTTTAATTGTAATCTTAATTGCTACACACGACTTTCACTTACCTACATTATTTTTAAAAATTTAGGAATTTTTAAACAAATTTAGAAACGTTAATAAATTGTTAAAGAATTATTTACAGTTTTAATAGAAATATGTGTTTTATTAAATAATTTATTTCCTTTTTTTTTAATAATAATCAGTTTGTATAATCTCATTTTCATACCTCTCCGTTAACTTTTACAATATTATGTATAAGATAATATTTTTTTCTAAAATATTTAGCTTTCCAACGCTATATTATACACTTTTTTCCTTTCGTTGAGCATTGAATTCGTTCAATTTATATATTTAACCGTGTTTATAGCAATGCTAATTAGATGATGTGGTCAATTTAATAAAATCTACAAAATTATAGATACTTTAGAGGAAGAAACTTTTGAAATATCGGCATTTAAGCCCTGTCAGACTATTTCAATCAGAATAAAACCTACATGATATTAAACCACATTTAATTTTATAACGATATAGCGAGTTTAATCAAAATCGTTTTTGAGAAAATCATGAAAAAGTGCAAAATGCATGGTATATAGGCTCTTCTGATTAGCTGTTTTTTTTTTTATGATTATTTTCTTATTGTTCCTAATGATATTTAAAAAAAAATGATAATAAATAAATAAAAGTTGGTTTTAGGTATTTATTTATTTTTCAAGTTTAACTTCTTCCATTGCCCTTCTGAACTTGAGAATTAAGTTGAGGTACGGACAGAACAACTTTGTGGACTTCTCTCGTTAAGTCCCTCATCAATAGTGGATCGAGGCCTGCCATACGAAGCAGTTACTACCACTACTACGGAAATCAAATTTTTACTTTCCATAGCGTTCTCAGCCTCCTCGGGGTGTTTGTGTTCCGGGGGGAAAGCAGTTCCTGCTATTTGTTTGTGTTTGCTCCGGGTTGAGAGTTAAATAATTCCTTGAGATCTCCCCTCAGGTAGCCATTACCGAGATTAGATCTGGCAGAATTGTCTGTGAAATTAATATTCAGAGGCGGCTAACTAATTCAGAAGATGCAATATACTATAGATATCAGGGCCTATGGGCCGATTCCTCAAGCTCATTCATTATTACTGACCAGTCATGGAGCAGCATCTGCTACCCTCGGGGGAACTCCTTCTACTTCGGGACTCTTAAAAATCATCGGGTCCATCTATATCGAAAGCGGTGTCGACGTCAATCCAAAAATAATCAAGTTTATTTGATTTTTGTACAAATATATTCTTGTACAAAAATGTTACATAATTATCACCTTTATTCTTAGAAGTTAAAAACTCATAAATAATAAAATAAAAATTATAGTTAAGCCAATCTTAGAAATAAATTCATGTAAAAAAAAAAAAAAAACTCTAGATTTTATTTATTATTCAATCGAAATTCTTCCAATTCCATCAGAACCTTATCCACCACCTCAACCCTTTAGCTCACACACCTATCCAGCCAACTCCACACACCTTTTGAAGGTTGAAACGGCAGAGGCCCCGAGACCTCTTGTAAACATGTATATTGATGTTCCAGCACTGGTTAGATTCTCCACTCATTGCGTTGTATGTTTGAGGATTGTACTTCTAGACTTTGAAAATATTTTATTAATTCATTATTGTATATTATTTAATAGTTTTGTAAATATTGGATGAATGTTTGACTTGATCACTAATATAAATGTCCTAATTCTCTTCTGAGCTGTAAGGATGGTTCGCCAGATTCTGCGTAGAAGCTTTTTATTGGGGAAGTTCGGAAGGCTCCAGTGCAAATTCTTAGTGCCGCATTATGTACAGAATCTAACATTTTCAACGCTGTTTTTTTTTTTTTTTTTGGCTGTTCTATATATTTGGGATCCATATTCGAATTTAGTTTTTATTACGGACTTATACATTTTTTTAAGAGACTGTCTGTCGGCTCCCCAGTTGGAATTTGAGATACATTTCGAAAACCCTAATATTTTGGTGGCTCCATCTTCCAAACGTTTGATATGTGGAATCCATCTCATCCTCTTATTGAATATAACTCCTAAATACAACTGCGTTTCAACGTACTCTATCGTATAGCCATTTAGCAATAGACGTGGGTTATAATCACCTGTTCGTCGTTGACAAATATAACACTTTGTTTTCGCAGATGAAATTTTAAAGCCGGTCGTTAATGACCATTGTTCTATTTTATTTTATTCTCTTGAAGCTTCCATTCATGCCCTAATTAGGACAGATTGTACAATCAAAATAAAAAAATTAAATTTTTTTTTTTTTTAAATTATCAGAAAAACCAATTGTTTTAAAGCACTTTAAGTATCTGTTAAAAAAGTACTATTTTGTATCATTCACTATTATATTATAAATTATAAAAAAAATAGTCTGAGTGTTTTATATATATATGGTTTGTTTCACAAGCTTCAAAAGATATCTAGCCTAGTAGAAGTGGTAATTTATAGACGGTACTTGTCATTTACTATTACTTTTTTAATGTTATTTATGAATTTCATAATCCGAGATAGTCAGAGCTTTGTTATTTTAAGGTATTGTACATTGTAAGCACATGAGCCGAACTGTCGTAAAGGTTCAGCTGTCTTTAAAAAAAACAGAAGTTGAGACTCTCAACTTTCAAAAGTGAGGGTTGTCTGTGATTAATACTTGAAGTCGGCCTTCATCTAAAAGTTGAAAGATGAGTGCTTTGCGTCTTCCAAGTCAACATTTCCGGTTCTGAACCTAGCGAACCACTTACGGTGCTTTCTCCTAAGGCATAATCATCGTACACACTGAAAATTCTTTTCTTTTCTGAAATAAGTAATCATTAAAGGACAAAAATAATTTTATTCTCTCTTCCAATTCAGCATGCAAAATACCACTTAAAGATAAGGAAATCTCGATTGAAAATGATGTATAAAAGTACCTTTAATAATTCTATTTTAGAATATGTGAACAGTACAGACAAGTAAACATGATTTCATAAACACAGAGATTTGAAATATTGAAATTAGGATAAAAACTTTTTTTACAGCCCAATATTTTATAAATTATTATAATTATTAAAATTACAGACTCGGTATCATTGTGCCCCTCTTTAACGACTTTCTCCTTATTTACGCCCTACACTTTCTTCTCTATCGGCTATTGTTCTCCCTTTATCGACTCCACCTACATCTTTCTGGTGTTGACTCCGGACAACAACAACACTGACGAAAAAAAATAGAGGAAGAAAACGAGGCACTAATCAACATTAGCATAAGCAAGTGATACTTCAAAGTTCTAACACGGGCCACTACTCCGGATAAAAACAGATATAACATAAAGATTTCATGCAAAGTGGCTTTTATTGCAAAGACTCACGAAACCCCTGTAAATAGTAGATTTAAATTCACGCAAAAAGTGAATGCATAATCGTCGTGGATCCTTGTTTTATTGGGAGTTTTCTTGTAGCCGATGGAATGAAGATGGTATTTAGAACTATCGTAAGCTACCATCTATTCTAATATAATCACTGCTTCTACATTCCGTTTTTTTTTTTTTTTTTTTTTTTTTTTTTGGACAAGTAAAAACCAGTTTTCGCCCAGTTTAGTATAATCTACTTACCGATAAATAATTGCTAATATTATAGCAGACAAGTTTATGTAATAACATTTATTTTCGGCTATATTTCAGCGCTCTTATAAATTCTTCTTCTTCATATTTAAGACTCCGGGACCCTAACGACGGCTGGTTTATTAAGGTTGAATTATATTATTTAATGTCCGCCTTTAAGGGGTCATGGTGGACAACAATGTCCTCTCTAATGACAAGGTTTAATAATGAAATTTTTTACATTATATTTTATCACTCGAATTAAGGGGAGATTAATGGAGACAGGTTCCTCAAAGAATGTTCTTTTTTTTTTTTCGTTTTCCTTTTCTTTCCATTCTCTCTTTTTTTTTATTCGTTAGAAGGCCATTAATATGGTTTATTAAAATTCCTCTAAACTATTTCGCTGAATTAATATCTGAAAATTAATGGGTGCAATATCTTTTCCCCGGGTGGGACTCCATCCGACAGCCACCGAACATTCTCCTGTAATTTTTCTGGTTTTCTCCCTCGATATGAAATGATACTGAATCAATCCTTAACCCTATCAAATATTAATAATGAGTTATTGAAAACAATTAACAATATTGATTCAAATTATAATATAATTATAAATCGAGAACTACATTTTCATTATAAATTATTTTAGACCAGTATACTATATCATTGCAATTCCAGTTAGGTAGCCGAAAATGAGGATGTGGTGTAATGGTTAGTATAACACCCTTCTATGTCCAGCCTTCTATATCACTTTATTACCCGGAAGATTGCTCTAGTCTTCCTAGACGTCCTTCGAAAAATACGTAAAATGGTGGTCCCGAGCCCATTACTCCTTAAAGATCTCACTTTAGCATTTTACGATTTGCCAAAGCAGCATGAAGTGACATTAAGTCAATAAACAAACAAAAATTATAATATCAGTAATTGACTCATTTCCCAATTACAAAAATGTATTGAAAGGTCTCATATTTGGTTTTGTTGGTTTGTTGCTCCAGTGAACAATCTAAATAAATTCCAATCATTACCTTTTGACTTAATTTTAAAAGCTTTTCTTCTTAACATCTAATTTGTCGTGTAATGCCATTCATTCTTCTTGTATTTGTGGAAAATTAAGAATAGGAAAAATTATTCATTGTTCTTGAGAAGCAAATTTCTAGAGTATTCTCGTATTTCTATTTATTGTTGTCCTGGGGATCCCGTGGCTGAGTGGCTAGCGCGCTAGTATATCATGCTACAGGTTCTGAGTTCGAATCCCAGTCCCGGCGGGGCTTTTAGAAGGTTAAAAAAAAATGTGGATTCACTCACAACCTCTCCTCCGGGTATCTGAGACCTGTCAGCCAAAGGGTGGCCACTCACAAAACTAGTCGTAGGGAGTGATGACCCTACACTAAAAATTGCACCTTGAAACGTGAGTGTAAACTTGGAGGAGTTTACACCGCGAGGCCCAGGGCCTACACGACCTGTCGTGCCACTGGAAGAATGGAAGTTGTTTTTATACATTGTTACTTGTCGTTGGATATGGAGTGTTATGGTTTAGTGGAAAGAGCAGTTTTTGTTTTCTAGAAGTCAGGTTCGAACCCTGGCTGTGGCAGGTTTCCGGGTAAAAACACCCTCCTGAGGCACACCCGGTCTCTATAAAATGAGTACTTCAAAAATATGGTGGCTCAACGTGATCTCAACAATTCGACCATAAGGCCCTTCATATGTTGTAGAGGTACAGAAGTTTCTTTTATCGTTTTTAAAGTTTCATTCGAACACCATTAAACGGGCATACATATGTATAGTTTTAAAGCACAATAGATGAAAATCGTCATATACAAATCCATCAAATTGAGCCTTTATAATATCCGACTGTCAATTATTTTCTGTCTATAGCAGATCAAACCCCAGGGCAACCTTTACTATTCATAGCCGACGTGCCAGCATCCGTCATTCCCAAGTATTTAGCCATTCACTATCGATTCCCGAGCATAAGCTTTGGATCGATCGATTAGTCATAGCTATGATTGATGAAGGTAAAAAGCTAGGCCTAAACTCTAGGATCACTTGGAGTTATCCCATCGGTAATCTCCTTCCAGCCTAATGTCCGAAGTAATTACGATATACCTGGCTACTCTAGCTGGATCAGTACCTGTATCTAATTACCTTATTTATGGATAAATCTAGCATTAACCTGGAATCACTGCATGTTCGATTGGCATTATAAGATGTAACGGTTTTCCTTCTCCACAAACTTTCACATTATCGACTTTAACTTAGAATAAAAAATTAAAATTAAATCAGTCCTTAAAATATGAAAACCTGGCATATCCCTTAAATTAGTTAAATTAGTCCTTTTTGTGCTTTTCCATTTAAAAAATAATCTACAAGCTGTGAAGGATCTTGGGCTTAGTAGCTACAGAGATTCATACATGTAGAGATGATCATGCTGAGATCACGCATAGGCGATTGGTTTATCCCCAGTATTAGGGTACCCACTTTATAGGGACTGAGAGTGACCCATGACTAGAATAAGAGAATAAATAATAGTTGTTTGAACCCTTACTCAGTTATTATTAGTCTAGTGTTCAAACTACCAGACCACGCCATTCCTTCAATATGAAGATTATTTACCTATAATATAAATACTTCAAGAAGAGAGAAACATTCCTGAATTAAGCACTGAGTGAATGACACTTAAATATTTATAAACTAATGCATTATGAATCGAAATTAGAGTATAGTATATTTTAAATTAAAAAATATATATAATATAAATACAAACATGGTGGTATTAAGATCCAAAAAATATATTAATTAAATTTATTTACTTGGTGTTTGTGGTTAGTCGTTTGAATTAAGTTGGAATCGAATATTTTATTTTGTTGGGTATTTTTCTATATTAATTCTAAGTACCATTGACATGTTTCTTCTATTTTCGGTTTATTTTCCTTTATTTTTGGGCCGTGTTCTGAATTTAACTATATTTTCGGTAACATTTTAGATAATAATTAATTGATATATTATCGATTATCAAAAGTATAAACGAAAATTTACCAAGTTCGTTTTAATTCAATTTTACCAAGACAGAATATGGATATAATTCGAACGTGAATACGTTTCTAGATCTCATAACGTGGTAAAATACTAAAAAATAAAATGGATCTGTATCCTGGCAAACACTTGAAACAAATACAAACCTAATAAATTTGTATTTCATTTTTTTTTTCTTGTATTAGTCTAGAAAACTTAAGGATCGATCGAATAAACCATTATACTTCCCTCAGCCCTTTAATAACCCTAAAACTCCAAGCCCTAGGAACGATAAAGTTGGAAATGTATATCATAGGGACTGCAGTTGCAAAATACATCGGAAATATTGTAAGTCTCCCCCCGGGTATATGGTGCAATATAATTGAATTTGAGGTCATAAATATAGTTGATATCCTACAATAGGAGCCATAACAGTCCACATATCTACAATAATAGTCTTTTATTGCGTGTCTCCTGCCAAACGGCTTATATTTCTCCATACTCCATCCGGGGGGAACTTTTCAATGGCCGCATGAAATTCATTTCTTGTTTGACGTTTGATTCATATCCCTATAGTTCCACGATGACTCTTTTCGGATTATTCAAACATTCTGTGATTTTATAATGTTGGTGAGGAAAAAAAAAAAAAAAAATTAAACGTATCTAAACGCACTAAGAAAGTTTTGAGAAGGGTTTAGGCTTGTTTTTTTTTTTCATTTGTCCAACTTTGAATTCCAATAATTGGTGCCCTCCTCATTTCCCTTCCCTCCCCCCAAAAAAAAAAATAAACAAATAAATAAATGTTTAATTATTTCATTTTCCTAGAAACGTTCTTTATAAGTTATAGGTCTGAAATTCCTGCCCATCTTGAGTTATAGAAATTCATATAAGTTGACAGAAGTGTTTATTTTTACACTAAATTAAATTTTTTTTTCTGATTTCTAGTTATTATTTTAAAATAAAAATATTCAAAATTTACATTGTGTGTGCGCTAAAATGTTGGACAAACATTTCTATATATATTTTTTATTTTTTTTTTCATAATCCCAATTTAGTTACATGATTTGCCAAAATAGTTTTTGAATAATTATCTTTTACTGTTATACTTTTTAATATTTTTACAAATTCTTATATGCACTATTACTTTTTTACTTGTTTTTTATCTTTCTAAAGTTCTTTGCACCAAAAATAAATAGTTTAATGTTAATATCATTATTATAACTTCGTTCTTGCTATCACACAAACATAAAATGTTGGATAATGTTAAATTATTTTATTATATTTAGAGTCGGCGTCTATCTCCGTAATCGTATGAAAAAAAAAGGTTTACAAGTTTAACAATTAAATGAACAAAACATTCAAACCTTTATAAATAATCTATTTTTTTTTTCATTATTATCGATCGCTTTATTTAGAAAAAAAATACAATCCCCAACAATCTTGGGCAATAAATATTAGAGAAATAAGAAATGAATAATTTTATATGTCCAGGGCAAACAAAAATATAATACAAAATTACAAAGAAAAATAAATAAACCTTAATTACGAAATGGAAAGAAAAATAAGTAAAATAAAATAATAAGACCTGGCCACATTCACACTTATGTACAATATTAACATAATGCCCCTAAGAACTCCGAATTAAACCCCGGACACTCAAGTGAATGTCGAGTCATAATGCCAAGAGATCCCAGCGTCACTGATCTAGTAAGAAATAATCTAGATTGAACATTGAGATGAAGGAAATACTAATAAATTTCTATAACGTTCCTGATGAAAAATAAAAATAATTTTAATTAATTAAATAATCGTTGGTTTGGACCAAGAGATATGAAGACGGCTATAATATGGAGGTGATTAAGACGGCCTTGTAAAAGTGGCAGTGTACAATTGTTGTGTGGTCACTACCACGTTCCTGTCCCATCAAATGATATAACTCCGCGGGGTATATGTTTAATTATATCGGCAAGGCCGAGGGCAGGGGATATAATTAGCGCTTTAGTATATAATCCGTGGGATAATAAATGCTATTTGACGTCGTCTTACAAGGCGAGCTCTCTCATCAATGGTGATATCGCCCTTCTAGCAGGCTAACTAACTTCAGACCATTACACCATCACATTTGCATTAATAATAAATTATGTAAAATATTATGACGTCGGTGGTAAGCTATGTGCATATTAATATTATAATATAAAATAATAAAAGAAAACATAATGCCTGACGATAAATACCTTAAAGTTTTAAAGACTGAGTTGTTTTCATTCATCACTGAACGGTGCATTCTAAAGTAGGTATTAAACAGTACAGTTTAAATTTATTAAATGTGCGTATGCAACATTTTTAAATAAGTCAGTTCTTTCCTTATCTGATCCTCGCTAGTATGGAATTCAGTGTCGTCTATATTAGTCTCCCAAATACCCTTCCTACCTCAGAACCCCGTCTATTCAATTACTGCCTGCCCAATGGATTCTTAAAGACTTCTGGATATATCGGCTAGCTTTAAAATGAAAATTCTTTTACTAAAAAAATAAATACATTTTTTTATTAATATTATTATTTTGTGTTTGAATTTTGTTTGTTATGACTCAAACCATAGATTTAGATTTAGAATTTGATCAAGTTTCTACATACATACGTATTTATTTATTTGTATTTCATTTTTTTTTTCGTTTATTTACATATCTCATTCATCAGAAGTTATCTTAAAATTATTTTTCAGCAATTTTTGTTGCTCATTTTTTGTTTTAATTTTATAATTCTGAAGAGTTAAAGTTTTTCATTTTATATAGTTACAGTTTATATTTAAATTTGATAGAATTGATAAAATATTTTATTGTATGAATGGGATCCTTTAGCAATATTATTATTGTTCATTGTGACAAACTGTAATACATACGAATAAAAAAAAATAAATAAAAAAATAAAATAAAATATTTATTAATATATTGTTATTAGAATACTTTAAAAATAATCCCAAATTCATTTCATTCAAGTAACAGTTTTGTTCAAGATTATTTTCATGATTTCTATTTTTTTTTACTTAGCATTGGTTATTTATATTGTCAATTAATTTCATTAGGCAAACAATTAAAAAATTATTTTCTCAAAGGTTACACTTAATAGGATTTAACAGCTTAAACTTTTTAGCCCTGAAAATATCTAAAGTTGGCGAAAATTTGACAGTTTCGTAATTAACTTTGACTTGAAGGTTTTGTTTTAGAATATTACAAAATATAACCTGATTATAATTCTCGTTGAGTTTCTCTCTAATTTGAGTTATACTCTCTGTTCATTTTCGTTCTCAGATAACTTAATACAACAATCCGAAATGTTTGGATTATTTATAACAGTTTAAATTGGAAATTATTCTGAATTCTAATGATTAATATTTAGCTCTATACGGAGTCATAGTTTGTATTTTTAATAATGTATTTTCGTACTATATCAAGAAAAAAATGTTATTAAACACTCACTTCATAAGTCACCCTTGAAATGATCCTTCGAAATTTTACATCAGTTTATGCCACGTTTTTATTTTTATTTTTTTTTTAAACTCATCGATCTGAGATCTTAAATGCTTTGAGCCACGTCATCTATTTAAATTGAGGAAAAACTCCATTCTGGAATTAATACTCTGAGCAATATTTTTACTAACTATATTTTGTTATTAGACTGTTTTTAAATAATAAACAATGTTGTCATCATTTGCAAATCTTAGAACTTAAACAATAATTTATAAAAAAAATATTGAATTTAAAACTTGATCTGTATGAGGGAAAAAAATAATGAAGTTGAACATATTAATTTAAAGATGATAGTATTGATTCATGATGTATTCAAATAAAACATTGTTTCATATTTATAAAACCTCACTAATACAACTGTGTTAAACTTGATTTTTATTGAATTGTAAAATGACTTACAGGTATAAGATGAATAAATTTATCGCCTTATAAAAGGGACGATAATATATTCTAGCATTACTCCTTCAGTCAGACTCCAATACAATTTCCTTGTCATATTTTTTTTTTCCAATAATTATCTATTAAAAGAATTTTACAACGTTCTATGTTTTTATCGTCCACTAAAAATGAATTGTGAGTCCTGAGTTATTGTTTTTCATTTAGATGCTAATTTTTAAGACGGTCTGTTGTCTATCACATTTTTCGACGTGAACCTATTCCTTCGAGGCGGTACCCGACTAAGTTTCTAGACCGCAAAGGAATTTGTTTCAGCGTCCAATATATTTGTGGTCAGAATATAATAGTGGTTTTGTAGTTTGTGTGTTTAACCTATTGATATAGTTATAGGATTTATTTTTTCTGTTTTATATTTTGTAGTATTTAAATTATGTATATATTTGAGATGGTATTTCAATGATGATTAATGATATTATAGCGATCGAATCATAGAAAGAAACGGTTTCAATAACTATATTAAAACAATATGAATGAAATACTAGTTTCTTCCATTCTGCTAATATAAAACATGAGAAACAGATTTTAACAAACAGTAGCTCTAAGCGTGATTAAATAAATATTTAGATGTCATTTGTGTAGTAGTGGCTAGCATAACAGCTTTCCATGACCAAGGTGGGTTAAAAACCGGCAGGTGGCCCTGGGATGTTTTAATAGAAGAAAAAAATACTTGGTTATCCCGTTCTCTTAAGCATACGTAAAACAGTGGTTCCGAGTATATATGATACATGTATTCGTTAAAGATCTCTATCCTAATTTAATAGGTTAAAATATAATGAATATTCTTTATTATATTTTACAACATATAAAAGTTGTATATATGCATTTAGATGGGTAAAAAATAAATATCCTTATGTTCTTTTTTAGCATAAAATATTTATTATTTTATGGGTAAATATTTAGTGATTTAATAACCTACGGCAGTGATAAATCCCGACTATGGAGACCCTCCTGGGGCAGACCCAGTCTCTATAAAGTGGGTACCCAATAAGATTGAGGAAAAAAAACCGTTTTCAAGGCCTAATCACTTCACTGCACGGCCTTTGGCCTAGAAGCAGTACGAATCTCTATACATACCGAGCCCAAGACTCTTCATGGGTTGTAGTGGCACAGGTTTTTTTTTTTTTTTTTACGTGAGTGATAAATACAAGAAGCAGAGCCATTTCCATTGATATGTTATTTATTAGGCTAGATTTAAAAAAAAAAACATTATTTCTATATTAGCCCATGTGATCCATGCTCTACAGAGGTCACCATCACACTGCACAGCAGTAGAGAGGATAAGACTATGATGATCATCATGATTTACACAAATTTATTTATTATTTGTTCGAGATTTTTATTTACACTTTCTATTTTCGAAAAATCAGCTTTAAAACATGTTCATAATACAATAAATGCGCATTTTGGACTTGGTGGTTTGTATAAAGTAGCTCTATTATTGAAAGTTAAGAAACTACAGACACCTACCTATCTAGCTATCCAACCATACACCAATCGATGGTCAAGCGTATACTAATGGAAGAAAAATATTGTATGAGTTATAAAATAAAGTAGTTTTAGCAATTTAATTATGGAAAAGTATTTTTAAAGGCACAAATAAGATAAAGGGATACGTTTATGTATCGAAGTATGTAGGTAGGGATGTCGCCACACGGGCTCAATTTAATTATTACAACATCCTTCCCTAACCCCTGCATCATCTTAAACCTGCAGTTTATCCTCTCTGAGCCTACTCTAAAATAACCGTCGCCATTCCCTAACAAATTTTTAATATGGATAAGCGCACTTTATACCGGCCGTAAAGAGGTTGAGTGACGAACTCCCGAGTCTTCCCATGGCCATATTGCAACCGCTAGGCAAAGGCGAGCGACTTATAAAGTGTATTAAACCTGCCCCGTACGAGCATAAAATAAATCACATTTATGCAAAAAGTTAACCATTAACGTGAATTTATCGGCTCCCGGACCTCGCCGTAAAATGTCTTCTGCCCGTTTAAAGATCCTTTTATTTTTTCCTACACCGTCACTCTCATCAGCGACCACTTACTTCGGTGTAAGGACTCCGTGTCTTACACCTGGAACAATGTACCATGGCGCTTACTGCCCTCCAGACAGTTTTGTTTTTTCGAAACATTTTTAATTATTATAATACTACCAATTACGCATTACTGATGACGGTCTATAAATGATAAACAAAAATTTAAGCCATTTTTAAAAAAAAACAACGTTTCGGCGCAAATCGCGGGTCATCATCTGGGGTTCTCTAACCGAACAATCGGTGCCCTTCACGAACTTCTTCATCCTTCACTGAATACACACACAATATTGTAAAATATTTAATCTAAATTACTAGATAATTATATAGCGTCGTGTAAAGGTTTTTTAGGGGTTTTATTTTTCTTGAACCAAAAGATAAATTATTAATTAACAAATATGTGACTTTGATCGTGTGCTTTTAATGTACTTTTATCAAATGCAATTTCTTCTATTTTTGTGTAAAAATATGTCTAAAAATTTCACCTTGTTGTTGTTGTTTTTTTTTTTGTTTTCTTTTTTTATAATCATTAATTTTATTTCAAATATTACTGCTCTGCTTTAAAAAAACGAAAAAAAAACATGAGACCTCTTTTATGAAGTTTTATTGTAGTTATAGTTATTTTACTCAGGCTAGAAAACAAAATAAAATTCTTAAAGTTATAAAAATTCACCAGAATTATTTTAAATATGGTGGAATTAAACTAATGTTTTATTTTAATTTATATTTAAAGGTAACTAAAATTTCTATAAACTTGAAAAACAATCACCGAAATCGAAACAATATTAGCCAAGATATAGCTTATTTAATTTGGGTGTATTTTTTACTTTTATTTTCTTTCTATGCGTTATTTGAATTTGTTCATATTTTTCTAGTCTTATAACTTCGTGAATAATAATGTTTTAAATCTATGTTGTGTTAAAAATTGTCTTTTCATAGTTTTGACTTTGAGTAATTATTTATCCGAGTTAATAACATTACTGAGCTGTTTTTCATATAATACCTGAGATTTCTACAGAAACAATTTTATCCTGGCATTTTAATTTCTAATTATGAACAGGTAAAGTTATTGATTTTTGTTACGTTTGAGGTGTAACATCAATTGAGACGTTGATTTCCAAAAGTTACTATATCCATTCTAGGAAATTTTACAGGAAGCGCGAAAATTTCTCATTACTATATTATTAAACTAGCTAATTTGGGTATTTTTGCCTTAAAATTTAGAATTATTTTTTTACTATAATAACAACATCATATTAAAGTTATGAAATGAATTTTTTTAGAATGATTTGGAACGAAAATAAATGCGTAATTAGTACTTTTAGAAAATTACCGCATTTCTAAATCGCGTTTTTTAAGGACTTGAGAATTCATTAGATAACATCAAATAGAATATTTAGATAAAATTAAATGATGAGAATACAAATATGTAAAAAAATCGATTTCGTAAAAAATGTCCTTTGGCACCTTTTGGAAATCAACGTCTCGATTCTCGTATATGATTGAGTAAAGATTATACTGTTTTTTTTTTTTTTTTTTTTTATAATATCATAATATTTTTTTTTTTCTGTTTCAGGTAAGTTTCATTGTTACTCATGTCCTCCGAAGGGAAAATCCCAAGTTTCTCCGTGCGTAAGCAGTATTTTAAAGTTAATTAGTCCTATTTAAAATAAAATTATAGTGATAACGTTTTTCCGCTTTTCGTTGTAATTCTATTGTCTGCTACGCTTCCCTGGCTCCTTTTAACGCTTTGCCGCCTTCCGGACAAAAACAACGATATACATAACATGTAAAACAAAAACAAGGAAAAAAAAAAGAAGAAATAAATAAACTAAACAAATAAAAAAAAAAAATAATGAAAAACGGATGCGAATATTTATCACAGAATCCATCAGAAGTAAACCGAAAAGTACAAAAGGCCTGACAACAGCTCTCTTAATTTTCTAAGCACTTAATCATTCCGTCCAATTATTCGAAAAATTCAAGCGTGATACGTATTTTTTTTTTTTTTATCTTTTTCTCTCAATTAGCTATTAGATAAAAAAGTGCGGATAAAAAAATATCATTATATTATAATTTATGCAAATAATGATAGAGATAAAACTTGTAGGAAATTACTTTTCTGTTGCAATAATGGGATATTTTATCTGTGGAGTTGGTTTATGATGGTTATAATCTCTTCGAGATTCCCTCCTACGATTGCGTATATGCTACTGCTACGGGAAATATAATTTATATGTTAACTAGAATCATCCAATTAGGAAATATGTTATAATTGTTATCTTTTCACCTGAAGAATGTTAAAGTGCGTCAGAGTCCAGGCAAATCAGAACTTAATATCAATTTTCTTACTAATGAAAGGAACTTATTAAACATAACTTTTGCTTATTATAGTCTATTGTACAAGTCTGTCCGTCATAAGAAGTAAAAAAAAAAAATCAGTTATCTGTTTTAATACGCTGATATAAGTCGAAAATGACCCAAGTTAACGCCTTCGAAGAAAAAAAAAAAGGTTAGCAAATTTTATAAAATCCACTACCTGTATACGGTTTTATATATATATATATATATATATATATATATATATATATATATATATATATATATATAAATAATAAATGAAATCATTTATCGGAAAAAAAAAATAGAAAGAAATGTTTAGCTTCATTTAAAACGTAACTAAATTTCTTATAATGCTGAAAAAAAAATTCTAGAAAACGAATAAGTAATTTTAAAGAATACTGACTTTTGCTTTCTGTTAAAATGAATGTCTTTGGGGAGTTTTAGTTATAGTTATTCTACTCAGTATAAAAAACAAAATAAAATTCTTAAAGTTATAAAAATTCACCAGAATTAAAAAAAAAAAAAAAAAAAAAAAAAAACCTGTACCACTACAACCCATGAAGGGTCTTGGACTCAGTACATATAGAGATTCGTACTGTTTCTAGGCCAACGGCAGTGCAATGAGCCGACAGGTTTTTCCCCAATTAGTTTAGGTACCCACTTTATAAAGACTTGGTCTGCCCCAGGAGGGTCTCCATACCCTAGGGTCGCAGCACAGCACAGCAGACTAGCGCTCTATCCACTAGGCCACGCCGATCCCGACTATTTTATAATCAATCTATAATTAAATTATAATAATTTAGGTACCTCAAAAATTTAAAAAATGTTTGAATAATCGAGTTGTCAAATAATATAGGAATTAAAAGCTGGTATACCCAAGCTCGGATTTCATAGGAAACTAAATGTAAGTAAATTGGGGATGTAGCACAGATTACTTATTGGTATTTTGTCTTTTACAGTAGGCGGTAATTAAAACTTATAACAATAGGAGTAATAATTTAATTTTTTTTTTTTTAATAATCTAGATACACATTGAATAGATTTTGAAAATGACCTAATTCTGATTTTGGATAGAAATACAAATTACTCATAAGTCCGAATAAACCAATCTCGCAAAATGGTATCTGTGTATATTAAATAAAACCAAGAGTTGGAAACTGAAATTATATCTATATGGTTGAGATATTACCTTAACTTTTTCATTTATACGCTGACTTCATTCACAAGAGTGCACCTTGTACTATTATACATTATACACTTTTTATAGGATTTTCAAAAAAAATTATACGATCTCGAATATCAAGTAGATTTTAGTATTATAGAAATAGTCTAACAGGGGCCAAAATTATAAAATTCCTTCTTCCAAAATACCTTTTTATTTTGTTTATTCGGAATAATTAACCGTTCTTCCTCGTTACGATTGAACACGTTAAATCAACTAAATCAGACAGAAGATCAATATTTTTTCACGATTAATACATGGTTGCTGATTAAAATCCGGCATATGACCCTAAGATTTTTTAAATGCATTAAAAACCTTGGTTATGCTATCCGTGTTCCAAAAGCCTGTGTCTCGTCGCGATTAAATTAAAACTGGATAGACAAAATTTAGGACTCCCACTGTAGCATCGTCCGATTAGCTACGGTATCATAAAATAACAGTAAATAAATAATGGAATCATACCCGGAAATAAGCCTTAAATATTTAAATAATATACTGCTGGAAAGCGCAAGCTTTTGAAAGAAAAAATATGACTAATAAAGTCTTAGAAGTTATTAGATACTGACAAAAGACTTATACACTTTTTGCTGTACTGATACTTTTTGTTTCTATATGTAACGTGTTTCTTTTTAAACTAAGAGTGTCACATGATGCGAAATCTAGATGTTTGAGAGAATACTTGCAATTCTAATTAATCGTTTGTTTAATTAATATTTAAGTATTTTAAATCTGTCTGAAATTGAGCCTATATATACCTGGTAGTGGAAGACTACAGGTGGGGAGCGATAACTGCGGGAATAAATTGATACAGAAAGTTCCCCGGTCGGGTTTCAATAATTCGGTTTGGTGTGTTGGGGGGGCGAAGGGTTGAAGTTGCCAGGAGCTAACAAATTATCACGGGCACGAATAGCCAAGTTGGCCAACATTACAACTGCAATTACAGGCCCACTCTCAGTTTCTATATAATAAGGTAAATCGCCCCCCTCATGCCAACCCGCGCTTAGGGCCCTCTTGTCTGTCTAAACCTTCCTCTTCCATATCTAACTTCTATAGATCCGAAATTTCCTTTATAAATTCATAAAATAAAATAAATTATTTTATTTTTTAAATGCAAGTCCTCTACAATGCAGTTGCACACGAATAGAGTCTGTAGACATTTCCGCATAACAACCTTCTAGGCCTGATGTCGTGGGTTCAAAACCTATTTTTAGAAGGGAGTAAAAAATCCTTAGTTACACCCAAGCCTCCTTGGAAAAGGAAATTTCCCAGCAACAGGGAAAATCGGGAAAACCGAGAAAAGTCAGGGAGCTACGGTCTTCCTCTTCTTCTTGCTCTATGGATTCGCTGTGTAAGCGATATTTTGGGAGTTTCTCCACCTGCCATCGTGGCAATATACCCTGCATATCTTAAAAGCCTCAACTTAATTGCTTTGACAACATCAGGTTCTCGGAAAGCATAATATAGGCCCTAGTTCGTACGCCACTTTCACTCTTCCAATAGCAATGCGGAGAACTTTTCTTTCAAAAATAAGGAGTCCATTTTTAGTGGCCATTACAGTTGTCCAACACTCCGATCCATCATGAAGTACTAAACGCAACAATTTCGTATAGAGGTTGAGATCTTAGCTGCTAGCTTAACCCAAAGCACCATTTCTTGGCTGCTGAGTGAGTGACTATAGATACCAGATCTGTAAACTCTGAGATCTCAAATTTATTTATTTTGTTACTTCTGGCATGGAAATTTCTTCCGCTACCATACCATATAATCGAGTCCTCACAGAAATTAAAAAATAAAATAAAATAATAGTCGAGTAATGTAATTAAAGTACAACCCATTGATAAACCAAATGGCAAACGTTTTATTGACTAGGATACGTCAGGTTAACTAACCTCTCTACCTTCATAGACTTAAAAATATAATACAAATTAGGAAACCTTTGCCACTACAAGCTATGAAGGGTATTGGTAAACCTGTAACTATAGTATTAATGTGGGTACTTAAATTTAGTGCTTATTAAGCACCTGTTTCTAAGTCAACGGTTATGCTTGGTGATAATTTGACCGAGATCGCCCTTAACCATCAGATTTTCCTCTCAATTATTAGTACTAACTTTATAGAAGCTGGGTAAACTCCATGGTATGATCCAAAGATCAGTTAAAAAGGACCATAAATAGCTTTAACAAAGCTGCTGCGTGTTGAAAGAAAGGATTTTCTAGAAACAAATGAAAAACCTTTCTCAGATCTGGGCGAACCATCATGTGCGTTGTAACGTGCAATTAAGCAAGAAAACCTCGACTTTTAATATGATTAGCGCTATCGTAGGATTTAGGGTGTGGCAGGGAAGGGTTTTTAGTAGTATTAAATTTTAAGATAGGGCCCTCCTAATTTTAGACTCGGTGGAACATTTGTGGGAGCACATTTTTACTAAAAGATAAGATTCGGCTACTAATCTCCCACTGATTTGTGCCGTCAACTTTAATTAAATCTAAACATTTCTCTCCGGGGCTTGGATGAATTTTTTTAGTGTCTCGTGCTAGGAAGATATTTTTTATCATCTAGCATGATAAAAATAGCTTTGTTAAATAAATTTTTAAAAATAATGCAATTTTTGACGTTAATCTGTATAGGTATGAATACTTTTTGGATACAATTAATATCGGTTTTATTACAATATATTTTAATCATTTTTTATATTTTGAATAAATAATTTCTTAAAGTCTTAATTCCTATTGGCCTTGAGTTTACCAGCTTATATTATTTAGTAAAGGAAAATTCCTGCAATTGTATTCAGGGCATCAAACTTTCTGCATTAGTTTCATATTTGCTTGACTTTTTAACACCTGGCTCTTATATTATTTTGCTATAATATGAACTGTTAAGTCGTTGCAAATATTATGTTGTATTAGATTATTCTATATTATTAATTTTTAGCCAATCCCGCCCCCAACTGTACATTTTCATTAAAATTCGTTTGCAGTTTTCATATCCTTTTATAATGCACCTTCGAGCTGCAGCTTCCGGCCGATCTTTCTTTATCCGATCCTCATCCGTATGGAATTCTATTAATCATTCAAATCCCATAAATTCCAACCCTTCCTGTCTAAACAACTCTCAAATAACCCTTATTGATTCGCAAATTTCAAAAATAAAGTAGAGAGAATCGATTATTTATTATGTTTTATTTTGCATCGTATTTGAACATTTATATAGATTATTTTACACAATTTCTGGTATTTAAATTTTTTTTTTTTTTTTAGCACTGTTTATATAAACATATATTTGTGTTTTACTTGGTGTCTAGTTTGTTTTATAAATTATTATTAAAAGCTAAATGTTAATTAATCACTATAATTCATGCATCATTTTAATGTCTGTGTTTTTTTTTTTTGTAGCGTTTCGTTAGTAGAGTTCTAATTTAATTTATCTGTAATATTATTCAAAACTGACTTGTTCCAAAATAAATAAAGGAATAATTATTTATTATTATAATCATGTTACAGTGAGACTTGCATTCGAACCTCTAATAAACTATGTTTATTTATAAGTTTATCATTTTCTAAGAGACAGATATCTATTTTATGTCTTATTTTTTTCCTACATTGTTTTTATTAAATTATTTAAATTTTCTTTATGAATATTAAGGTTGATTTTCGCAATTGAGAGAGAGCTCATGAATTCGTTCAACAGCTCACATTGCGTCTCTTATGTGAATTATTTGTGCGTGGTATTTTCAATGGGTGTTATGATAAAATTAGAATCTTATTAGCATATTGTGGAAAATTATTAAAACGTATCTCATTTTCATCATCATTCATTACTTTCCCAACTCGATATGATGAATGTTGACGGTTTAATGGTGTTTATTTTCATAGAAGGAATATATAATTTCTTCGATTGCTATATTGCTTAAATTTTTAAATAGAATATCTTCATATAAATCTATGAGGAGTTCGGCTTTGCTATCTATGTTGTGTTTGTGGAACTAAAAATCGAGGTTTTATTTAATGTTTGAATGAAACCCCAAAACGGCACCCACACGCCGTCGAAAGAGGCAGTTTGAACTCTTGAATGTAGGGACTGGCCATAGAATCTTACCTGCCCTGATGAATAGGTCTTCACAAACCCGGCATTAAATGCCCATTAATCTATGATTTATATCTCAAGAATTAAGATATAAATAAGCATTACTTAACAGAATAAAAAGAATCCTATAAAAAACAAACTCGTCGCATTCCAAGTCGATGCTTAATACAAGGAGCCTTCTCAACTGTAAATCGACGTTAATCAAGAGAAATAATCATTATCATCAGAAAGTAATCAAAAGGAGTGACTTTAATCGAGAAATTAAGCGAATTGTAGAGGTGTCCGTGATGCAAGTTGTTTCATTGGTCGTTTATCTCACAATAATTTTGTTTTTTCTTGTCCTTATTTTTTTTTCCTTCTTAGTATGTAACTTTTGTGGCTATGTAAAAAATTGAAGGTATTGGGTTGATGCGAAATTAATGCAGGTTTCCTCTATTGCAATATCTTAATTCCAATTGTGTAAACAAAGCTAATCCTAACATTGATCATTATTATACCAAAACAAACCTTATCTAATACCCTCTCTTTCACCATGAATTTGTTTAGTAAAATTGTTTTGTTCAGTGTGTTCAAAGGTCTTGAATCGAAAATGTCAAAGTGCGATTTTAGTCAAATTTATTTTTACGAATTTAAATTAGAGCGCAGCGCTGCGCAAACGGCTCGTAATATTAATGAAGTGTGGGGTCAGGGGGCTATTAATGAGTGCACGGTGCAGCGTTGGTTCCAGAAGTTTCGCAGAGGAGATTTCGACCTCGAAGACAAGGAAGGTCGGGGCCGTCATCTTGCTCTGGACAACGACCAGCTGAGGTCAAAAGTGGAAGAAGACCCAACCATAACCACACGAGAAATGGCGGCGGAACTCGGAACTCAAAAATTGCAACGTCTTTGCCCAGCATTGATGAATCGGAAGGGGCCGATCCTGCTCCACGATAACGCCAGACCACACGTTGCACAACCAACGCTTCGACGACTGCACGAGTTGGGCTACGAAGTTCTCCAACATCCGCCTTATTCACCTGACCTCTCTCCTACAGACTTCCACTTTTTCAGGCATCTGGACAACTTTTTGAGGGAGAAAAATTTTCAAAACCAGGACGACATTGAAAATTCTTTTCGTGATTTCATTGAGTCCAGGGATTCGGATTTTTTTTCTAGTGGAATAAGAAAGCTTGTTGAACGTTGGCAAAAGTGCATTGATTCAGATGGAAATTATTTTGATTAAATATATATGATTAAAGTAAAGATATGGCGTATTTACAATACCTACTAAAAACCAGCATTAATTTTGCATCAACCCAATATATGTGTTACCAAACATAATAATATAACAATAAACCACTAAACTGATACAAAAAACCTGGGTACACTTTTTACAGATATTTTAAATAATCTTGTCATAATAAAAAAAAAATAAAAAATATATCTCCTGAAAAATCTATAGCAATACCGCAATAACAACCATAAAAGTTAAAAAATAACAATAGTTTAATAAAAGTTGAAGTCTAAAATAAGAAAAATTGCAGACAGTACCATTAATAAATGCTAAATTAATATAAACCATGAAATATAAATAAAAGCTAATATTTATATATGTATTGAATTATAATAATGTTTAAAAAGTTAAACGTGTATTGGATGTTGACTTATTTATAAAAAGTTATTGTGTTTTTTTAATTTTTCTTGTTGTTGTTTATAATTGTGTTTTTAAATCCCGAAACGTAGGCATCAAATATTTTTGGAAATTGTTTTGAATAAATTATACATATCAGAAGTGATAGTAAAAATGTTTAAAGAATTATGTTTAGTTTCGTTAGGAACACATGTTTCAGATAAAAAATATAACATAAAATTGTTATGTCTAATAATCACTGAAGTTTATGGCCTACTTATCACCTTTTATTACTTCCACAACTTGCCTTATTAACACTCTGACAAAATAAAGACAATCAATTCAAAAATTCTGGACACCATTCCTTAAAAAAAAAAACCTGACGAGAAGACGTGCTGCTGGGTACTGTCCTTCCTCATGCCTGACATGTTATTATTTTGTTTATTATTTCATCCTATTTTCTGATTGTCACACTACTGCTGACAGGTGCAAGTCAATAAAAGAAGTTAAAAAAAAAAAAAACTTTGTGTATAAGATAATTTTTCATCTAAAATCTTCAGCTTTCCAACGGTATATTATACATCTGGATTACTATATTTATGTTCAGAAAAAAATAATTTTCTTCTATTCTCTTCTAGTTGGTAATCAAATTCGTTTAACTTGTATATTTAGCTCTGACCTAACAATGCTAATAATAAGACATTGTTAATTTTTTGGAATCTAGAATATTAAACATATTTTAGAAGACTAAATTTCGAAAATTTGGCTTTTAAGCCGTGTCAGAATATTTTAATCAGAATGAAACCTACATGATATTAAAGCTCATTAAATGTAATCAAAATCGATAAACCCAGTTTTTGAGAAAATGGTGAAAAGGTGTTAATTGCGTAGTATAAAGTGGCTCTTCTGGTTTGCCGATTTTTGTGAAAATTCACTGTAACATCTCAGGTATATAAGCTCCTATAATATGTAATTTTAGTGTTATTCAACTTATCGTTTTTGAGCTTGACTTACCACACACGAATTGGTTAATTTTCACGATCGCAATACTTTCCCTTTATATATATATATATATATATTTCATATTTAGTTACATGAAAGTAAAAATAGAAATATTTAATTCTGTAATCATCTTTATTCTAATTGTAGTTTAGTGTCCTGACTAATGGCATTCCTAAAATAATATCCTACGCCCTCTGGTATGTTAAAGATATTTAATGACACGTACTTGTCAAATAATGATACCTTTGTAAGGAGAAACAAAGGATGTTATAGGATTTCCAGGCAGAGTACTTTAGCCGTACGTGACACAGCTCGGTAGATACCTGGCCTAGAATGAGGCGTTAGGAACGCTACATAAATATGATTATGCCCACGGTATGCCATGATATGTAACTTGGAGTTTCAGTTATCATATGTTATGGGGACTATTTTAAAGCAGAGGGCTGAAGCAACATGGCAGTTACATGCACTCCTAAACACGACACTCATGTTTGCCGAACATGTCGTTGCCGTCGGTTCTTGAAGGAGTTAAATATATTATCTTAGTCATTTTATTAGTCTTCAAAGTTTATACTGTTGTAAATTGTTATTGCGTTGTTTGAAAGTTGCGACTGAGGCTTAGAACCATTAGCCTTCGTTTCCCACAATAAAGAATTAAGCTAGATTACTCAAGAACATGCAGCTTATTCATATGTTTATCTCGTATTAAATGTAGAGCAAGACTGATACTATTAATGAATTAAATTTTAGTTTTATAATAGATGTCTTCCATTTCTATGTATTACTCTTCAACCAACAACTACCGATATAATTACAAGTTGGTAAGTCAATTAATATTAAAAAAAAAAAATAAGGCTTTCAGCCTCTTTCCATCAGGATAAAACACTCCTTATTTCTAAGAACATTTGTTTTACGAATTTAATGAAAATCGTTCAACCGTTTTGAAATGAAAGAATGTAAAACATTCGTCGAATAATAGGCATAATTGGTGATTTTTCGTGAAATAACAAAATGTGTCTTTAATATATAATTTCAGTTTATTTTTTAGTCAGACACACCAGATAGATATACACCATGCTTGGATAGACCATTTTAAAATGTTTGGTTATTTAGAATTAGGAGACTGACATTGTAAAATCTTATAAAGTATACGCAATTAAAAACATAAATAAATATATAACAATAATATTATAAAAAAAAAAAAAAAATCCATTGGTTGTAGCATGAATGGTCTTACGAGGCGGTCATTAGGCCTAAATCACGCTTGTCCAACACTTAACAGATGCTGAGTGTGCCCTAAGAGGGTCTCCAATAGAGACTCTACATACCTCAGGGTCGCTCCACGCCTAAATTAAATAAATTATGCTGCCTCAGCTGGGAATCGAACCTGGGACCTGTAGAACAGTAGTCAAATCCACCAGGCCACGCCTCTCCATTTTAACAACATTATTACAGATTTAAAAAAAAAAATACATTCTTTTGATTATCAACTAGAAGTGATTTTTTTTTTATGAATTTTTATCCTTCGGGGGAGGCTTTGTTCATTAAAGCTATATTTTATTATTATCATTTATAAATTCTAACTTTGATATATTCTAATACATCTTCCTAATTAAAAAATGTAAAATTCATATATAAATTAACATATTTTATATTTTGAATCAATATTTGTAGTAATTATTCAGGTATTCTTACTGTTTCGAAACAATGGCGCCTATTGTGAAATATGCATTTATTACTGATCGATTCCCACATAAGAATACAATAATTACAATAAAAATAGGATAGCTGACAATTTATGTTTCCTTCGATAAATCATAGATTTTTTTTTAATAATTCACATGTTCTTTTCGATTCTATCTGATCCAGTCTTCATTTTTTTTTTCTTTATGTTTCCGGTTCATCAAGGGTCTTCCATTTTTTTCCCCTAATATTCTTTTATGAAAGGTCGACAGATCTATACCTTAATTTAAATTTATTATTTTATGTTATAATAACATAATTATATTTTATTATTAATTAGTATTAGTTTTTAATGGTAGGTATCTCAATTGCAAATTTCATCTTGTCAATGAGATTTATTTGTAGTTAGATTTCATTTAAGGATTGGTTCGATAATGTGACTATAATGTTTTTACAATAATTAATGCAATTGTGTTCTTAGAGTTGACTTTATTAATTTAATAAATCTTCTATGTTATAAAAAAAATGTTAAAATTTATCTTTATAAATAAAACTATCTAATAACATACTTCATTATTTGTTATTTTTTTCTTTGACATAATATCAGTTTGTGTCTCAAAATATATCAAAAATCTGGATAAGAAAAATGTAATCTCCAAAGTGTTTCCCTTTATTGGAGTTTAATAAAGGATTCAATTTTTAGATACTTATTTTATACAAGTTATCTGTAGTATACATTGGCATCTATTAGGTAGTTCCATATGATAATTAACGTATACAATTTATTTAGTACATTATAATATTCCCATCCTAATTGTGTCCTTGGGACCTACAATCTTGTTGTAAATAGAAATTTGTGAAACCTAAAATTTAGGAGGCATTTCATTTTTGTTGTTGTTTTCCTTATAACTAAAAAAGGCTTAGTAAAATATTTATTTGTTTTTTAATCTGGTATATACTTTCTTAAATTCTTTGCATGTTTAATGTTTTACCCGCATAATTCTTTGACCGAGCTATGATTTTATTTTTTTTTTTAAACTGTTTATTATTATAATATGTTGCTGTAAACACGCTACGAAATATTAATTTGGAGTTGCTTCAACAGTTTATTTTTTGCCAACGTTTCGACCCCCATTCTGGGTCATCATCAGGGCTAAAAACATACATTTAAGATAAGATTAAATATACTATTTTAAAAAACTATTGTGTTATGTTATGTTATAATATTGACATTCTCTAGTACGATGGTTTTTTTAAATATTATATTTAAACTTATCTAAAATTTATCTTTTTTGAACCTTTTTTAGCCCTGATGATGACCCACAATGGGGTCGAAACATTGGAAAAAAATAAACTGTTGAAACTACTCAATTGTTTCATTCACCGACCGCCACCCGGACAAATTCATTTAGTAAAAAAAAAAAATAATAATAAATGATTAAATAATAACTACAATAACGATAGCTAATCTAAATTTGACCTATATAACTAATCTAAATTATATATAAATATATAATATATATATATATATATATATATATATATATATATATATATATATATATATATATATTTAATATTTTCAAAGGCGATGACAGTGTCAAATAATCCCATCCTTGTTTGAATTAGTTTCCAAACTAATCCACTCAACTATTCGACCTAATAGTCTCGCAGAAAAGTTACAGGCAACGTATGAGATACAAGAATTGATTTTATTAAATACATATATTGAAAAACAAAATCTCGATTTTCGAAAGAAGATTTAACTTTTTTTTTTTTAATTTATCTGGAAGTTTTTCTTAATATTAACACTTAAATGAGCACACGTTAATTTCCTTTTGTTAATCAATTACTTTATTTCATAAGCATTCACATTTATCAACGTTTTGGGGCTGTTTCCCCATTTTCAAGACTGAAACAATTTTTTAAACCTTTGATAAGTGAATAAAATTAGATTATTTAAATATTTGTCTTTGAAAAATTATCTTCACTAATTTGTCATAATTAATTTAAAACTCACTAATATTATTTACTTTATTTGTTTTAAAAATACTTTTTTACATATAACCCATCACTTCACTTCATAGCTTACTGCTATTCCTCCTCATGGATGTTCATTGGCTTAATGTTTCTATTATTTTTCTATTTTAAACTTTGTACCTTACCAGTATTCCTGTGTAATCCTTGTGCTTTTTATTTATTTTTATTTCTATTAATTATATGTCCTAATTATGGTTCTTGGGCTATAATTATATTTATTTTAAAATTTTACCTTATTTATGATGTCTGTGTAATGTGTTCCTAGGTTTTTTGTATCTGTTTTAAAATTTGTTCTACTAATTTTCTATTTAACTTGTTTTTTGGTGTTATGCAGAGGTCTATTGAAAACAATTAACTAAGACGATTCGTAAATTTAGTTTGTTCTTGCCAGTCGAAGTAGTTTTGAGGTTTTATGATATGCCAGGAACCATCTCAGACGATATATTTATCTGCCTTGTACTAGTGTAATAACATGTCATTCCTATATAAATAATAATAACTTTCATATTTTGTTTCATACGAATGTTTCATATTAGATTTATAAACAGGACAAGTGTAGCCATTGATAAGGCAGAGAGCGCTGGGGAAGCTCGGAGATGAAATCTTTATGTCCTCCGTTGCGGAAGAGGCCCGCCTTCTAGATCTGTTCTATTTTCAATATATCCAAATCATTGCCCCGGGCCCCAGCCATCTCCTATAGGTTTGCTTTATAAATTCAATTCCTCGCAAAAATGGCAAGCATTGGTATGAGGAGAGTGGGGAGTGAGGAGGGGAGGGAGTATTTTTTACAAGACGGCGCAAAGTGATAAAAACGGAGCAGATTTATAGGCGGGAGTGACGTCGGGCGAACAGAGAACCTCAGTCATACGTGAACTCAATATCGAGAATATATCCAAGTATCGAGAAAACACGAGCGAAAAAAAAGAAAAAAAAGGAAAGAAATAAAAATGGGAAAAGAGAAAATAAAGACAAAAAGGAGAGGCAATGAAGGGAACTAACAGAGTTTAGGGGACGAATCCAGTGCAAACAGTCCGTTCGAAAAAAGTATATTTTTACATGTTTTTTTTTTATTTGGGAGAACGTGAAGGCTTTGAACCATGGCCGGATCTTGACACACACCACGGCCACTGTTTAATTTTTCCTTTGACGGGAAGTCAATATTGGAAGTGTTAAATGATAAAAACCCTAATAGGGACGAGTGGGGATGTCCTTTTATTATTTCATTTTTTCTCTCCTTTTTTTTTTTTTTTCTGTACAAGTTATCAACCCACTCTCAAGCGAGGACTTGTTCACCCCTTTCCTCCTCCATGTTTTAATTTGTTGAGGCCGATTGGGATTCCTCTCCGGGACTTAGGTGGAATATATATTCAATATAATTCAGATAGGTTATACAAAGGAATTTTCACGCTGGGCGACTTCAATTAATCTACATTTGGTTCGGGGTACCATTGAACTGTAACGGGAGTGAAGGCACGGGGTATTGGAATGCCTATATTATTTCACTTTTTCTATTTTCACAGTTTGATTGGTCAAAGATCTGGGTTCAGAAATTTTCATTAAAAAGATATTCATATTAATAATATCAGGAGGCACATACATTTGAACTCCGAATAAACTCAAATAGTTGGTATAATAATTTCATAATATTTTATTTTATTATGAAAAGCTCGAAAAGGCAGTTATAAACTCTCTAGTCCAGGCATGGTTAAGTGTTAAATTTAAGTTTTGTTGAGTTGTTACCTACAGTTCGTTGTTGTAAAAAATTTAAAAAAATTATGTTTGCAGACTACAAATTTCAGCTGCACGATTAACATTTATAATTCGTTACTTAATTTTAAAAAGTGATGATAGTTTCTTCTTTTTTTTTTTTTTAAATAATGGTAATTCGCAATTAAATTGTTATATTCAAAACCTAAAAAAAAATATAAAAGTAATTTCGAAATAATATGTAAATTTGGGCCAAAATTAAGGGTTTTAACTAGCGCGAAAATTGCAAAATCTTACTTGCATTATTTATGAATTTTTTTTTTTTCTTTGGAATGTAATGCGTCTAACATAATAAGGTTATGGTCTGATTTTTCGAATGTCATTTCCACAAATAATCAATTTCAGCGGTTAAGACTACTAATCTCCCACTTTGCAGTGGAATAATGTTCTTAATTAATAGAAGTTTATCTATCGTATAACAGGGAACATTATTGTTTAAAGAATTTCGGAGAGCAAAGATTGGATTGGAGAAGAATTTGATTTTTCATAGAAGTTAAAGGATACGTAGTGTATACAGAGAAAGAATGTTTGGAGGAACTTTCGTTTTCGAGAGGAAGGAAGGATATGAGCGAATTTATGAACTTAAAGTTAGTGAAAAACCATTATTATATAATACTTTACGAGTATTCCCACTTATAGGCATTTTTATTCATCTGCAAAGTCATTTTGGGGTATATTTTCTCATCTCATTTCCCTGTGGAACATTCAAGATTTGGTGTCACTTAAGGTGTAGTGGCTAGCATAACAGCTTCCCATACCCAAGATCGCAGGTTCGAACCTGGCAGGTGGCCCTTGTATTTTTTAATGGGAGTAAAATTCCTTAGTTATACCGTTCTTCAGAGGAGACGTAAAAAAACTTGTCTCAAGCCCGTGCGATGTCAGGAGCTTGTTATATAGAGCTATCCTAATTAAACATAGATAGACAAAATTTAGAACTCCCACCGTAGCATCGTCCAAATTACCACATAAGTATAAAGTGACGTGAAATAAATAACTCTCAAGTAAATCCTACAAATGCACTAGTAGGCATTTATTATATGTTTCAAACTAGACATATTTATGCGATCCACGTGGGTCCTTTCAAGTGAGATATGTCACTACTCCGCCTTTCGGTAGAAACGGATAATATATATTTTAGTAAATTACGTTAAAATAGTTCGCTAATTTCTCAGAATAAAAAACAATATAAATCCAGGATTCTTTGACTGACTTAACTAAAGAACCGACCACACACAAATAATTGCCTTATTATGAAACTGAAAAAAACCTTTCCTGTTTTTTCTTTGATAGATATTATGCCAGGAGTTTTTTCGCCAACAGTTGAACATCTAAATAAGGCCTAAGCAGACTGGGTGCACCCGGTAGCCCAAAGTGCTCCTATATCAGACAGCCCGTCGGCACCTCCTAATCATCACTAATCCTTTCTGACGTCTTAATTGCCGTAGATAGATGAGTCTCCTGCTACCGGTTCTTAAGGCAACTTTTATTGCCCGGGGGATTCGTAAATACTTCACCCGCCCAAGGGAAGGTGTAATTACAACGTGTATCGTGGTCTGTTGTTTAAGTAATGCGATCAGAACATCTGTTCGTGTTTTTTTTTTAAATATTTCTAATATTCTAATTGCTTTCATTCAATGCGCTGTTATCTGATTATCATACTAAAACTAATTATTTTATTAAAAAATTCGAGTTAAATGGATTCTGATCATGATAACATAATATTGGAAATAATTATGCAAATAAACAAACAATTACAAAAATGTGTAAATGGGCCATTTTCAGGTAAAATGTATCTCTGTGCCAAGAATCCTAGATCACTAATTTTTTTTTTTCAACCTCTTAACTAACACTCATTTTGCCCAGAAAAAAAAAATTAAATTTTGAAACATTTAATGTTTAAAAAAATGTAACTTTTTTTTTTAATTTATATTTTATTCAATTTTACAACTGTATACAAAAAAATAAATACAACAAGCAAAAGTGTTGAAATACAATAAAGGGCGTGAAAAGGCTTGTGAAGAAACTACCCAGTGGTAGAACTTCTATGTCTATTTAAGTTAGTAGGTCCCGAGGCCATCTTCTTTTCAATCGCCTCGGAGGTTTATCAGGGATATGTGAGGTTAATAGGTTGCGAACAAGAGGGTTTATGTTGGTTGGGAGTTTGGAATTGTATATATCTGGTACGAGAAAGGTCAGCAACAAATGGGATATTAAGGTCGTTATGGATGATTTTATTTGTGACGAAGTAAGGAGCATTTAAGATTTTGTGAAGGATTTTGTATAGTAAGGATTGGATGCGGGAGGAATTGGGTGGTTTAGTAGAGCCCCAAAGCTCGATCCCATACGTCCATATGGGCCTGATAATGGTAACATATATGAGCTTTTTGTAATAGAGTGGAAGTTTTGAACGTTTGTCCAGTAAGTGTTCTATTAACCGGTATCTACGAGCAGTTTCTTGTCGTGTTAGTCTTGTGTGAGAATAAACGTAACGTTCTAAACAAGAATCATTTAGAAAAGTTTTCGAAGTTATTAATATATATTTAGTCGGCCAATCATTCCCAAACATTAACAGTTGATACCAGAACATTGAAAATTCTAATGCTTGCATATTTACTTTAAAGTATCATATTCAAAGAATACAGTTCATACATTTTAAAATAATTTATTCTTCAGCCAAACTCATGGCTTCATATATAGTATATAATAACTTAACATTCCCTCGCAAAGTGAATATGTTATATTTCGTTATTGTAGCTACTTAGATTGTTTCAAGTATTCTTGACCATTTATATTACCGCTATGGACAAACACAGAAATGCTCACAAACCCAAACAAACATCCATTGATACAGAGGATAGGTGTTAGAGAAAGTGGCATAGGTTGAGAAGAACACTTAGAGATGAAATTTCTCACAACGAGATAAGATCGGTACTAGGCTATTAAATATTCATTCGAAATTAATTCCATTAATGAGGTTACTAAAGCGTAAAAGTTCTACAACAGTTATTACTAATACCGTTCATTCCATTTACATTTACGGTTCCCTCGCTATATATTATTTCAAAGTAGGATATTATTTTAGGTCGCCTCTATGTCACTAATTTGAGTTCAGTAATAAATTTTACAATTATACTCTGAAATCATAAATAACAAAGCTAAGTACATATAAATTAAGGGTTGCATAAAACATATGTATATATAGATATACGGTTAGATAGATGGATAGCAATACAAATAAGCTAGTTGAAAGTATTCTTATTGATTGCATTTTTCATTTTCTAAATGTGTGTTCTTTCCAACGATATGAGTTGAATAATTAGTTAATGTTATTTATAAAAATTCTATGGAAGAATTTAGGTATTAAATATCATGTAAAGTGGAGTTTTTTTTAAGATTTATTTAATAAATCCCACAGGTTCAACTACTATTTATAACATGAAGAATATAGATTCTTTTTATAAATTAGAAACACACATTTAAAATAAGTGCTATTTTAATTATGTGCTGACGTTTCGGCTTACAATGTGGGCCTTCATCAGGGTTGACTCTGATCTACCTCTACACCATAGTAATCTACCTCTTCGGCGTAGTAACCGATTAGCAAATAGAAGATCTCCTCAATGACCCTACCTTGACATCTCAACATTCTTCAGTTCACACTTCGATCAAATTTCACCTATATCTCTTGTAAATCCTTCCTCTCCAACCTTTTCTTCTTCTACTCAATTAAATTTGTCTTTTTCTTCCTTAAAATCCCCCATCTTAAATCTCAGTTCAATTTATTTTCCAATCTTCACAAACCTTGCTAACAGTTTAGAACAAAGGGTCTTTCTCTTAAAATGCCGATCCAATGCAGTTTTTACAAAATTCATAGAATATTCTTTAAATCATATCATAACTTCAAAATTCATAATTGTGGCAGAATATTATTAATTCTGTTAATTCAGCCAAGGGGCGATCCTAAGGTATGGAGACCCTTCTGGGGCAGACCCAGCCTCTTTAAAGTGGGTACCCGAATTGAGGAAAAAATCTGGCGGCTGAGCGTGATCAAGGACTAATCACTTCCTTACTGGGCCCTTGGCCAAAAAACAGTTCGAATCTCTATATGTACTGAGCCATTCGTGGTTTGTAGAGGTACAGGTTTTTTTTTTTTTGGTTTTTTTTTTATAATTTGAAACTGGTCTACTTTTGGTACAGCATTATGTATATATAGTGTAGGATTTTATATATTGCAATAAATAATTATTAAAAATCTAATAGATAAACGTTATCTTTGTTAGGTTCTTGTAATTAAAGTGATCCTTTTTCATTCAACTTATTTTATTTCTTATTTTCTTCTCCCTACGTTTCGGCTTTTTGCAATTTTCAAGGGATCTTTTAATATTCCATCATTATGCACTTATATAAATATATATTTTGTCATATTTAAAAAAAAAAAAAAACACTATTATAGGCTGACCAGCCCTGTCATGGTTGCGAGACTGAGTGGGTCATATAACAATGTCATATGATAACAACATATGAGAGGTTGATTTCCAAAAGGTACTATATCCATTCTAGGAAATTTTACAGGAAGCGCGAAAATCTCATATTACTATATTATTAAACTAGCTAATTATGGTCATTTTGCATTAAAATTTAGAATTACTTTTTTACTATAATAATAACATAATATTAAAGTTATGAAATGTATTTTTTTCAGATAATTGAACGAAAATAATGCGTAATTAGTACTTTAGAAAATTACCGCATTTCTAAATCTATATTTTTAAGGACTTGAAAATTCATGAGATAAAATAATAGAAGATTTAGTTAAACTACAAATTTGTTAAAAAATGATTTCGTAAAAAATGTACTTAGTACCTTTTGGAAATCAACGTCTCGTATGTCAACATATGAGTCATGTTAACAACCATTACAGGACTGGTCAGCCTATAATAGTTTTTTTTGTTTGTTAATAAAAATGTGACAAAATATATATTTTTTATAAGTGCATAATGATCGGAATAATTAAACGATCCATTGAAAATGCAAAAAGCGAAACGTAGGGAGAAGGAAAAATAAATAAAATAAGTTGAATTAAATGGATCACTTTAATTAAAAGAACCTAACAATGCATTTATTCATTCAAACAACTTTTAATTGTAATAAAAATTAATTATCTATGTTTTTTTTTTTTTTAAGTCAGAGAAAAATACTAAACCAACATTATTTTTTTTTTTTAATATGTAAGTTAATTATATTCATCTCAAACCTAAAATGAATCCTTTCTGAGAATGCGATGCCGGGATTTGGAAACATTAGAAATTAAGCGAAAAAATTAACACATTAGCAGTTAAGACGTAAGAGAGAGGGAGGAGAGGAACGATGAGGAAATATAAGCCACAAAAGATAATGAAGGGCCGCTAAAATGATATCCACTAAAGGGTTAGAGAGCCCTACTATCTCGCCCGAGTATGAAAAGTGGGGGTAGGAACATTAGCCGGTTATATAGATAGTTAAGGGCGTTAATTAAAGTTTAAAATGTTTCTGAGAGCGCCTACACGCGCTAATAACAATAAGAATCGGAATAACTAAAGTAATTAAACTTGTTTGTTCCTCTCCTGGCTCTGCTTATTTAATTCCGACCCCCTCCACCGCCGAGTTTTATCATAATGTTTAGTTTTAATGAGTCACATTGAGATAAATTGAGCCCGCGGGTGAGGGGGGGTTTGAGATAGGGGAATCCCCCCCTACTGTTTCCCCACGACTACTGTTATGATTATTGTTATGTTTATAGTTAGTATTATACCAGGCCCCTCTCCATTTATTATTATTGTTATTCCCTGCCGGTCCTGTCACGACTTTCTCAAGGTCCGTTTATTTTTTTATTTTCCTTTTTTTTATTTTTGTTTATTATTTGTAATCCCGTTATTATATGTAATGATTATTCCTCCCTATACCCCTTCTTCTAGCCTTTCCCTATACACAATATAGAAGACCGGTGGATGCGTTACACATGTAGGAAAAGATATTATCCATCCAATTTGTTGGGTCCTATTGAGAGCTCTGTAGCAATACACTGCAAACATAACCTCACATCTCTTCTTTTTTTTTTTTTCTTCTCCTTCTTCCTAATACAACCTCCTCCGGCTCAATCTTCTTTTTATTCCCCGATCCCTTACCCTTCAGAACTCCTCCTAACCCCCCTCCTCCCAATTTATAATTTAGAGACACATATCTTATGCAGGGGTCTCTTTCAATAAAATCTCCCGGCCGATGTTATACATGCAAGAGGATACGCCGTAAACATGATATACATATATTCCGTGGATTACCCCTGGGTATAAAGGAACGGTCCTGGATTAGCTAGCTGAATCAGATAAGTCCTTCGCTGAGTTTTGAGCCAAGAGACAAATATCAGCCTTTCAGTGTCATGTCAAAAGATTTTTTTTTAACGTATTCTTCTTTATTCAAAGAATTCTAACTAAGAAATCGATTAATCTACAAAACATTCCATCCTGCTTTTAAGAACCTAAATTTTGAAATTAAAAAATAAATAAAATAGGTTGTGCTCAAATTATTAAATTTAAATACATTCTATTTCACTCAAATAAATGTCTTTAGTTAAATAATAATAATAGGCTTGCCGAACACGAGAGTTTCACGCCGATACCACCAAATATTGCGTACTCAGGTTCATCAAATGATCACCGATTAACTCAGAGGAATCCAAAACTTTTTGTGGTACTTTGTTATCTAAAGTATATGAGTTAGGCGTTCGAACTATTTAACGCTCTTCAGCAGGCCTGGTGGTTAGCTCTCATTGTTGGTCACCTAGTCCATCGGACTTAGCCGGGAGGAACTTCCGAAATTTTATAGACCCTCCCCACATCCCTCACCCATGAGACTCTTCCCTAAGTGGTAATGAGACCTTCGTATAAATTATTAGTATTATATTTATTTTATTATTTAATACATTGTTTAAATTAGTTTTTGAGATTTTTAACTTCACTAAAATTAATACAACAAGTAAATGTAAGGAGAATATAATAATATTGCATCATGCATCACCCATTGGCAGCTTTTAGTATATTTAAATTACTTTTTTTTGTTCAAATAGTTGTTATTTTTATAGATGCCGAAATTTTTATTGGTCATTTTATCACTATTTTTGAATAATTTTGATTTATTACAAGTATTTATACTTTAGATGTTTTTGTATTAGTTCATTTAATAGTGAACGATGCCTAGCTACTTTCGACAAAGAAAAAATAATTTATTTTTTATATATCACTGTCAACTCTTGAAATAATATATTAGTATTTATAAGCCCTTAACTTTAGGGAGTTCCAATATATCTTTTTTTCTATAATGAGCACTTCTATATTCCATTTACTGTTTATTTTATTTAAATATATTTTAAAAAATCTTTAATCTACGTTTATGGGTCTTGTCTCATAAAACCAAAAAAAAAAATGTTTGATTTAAAGAAAAATGGGAGTCTTCAGTGATTCTTGGTTATAATTTGCAAAATTGTAATTATTTAAAAAAAAAAAAAATGTTTATGGATATGGCTTGTTAGTATACATTTAAGTTCTGTTTAATCATTTCGCTTGGTTGACTTTAATTTTATCTTAATATTACAGCTAGAAAATAAATATGATATTCAGAAAATGATCGATGCTTATCGAATAAATATATTCTTATTATGAAAGTTATAATTTTTTTTTTAAAATATGTATTCTATTAACTGGCTATGATGAATGGATATTCAATAGGAAATAGGATCAAAAAATGGAAAAACTCTTCAATGGCCGGAAACATAAAACCCACTAGATGACTTGATATCTTGATAAGATGGCGTCTAATACAATAGCTCGCATTACTGTAAAAAAAAAAGTATAAAAACTGTTGTGTGACTGTATGAATAACTGAAGGAAACATCAATTGTCTATTGAATATATTCTTTTGTCAATATTGTATTCATTCTTAGAATAAATAGTATAAACAAATATAATTTATTAATATTTAATAAAAAAAAATATTCTGAAAATCCTTAAATTACTTAAATACATTCTTTATGTAGAAACATGCATAGTTATATCTTAATAAATATTAGATAAAAAGTGATAAGATGATTTTAATGAACTAATTAAAGAAAAATAAATGTGTAGGTGCCGTAATAAATAAGATAAAAAGAACAACTAATAAATAGCAAGGAAAAACATACTAATTACTCTGAAATAATTAAGAATCTGAAGATAGGTAATCTACAACTATATTTTTCTAGGTGTTAAAAAAAATTGCAAACAAATCGGCATTAATTAACAATGATTTGCATATTTGCATAAAAACTGCATCATTCATTTGTTAGAATGATCTAACGTTATTGCAACTGTTTTGTAAAAGAGAGGATGTGATTCACGATATCGTGCAATTATGAATGAATTAGATATCACGCACATTATAAATAGATTTTAGAGCGATAAGTTAAATATTTGTCATTCATTAAGTTCATAATAGTAAAAATGAGGAAAAATTCAAATATTCACTACTTTATCACACCCTTATAGTTTTTTTTTTAATTCATCATAGACTTATTTTGTATATTTCAGAATATTTGGTAAGTTGCATACGAATAAAATAAAAAATAAAATAAATATTATTTTTTTCTCCAGAAAAATTTACTATAATCCAAGTCTAGAAAATAGTTAATTTTCAAATTTAAGCTGGGTTTACAACTATGTAACAAAACAGTTATCTTATGACAATCTGTTAAACAACATTCTACGATTTTGTTATATAACAATTATTTTGCATAACCTTATACAGACGGGCTATTAACAAAGATTGGCGGAATCATGGTTTGTTTTTTTTTATTTTGAATATATAAATATAAAAAGAAGAAAAAATATATTAATTGCCTCTGAACGGATTACTGGACGACTGTAACACCCAAAAAGGGATGACAATAATCTTACCACCACAACCGCTGAGTATATATAGTTGTTATATAAACGAAAATATGTTATGCAATTTTGTTGTATAACAGTTTCCTGCAATTTAATACCAATGATTTACCTTGTGCATTTATTAATTGTATGACATTTATTTATAAAAAAGTATAATTGAGAATCGTTTTAGATTTTTTTATTTTTATTTTAATGAATTAGGAACGGGTTTAGATTTCAGCTGTTGCAGAATATTATTTATTTTGTAATATCCGCCGTGGGGAGACCCTGAGGTATAAAGACCCTCCTGGGACACACCCAGCCTCTGTAAAGTGGGTACCCAAAAATGAGGGAAAACCTGGCAGTTGTGTGATCTTAGCCTAATCATCTCCTTGCACATATATTGGCCTAGAAACAGTACGAATCACAATATGTACTGAGCCTATGACTCTATGAGGTTGTAGGGATACAGGGATTAATTAAATAAGTTCTAAGCACCTTTAAGAACAATATGCAATTTTTAAACGCGTTTTTAAAGACATTTGTATGGTCTTTTGATAAAATTAGATTTAAATATAATTATTAAAATACAAATGTGTCAAAACTTCAATTTTATTGAATAAAATATTTTAGTCTTTTTTATAAATCAGCTAGAAAATAAATAGAATTTTAGTTAATTAATTTTTAAAGAATTGATATAAAAGAATTCCTTGACTTTATCGATCACATTTTATATACAACTTCCTCTGAGAATAAACTTTGTACCTCGGCTCTGTTTCAGAATAAATGTTGAAAAAGAAATACATTTTAATAAATCAGACTTATATTTTCCCTGTATAAACATCTCGACCCTTTTTATATAAAATATCTTCTGAAGAAAACGCGAGGGAGAATGTAAATTATGGCATATATATTATAAATGTTTACCTTTAATATTTGTATTTCATGTTTTTATAAGAAATGATACAGAGGAGAGGAAATCGATTCTGCAGCTGGGGGCAAAGAATATATTCCCTTAGAGAAGTTAGGGCTAGAGACACAAGCGACCCTAATACTCGCTCCGACTATTTCCATATATATTACACTCTAAATGAAATTGAGCGTATAGATATAGAGGATAAAACTAGAGGCTTACAACTAGCTATTGTTCGACTCCCAGGATGAAGGCATTTATTAAATAGAGCAAGGTACAATTTTACATATTCCCTAATATAAAACTGGATATCTCGGAATCGAAATAGGGCCTATGTTGCCCTGGCTATCGATGAATCAGAAACGGAAGCAAAAGCTGCTCTGAGTCAGCCCTTTCTAATTCGGACAAGGTGTTCGGAAATAGTGTAATTGTTTGTATTCCACCCAGTCATGGAGTTGCAATTAACATACACATAAGCCACGTGTTACACCGGACACATGAGTGTGTTAGTCTGTATACTTCTATAGCAGTAGTTCCACACGAAACATTTTCGCGTATCCAATCATTTAAATAGCAATGATCTCTTTAATCCTATTTTTTTCCTTTTCATTTATTGATTCGCCTCTATCAGCAGTTATGTGCCAACCAGAAAATGGGATAACAAAAAAAAAAAATAAAATGTCAGGTATGAGGAAAGACAATACCCAGAGTGTCTTATCTTTCTCGTATTTTAATTTGTCTGCTATAATTTCTTTATAATATCGACCTTTTTGAGGATATCGATTGTTTTCCTATTTGTAGGCTCCTATCTCCGTATAACTCTTGAAGTCTTCTTTATATTCCTAATTCATGAAAGCGTTTCCGATGTAATCCCTGCACATCACATAAGTCACATTTCGATGGTGTGGTTCTTTTTATTAGGAATCTAGCGTTAGACGTCTATGCCCTACTCTCGTCCTAGTTATAACAACTTCTTCCCTCCTGTTGCTTCGATCTGAGCTATGCCATACTTTGTTTATTTTATTGATGCTTATTAAGTTATTAGATTCTTCTGAAACCCAAAGATGGTCCCAGATGATTGCAGCTTGGATCTTAAGAAAGCTACATTTGTCAGATTTTTTTTTTTTTTTTAATTGTTTATCCAGCATTCTTTACATAATTATAGTTATTATACATAAAGTATAGTTATGTTTCTAGTTGTTATTTGATTAGTGGTCATTTGTTGGTGTCATGAAGTGAGTTAACTGAGCGAGCACTTAATCCTCAAAATATAAACACTAAATCTTGGATTAAGAATTTTAGTGGGATACATGCGAAGTACCAATGCTACTTTGCCAGTTGCATCAGTTGAATTAATACTATTTAAAACTAATATTAGGGGAGCCCGTGTCTGAGTGGCTAGCTCGCTAGTCTCTCATGTTAAAGTTGTGAGTTCGAATCCTAGTCCCGTCGGGGCTTTTATAAGGATGTAATTAAATGGGGATTCACTCACAGCCTCTTCTCTCCAGGGTATGTGAGACCCGTCAGAAAAATGGTGGCTCACAAAATTAGGCGTAGGGAGTGATGATTCTATCCTACAAATTTGCATCTAGAAACGCTCCTGGGAGCTTACCCCGCGAGGCCCAGGGCCTGCACAGCCTGTTACGCCAAGAAAAAATATATGGTTCATTATCATATGCGTAATTGAATACAATATGTCATTTAAGCTTATTTTGAAATTTTTGAAAAAAGCCAATTCTATATCATCCTAAATATGTAGAGAGAAGTTTAAATTACAAATAGAACTTAGATTTATTAAAATCCTTGAAATATTTTAATAGATAACAACAATCCATTATATTTCGCTATTATAAGCAAAAATTAATATATAAATAAATTATATATTACGTTTATTTGCCATACATAACTGGTAGTATACTGGTGAGTAATTCTGAATAAAATAGAAATAAAATGAATAAATCAACCAAGCGTGAATACGATTCTAATTCCATCGATGCTAGTTCATTAAATGTAATTATTAGTAAAAATTAATCTGTTTATTTTTTATGTTTATTATTAATATATATTTCATTATAAAGAGATGAATACATGTAAGCATAGTATCAACCGAGTAAATTAATTTTAATTAACAAAGAAAATAAATTAAGGTAGAATCTTTCGTTTATAAGATCCGTCATGCTTATTTATACTTTTATAAATTTTATGAATATTTAGTGTACTGGAAACACTTGATGACATTAATTGCAGTTAAGTTAAGCGAATGAACTGTTTTTTTTTCTTCTGTGTTTCAATCTTCAGAACAAAAAAAACAAAAATCAGGTGCATGCAACACACGACTTTTACTTATCCTCTTTGTTATATTTTCAATTTAAGAATTTTTAAATACATTTATAGATGAAAATAAATTAGTAGTAAAAGAATTAATTAGATTGAGTTTCAATAGAAACATATTAAATAATCTGATATAGTATTATCTACGACAATAAGTTAGTTTTATCGGATTTTCATTACTCTTCGTTAACATTTACAATTTTGTATATAGTAAATTATTTTTTTCTAAAATGTTTAGCTTTTCAACGGTATATTATACATACATATGCTTAATTTTCTTATTTTCAAAAATTACATGAAAAAAATATTTTTTCTCTTTTCTCCTTTCATTGGTCATCGTATTCGTTCAAATTATTCATTATCCGTTCATTATCCATGCTAACAAGAAAATATAGTTAGTTTATATAAATGTATAAAATTAAATATACTTGTTTGTTTGTTTATTTATTTAACGTCACTTTATGCTACTATGGCTAATCGGACGATGCTACAGTGGGAGTCCTGAATTTTGTCTATCCAGGTTTTATTAGGATATGGATCTTTAACGAGTACCTGACATCGCACAGGCTCGGGACCACCTTTTAACGTGCCCTCCGAAGGACAGCATAACTAAGGATTTTTTGCTCCCATTAAAAAATCCTAGGACCACCTGCGGGTTTGAACCCGTGTTCTTTGGCATAGGAGGCTGTTATGCTAGCCACCCAGCTGCAAGTGAATTAAAGATACTTTAAAGAAAGAAAATATGAAATATTGGTATTTAAGCCCTGTCACACTATTTAAATCAAAATGAAACCTACATGATATTAAAGCCTATGAAATTTTAGATCGATATGGCAAGTTTAATCAAAATCGTTAAAGATTTTTTTTTTTTTTAGGAAATCGTAATAAATATGGTGGATATATAATTTCGAAAAGAGGCTTAGTTTGCGAAAATGTACTTTGTTATGGTCTTAAAAAAAAACATTAATCATTATCAACTTGAATATGGTTCTTCTTTCTTATGAACTGTGTACAATACAACAACGAGGAACAGCACAATAGCGAATCATAAATCGGCAAAGGATATCATGCGGCGTGTCAGTAGGGAAATATTTATTGCCGAATAATATAAAGGGATTCGATAAAGGACTGATTTCTTCAAAAAGGGCCGGTTGCATCTACGCATGTGATTATGCACATGCGATTCCGGTGTAAACTGTGCAAAATGCTGTTGAGTAATGATGGCGCGTTAGGAGTGGAAGGAGCTCTATTTACGACCCCGTGCCTAACACACGTAATTGTAGCCAGGATAATGGAGTCATTAACACTGAATTATTTAATAACTTCATTCTTGGCGGTGTCATTCTTGAAATATTTTATTGATTTTCCACCCATCCACTGCCATGTAGCATTAAAGGCTATCCGATTATAATAATTAATAATTTCCAATTAATTAATATATCCCATATGCACGCGATATTGTGACCAGAGACCTGTCACATCCTCCTACGCAGAAGACATTAAAACCATACAGGAATCTCGCATTACATCATCTGGGAAAAACGTCACGGCTCTTGCGAACTTTGATAAATTCAAGTTGAACACGACAAATTTCAATTACTTTTACTTATCTTATACGAAGCATGCTTTACAGTCAACCTTAATATTTTAAAATTATTCCCAGTATGCATCTAAAAAAAAAAAAAAGTATAGTGCTCAATAACCAATTGAACGTATAAAGGGAATAAAGAATAAATAAAATATCGGCATTTAAGCCCTGTCAGACCATTTTTATCAGAATAAAACCTACATGATATTGAAGCCCATTACATTTTACATCGATATAGCGAGTTTAATGAAAATCGTCGAAACCGTTTTCGAGAAAATCGAAAAAGAGCCCATGTTGCCCAGGCTATCGATGAATCAGAAACGGTGCAAAATGCATGGTTCAAAGTGCCTCTTCTGGTAAGCTCATTTTGATGAAAAAAGTTTTGTCATGTCTCGGGTGTATAGTTTCAGTAAATTTCAGTTTCATAGGACGTACCGTTTCCGCCCGCGAGTTACCACACACTCACAGACCTTTTTGGGGGACTTAGTTATTTGGACTCAGGGGACCCTAAAACGTGTATTTCCGTTGAAAACTGGCATTCGAAAATTTTCACGATCGCAATACTTTTCCTTACTATATATAGTAAGTGAAAGTAATAATTAGATAAAAAGTAATAAAATGTGGAAACAGTAATATTAGATAACTTTTTTTGTGAAAATGTATAAAGATTATTGGAACAAACAAAACATTAAACAATATTTATGAATATTGTGGTAATAACTTGATAAGAAAAAAACACTATTTTTTTTCTTTTGTCAGCTGACAAATTTTTTAAAAAGAAAAAACATTTTTTTTCTTAAATTTATGAACTATATTCGAATAACTGATAGCTGTGGTGTTTTGTGCGCTTTTCAGTACTCTCCATTACTTTTTACATCTTTGTGTATAAGGAATATTTTTTTTATCCATGTCAAAATATCGTGTTAAAAGAAGAGGATAAAAAAGAATAAAACCCATAATGCCTGATGAAGAAAACTATTGCATCCTTATAGAGGGGAAATCAGTGAACTGCGCTCCTATGCTCTCAACTGAAAGCTAGTTGGCTAAAATTCCATTCAGGGTTCACCGTTGAATATTACCAAGGGACAATTTACATAATTACAGAGATGCGAAAAAGAAGTTGATGGACCGGGAGCCGTAAGGTCAATGCGATGCATTCAAAAGAACCTTTCCAAATGACCATCCCCTCGAGTCTTGCAGTGAAAGGATGCAATGCTTTGAAGCGTAGATATGCAGTTGTGTTGTGGAGCTGCATATCTATGGGAGCACCCTAGTCTCATTAGTTATAGCATACTCTGTACGATAGCTGCATCTCTATTATATTCTTTATCATAGTGCAATATAGCTGATGGGTCGGAAGGGAATCAAAGGCCCAGGGATCGGCAATAACCAGATGGGAAGTCGGCTCATCAGATTTCGAGTCCTTATTCCCCACTTTTGTTAACATTAAAATCGTTGCAGGGGCTCTTTCATGCAAAGTATGATAAGCCCTACATTCATATCACTCTCCATCTCCTCCCCTTCAAAACAAACATTATACATATAATGTCACTCGCTCTCTTTTGAAAAATTCATCGCATTCGAACACCAATATAAACAATGGTTTTCCTGTCGGCGTCGCTAATGCATGCAAATGCACCGGCCATTGAAAGCTTCTACGTGTGGAAACAAAAAAACACAATAAAACGAAACAAACAAACAGAAAAACCCTCCTATAATACCTATTCTCCACTAATTGAATTCATTTCAAGTTTGTTTTTGCCAATGCTCTTGAATTATTTCTAACATTTTGTGACTGATCGTCGGAACAATGTAGCACAAATGCATTTTCCCGAATCGGCTAATTCGATGTTTTTTATCCCTCCCTATCCGAGTGGAAATGTTAATGGAGAGGGAGTTTTGAAAAAGAAAAATCTTTTTAATCAACGGTAATAGCCAAACGATGAATTTTTCCATAAAGCGTACACAAATATACATAAATAAAAAGGAAGAACGGTTTTTGCTGCAACGACAGAATAATGGGATTAATAGAGATTTGAAATTGTTATTTAAAGCTGACCGTTGCTAAAATGTTTCTCGTCAGCGGCTTCTTAATGATTTTGAAACCTTTTCATTACCTGGACTTCGCTGTTTGACCGAACTTGACCTCTTTCATTTCCGTGTATTATGCATTAGTTATAGAATGAGACTTAACTTATAAATAATTTACAGTAATTATTAATAACTTCCTTTTCTATACCTGAGGGTGTCACCCATAAACCTAGAAAGGACAGACCAAGTACCGACAAAGAACACATACCTGTACTTAGGACCCAACCATCTGGAAGCACTTGCTTTGAGGTACCCATGCCGAATCCTTATCCCCTCTATAATCCCTTGCTATATATACCCTTTGATCCTCAAAACTCATTACTCTAGTTGTAACATTTACTTGTGTCACACTCATAGAAGGAGACCTCGGAATGTACACTTGTAGTCACCCTAACTCCTCAGCACAGTTTATTGTATTCTGAATATATATTTTATTCTGATAATAAAAGCAGTATTTTAATATCTTCACTGTGTGTGATTCATTAACTGGCGCCCGAGACAGGCACTGCAAGCATCAAATTAGATTTTGAATGACTTCGCAGTTTCCGAGAGGACGAAGATACTTCTGAAGAGGATCTACAAGAAGATAGACACCAAACTAAGAAGATCATCTCGCACCCTCCTTCAGTCAAGACAATACTCACCCGAGATGTCCTGCTGAACCTCACTGGACTTCACTGCTCAACAGGTATCCAGGAGGAATGTTAAGAACTAACGCAGTAAGATTTTAAAATTATTTATTTTATATGTTTGTTTATGTGCTGTTTAATTGTGATAACATTTAAAATGTATGACATTTTATTAATACTAATATAAGCTGTATAAAAATCACATCAAATTTTTTTATAATCAGATAATGATTGTTACTGAGCACAATTTAAGTAAAATTTAAATTATAGTAGACATAAGTAAGATTTTAATATCTAAAAAAAATAAAAAATATGGAATCGTTACTTTTTCGAAACTCAGACTTTGAGCATATGCCTATGTCGTACTTTGATGGTAAACCGCATACTTTGTTTAAATTCATAAATAACGTAAAAGAAATTAAAGACACTTTTTGTGCAGAAAATAATCCATTTAGAATCGTTAATGAATTCAGGATATGTAAGATGGCCAAATGTCACCTTTCTAAAACAGTCGCGGATAAAATTAAGTTTTATGATTTAAACAATATTGACGATTTGTTAAATATTCTAATACGTAAATTTAAAGATCATAACCCAAACGAGACAAATTTTAATAAACCTTTTCCACCCGAACATTTTTTGTCCAAAGACGCTGACGAACAGCCAAAAATAAAATCCGGAATTCCAAATAATAAATTTGAACAATTACCTAAAATTAATATTCAAGAAAAGAAAATAGACTCTGAAACATTACCGCTAAAACAAGATAGAGACAAAACCGGGAAAACATTTAGTTTAGATCCAGAAATAAATAAGAGAGAAAATTCAAAGTGGGATAATTTAAATAACATTGTGAACATCGAAAAAGAAAACTCAACAAAACAAAAACCACATCGGTCGAAAACGAAAAAGAAAAATGTCAAAATATCCAAAAAAATAAAAACATATTCTATACATCGTATTAAATTTACTAAAGGAAAAAAAAGGAATTCGAAAAAATATATCAAAAAAGTAAATCAATTTGGTGCTAAATCGAAAGTTAAATTAAACAAATTGTCAAATCAAAACTTTAAACATAACAAACAATCTATGTATGATGACAGGACAAGCCAGTCTAAGGAGCCTCCGGCTATCCATAAAGATAAATTTAAATTTAAAAATAATAAATCGCTCGACTATAATAATAAAATATCAACTTATAATGTGAGTTTACATAAACAGAATGTTATAATTAAAACGAAAGAGGTAATGAAACCCCCTCAATTAAATAAGAATTCCAGAAAAAAGGTTTCCTCAGGAAATATTCCCAAAATGGTAAAATCCATTAGAAAAGATTTAATATATCTCTGGACGTTGAAGCCAGATGAAAATCTCAACAGTGATAGCGGTCCGAGATGTATGTAGTTTTAAAATTGATAGAAAAAAAAAAATAAAAAAAAAAAAAACAAGAAATAAAAATATTTATAATAGTGTATTGTTTATTATATTGATGGTTGCACTTAATGTTAATATTCATTGTCAATTGTTTACACTAATTTGAAATTTATTTTTAGAACTATACATAGGTAATAATAACTTTATAAGATAAATAGAAAAAAAAAAGAAAAAAAAATGTTTATATAAAAATTGAGAAAACGTTTTATAGATTGTAATAAAAAACAACATAGTTCATGCTTTTGTTTAATTTAGTGTTATGGTTATGTTTTTAATTATTTATAGATAATAATGAGAAATTTTAGTTTTATATAATTGTACTTATAAGTTTCAAGACTATTAACAATGTATAAATTTTTATAGGAATAATGTAATGACGATTGGTAAAACTAATTAATTATTGTATGTAACATCAATTATTGTAATTAAGTTTTTTTTAAAAAAGTTTTGATTGTATACATTTATATTCTTAAGAATTATTGTAAACTTTGGAAAAATGTCACTGTTCCCATTCCTGTAGAATCCTTTCCTACAATACACTTTCCTATCCAGAACCTCCGGCTGAAGGACTACTTTATTATAACAATATTAACTGACAAACTTAAACATTGCACTCAAGGGGCTTCGTGCTTAAGGGGGAGAGTAGTTATAGAATGAGACTTAACTTATAAATAATTTACAGTAATTATTAATAACTTCCTTTTCTATACCTGAGGGTGTCACCCATAATTTTGTAATAATTTAGGGAGTTAATAGTTAGGAGTTACAATAAATTAGTCTGAGCCGTTTTTAAAGAAAAACGTACAATATTGCAAAATGCATCATATAAAATGGCAATTCTGGTTTGGCAATATAGATAAAAAAAGTTGCTGTAAAATCTCAGCTATATTAGTATTTAATTGTGAAATTTAAGTATCGTACTACTTAGTGCTTTTGAGCTAGACTTATATACACATACATAAACACAAAGGACTTGGTCGGTAGGACACTAAAACGTACATTTCGGTTTACCTCAGTTTATAATTGATTTATAGGGATCCCGGCTGAGACAGAATTGTTTTTTCTGTTATTTGAGCAATCAATGTGGTTTTACTTGTAAATATATAGACCATTTTTACCTTGAATATTAGAGCATATTGAAATGAAATGAATGAAAAACTTCTTTGTTATCTTGCGACTAAAGTCCCTTAAGCATAAAATAAAAATACAGAATGACCGGAACAATGAGAGAGCTTCTTGGTCTACTGTTCTCCGGGTCCTGGGTTCGAATCCCGGCTATAACCGAACGTTATTTATTCTGTTATTGCAACAGTGGGGTGACCCCGGGTTATGGTGACCCTCTTGAGGCATACCCATCCTCTATATAATGGGTACCCGAATAGATGAATAAAAAATGGTGGTTAAGCATGTTTTCGGCCAAATCATCAGCTTGCACTGCTTGTGGTCGTGAAGCAATACGAATCTCTATATGTACTGTACATAAGATCCTCTATGTGTTGTAGAGTTACACGTTTTTAAATTTGATATATTGGTAATTATAATCATAATTTAGTGTAATTATCATGTGTTAAAGTAGTTGGTAGGTTTCATGGGATCTGTAATTGTTAGCTTTATGTAAACTGGAAAGGGACTTTTATTAATTTCTATTGATATAGGTAAGTTGTTTACTCGTTTATAGTGTTTGGAGTGCGGGATGGCTGAGTGGGTTATCGCGCGTGGCTTTGAATGTGCGTGGCTTTGCCTAGCAACCACAGAGAACCAAAATTTGAAACCAAATAATTACGAGTTCGAGTCTCGGTGCTTAGGGGCTTTTATCACAGCATTAATCCCCCACCCTCACTCCTTGGCCCGAGAAACCCCGTATAGCCTTCAAAGGCGAGATATAAGTAAACGAAAAAAAAAAAAAAGTGCATGTATCTACTTCTGTATCTGTATAGCGATCTATTAATAATATTATATAATTGTCTAATAGCCCACTTTCATTATTTTTTTATTCATTAACGATAGATGCTCTCATACTTGCAGTCGAAAAAGTTAAAAGTCTCATTCGATATCTTCTCGAAAATTGGAAATATAATTCCGTAATATATAATAAAATGTTTTTCTTATTAGATTTTATCTCCCTCGCAAAATATAGAGATGAGAATAAAGTTGAATAAAGAGGGATGAGACAGGAAGACAAGAGTAGACTGCCTCGGAGGAGAGAGAGAGAGAGAGAGACAGAGAGAGTGAGTGAGAGAGAGGCAAAGTCGATAAAGAGGTCCTCAGCAACAAATTGACTGATAACAACAATTTCTACTTAAATAGCTGCCCCCCACTCCCTCGGCGGGAGCTGCCATGTTTTACAGAATTCAATTATAAGTCAATCTGCCCGTGGAAACAATGCCCTCAGAGGGGTTTTTAATTTTTCCGAGTCGGATGTTTCTATAAAGCAATTGTTTTAATTGCCTTGAAAATAAATTTTGGAGGGAAAGTCTCTCGGGAGGTGTAGGAAAGGGGGAGATGTAGAGTGAGGGGGGGAGGGAGGAGAGTTATATAGTATATTTCACTCCGCCTACATCTGGGTATAAACGATTCCTTGAAATTGTCAATATCAACCTGCAAAAATGAAAACTAGGATGTATTGGCTTCTTCTGAAATAATATATCTATGTACATATCAATAAATTTATCACTATTAATACAATTGCAAAAAAAATATGTGTTTTATACGTAACTAGCTGACCCGACAGGCGATGTCCTGTCTGAACTATGTCTTAGATGCGATGACCAAGGGAAAAGGCGATTCATTTTTCTATATACAGATAGAGATTATTATTATTACCTTTAAAATATTTAAATTAAATAAAAACAATCTACCAAAGTAACTTTTCTCTTTTTTTCCTTCACAAGATCCTGACTGATATATTTTTTTTATTTTTTTTTTTTTATTTATTATAGAGATATTTACAACTTTATTAACACAAAAAATACATCATGTAAATGTGACTGTTCACACATGAGATATGGACATGATAGGCGTGAGAAGAATCTACCCATTGGTAGCACTTCAAAGGTTTTTCAGACAAGAAGGTCTCGAGGCCATCGTAGTTTCAGCCGCCTCGGAGGATGATCAGGAATAGAAGGAGATGAGATATAGCGGACAAGTGGGTTTGGGTGGAGTGGTAATTTGGAGTGAAAGGAAGTATATCTAATTCGGGCTAAGTCTGCAACTAATGGGATATTCAGGTCTTTGTGGATTATTTTATTGGTGACAAAGTAAGGGGCATTTAGGATCTTTCGGAGGATTTTGGATTGCAAGGATTGGATGCGAGAGGAATTTGATGGCTTGGTGGATCCCCGTAGTTCAATTCCATATGTCCAAATAGGCCTAAGTATGGTAATATAAATTAGTTTTTTGTAGTAGGTGGGAAGTTTTGAACGTTTGTCAAGTAAATGTTGTAATAAGCGATATCTGCGAGCTGTTTCTTGTCGTTTCAGTCTAGTGTGAGGATTCCAAGTAAGTCGTCTGTCAAGATGCAGTCCTAGGTATCGGATCTGTTCAGCTGAGGTGAGTGGAATATTGCCAAAGGATATAGTGGGACAGGCAGACATAGGTTTGCGACGCAGGGTAAAGGTAATTTGGTGAGATTTAGTAGGATTTATTTTGATCCTCCACTTTCTGATATATACATAAAAAAAAAGAATTAGAGAACTCGGTCAAGCCGTTCACGCGTGATGCGATGACCTTTTCCTTGGAGGATTCATTTTTATATATGTAGATAAAGAGATTACCTAAAAAAAAATCAAAAAATCTCCTGACTGATATAAACATAACAAAAAAAGAATCAGAGAAATCGATCAAGCCGTTCACACGTGATGCGATTACCAAAATAAATTCATTATTATAAAAAAAAAAGAATAGTGTACACACATATATATATATATATATATATATATATATATATATATATATAGAGAGAGGAGAGAGAGAGAGAGAGGGGAGAGAGAGGGAGCGGTTATTTTTTCCTTTAAAATATTTTAAAAAAAATAAAAAAAAGAAGGCTATCTACCAAAGTAGTCTTTTCTCTTTTTTTTATTCTTTCATAAGATCCTTCTCCAGACTGATATAAGCATAACAAAAAAAGAATTAGAGAAATCGGTCAAGCCTTTTACGCGTAATATGATGACCAAGGAAAAATGCTATTCATTTGTCTATTTATAGATAACATTACATTAAAAATAATCAAAATACTTGAATAATGTAACAAAAAAATAATGCTTTATTACACCTGCGAGGTTATGCTATTTATATAAAACAATAATAACAATGGGTCCCATTCTATTCGGTTAATTTTTTTTTTTAAATGAACTTTTTAAAATATATATAAAAAGTTAAATTTAGTTTCCACTGATTCCTATTTAGTTTTAAGAGAAACATCTGTTTTAATTTTAAAGTAAAAATAATTAATAACAATATCAGTTTATAGATTTTACTCAACTTACGTAGGATTTGTAAGAAATATTGCTTCTACAATATTGCGTACTACATGGAAGAATATAATTTATATGATACTTTACAGTGGCGACACTAAATTAGAAAAATTACAAATAACATAGATTCATCTTTGGGGCTTTATTAAACCACCTAATGCCTCAAATCCTTACAATACATGTCCCTTATTTTTTCACAAATAAACTTAACCATAATGACCTCAACTTCTCATTTTTCTCAGACCCAGTCCGGAATATATTTACCTCTTATTCTCCCTATATATTAGAAATATATATTAACTTTTCTTTCTTAAATATTCCTAATAACTCCCAGACGATTGACAAGAAGATGGTCTCGGGACATAATCCCTTTAAATAGTTAATGAAGAGTTATTTATTCTATAAGCCATTTTCGTGAGACGTATTTTTACTACCTATATACTTGTTTAAAAAAAATATAATAAAAACCAAAATTCATTATTTAAATTGAAAACTGAAATTCTGACCTGGATGAAATAAAGGAAACAATATGATATTTAACTAAACCTAGGATCATAGAACAATGAAATTATATTAAAAAATATAAATAAATGAAACGCAGTGCTGGATGAAATAGGAATGGAATAATTTCTCAGAACATTTAAAGATAACTCTTATATTATTCGTAATGACACTCATCAAGAAAATAGGTTCATTCTCTTCTCAGAAACACGAGTCTAATTTTACTTGGCTCACTACTTATTAGTGTTATTATAATTTTTTTTTCTAAAAAGAACCAGGATATTTTTAATGAGAAAATAAAAACAGTTGGGCAAAAAATCATTATTAAATCTCTAGAAAACATTACATAATACTTTTAAAGAAAATAATTTTTGTATTTAATTGTACTGTAAAACCTCCAAATTCTTATAGAATAATCTATTAATTTAATCAACGTTTTCAATTTATTGAAATAAAATAAAAATGTAGGTGTACACCTGTTTGTTTGCCATTTTTCTGTTGGCATATTTACTTGTCTTATCAAATACACCGACAATTTTCAATAAATAATAAATTTAAAAAATACATTATATTAAAATTAAGGTTCTATCACAACCAATATAACAATATTTCTAAAGTCTAACCGCCTTAATTTTTTTATTTATCTAGTTTATTTAGGTAATGTCAAAAATATCTCCGAACTATGAATAGAATCCTTTTTTGGTTTAAGAATAACTTTGATTAATTAACTGAATTCTATTTGAACAAAATAACTTACGTTTCACGAGTTTAAAACCTTAAATATTAGACTAAAATTATGATTTTTAATACGTAATTATGTAATTCAAGTTCACCCGTTAAATAGATACAATTCAACATTTTTTTTTTTTATGTACATTTCCAATTATATACTAATAAAATAATTTTATTTAATCTAAACGAATTCACAAGACAATTTTTTTTTTCTAATCATATTTATTGATATTTACAACAGTGCTATATACATCAAGTGAATGTGATGGACATAGTAAACTGACACGAAATACATGTTGAGACGCTATCCATTGGCAGCATCTAAACTAAAAGGTCTCGGTTTGATCTTCTTTTCAGACGCCTCGGAGGATTATCTGGAATCGAAGAGGATGATAGAATAGAAACTAGTTGATTACAGTGGAAATGGAGTTTTTCATGAAATGATTGATACCTGGTTCGGGCTAATTCAGAAACAAATGAAACATTAAGGTCTTTATGGATGAGCTTGTTCGTGACAAAGTAAGGAGCGTTAAGGATTTTACGAAGGATTTTGGATTGTAAGGATTGGATACAAGAAGAATTCGATGGTTTAGTAGAGCCCCATAGCTCTATTCCGTAAGTCCATATCGGCCATATGATGGTCATATAAATAAGTCTTTTTTAACTAAGTGGATTAAATAAGTTGGAGCTTTTGTCCAGTATGTTTTGAAGTAGTCGAAAACGTAGTGCAGTTACTTTGTCGTTTCAGTCTTTGTATGGGGATTCCAAGTCAGACGTTAGTCAAGGTGAGGTCCTAGGTATCGAATCTGTTCAACAGGGGCTATATAAGTGTCATTAAAGGGCAATTAATTTCAAGTTTACGACGAAGGGTAAAGATTATTTAATGGAATTTGTTAGAATTAATTTTAACCCCAATTCTAGCTCCATACTTCAAGGTCTCAGATATAAGATTGAGGATTGTGGAAGGCAGTAACTGGATCATTATCTACTGACAGATAGTGTGTGAACGTGTTTTCAGTATATAATCCAAAATTTTAAAAAGAAATAAACAAAAAATTTTCAAAAACATAAACTGATGCGAATTCTTCTTTATATTCCTTGATCATGTTTATATCAAAGATAAATTTCATATTTAATACACGCACAACTAATTTATGTACATTTTAAATTTGAAATAAAAAAATGTTATAAATTGCGAAATATATTTATTCCCCTCTTAATCCACGCAATGCCATCGCACTAAATCTTCACATCGGTATAGGATGTATCGTCCGGGAATAATCTAATTAAACGTATCTAAATAAAATATGGCAATGGGTAATCTTTTTTTTTTTCAGTTTACTTTGACAGTGGCAGAGATAACATTGTGATTAATCTGAATAAATGGACTTATGTTAATACTAGCAATCGGATATTGTCATGATATGTCAGCGAAATACCTGCGTGTAAGTGATTTATTACAATACCTCAAGCGCTTAGAATGTTGACCGAATAAATTTGTCTTGATTGATAGCAATTGGGATGTCATTAATTATTTTTTGAATAGGATTTGTATTCATTTCTCAGTATTTCAAGCGCATTATAAGGTATTTTTTAGGTATTGAATAACTTTTTTTTTTTTTTTTAAATCGATATTTAACTGTAATATCCTGTATATAACAAAGAAAATTCTAATATAATTTTTAAAGTACTAGAAAAAATTATAATTTACCGTTAGTTTTAATTTTTGCTTTTTTATTTTAATATCACCTTATATGAGGGTATAGTCGATGTGAAACTATTAAGTGGATAGTCAGGAATCAGTCATTTTTGAAATTTATTTGCACGTTTCGGTCAGTTTGAGCATCATCAGATTACTGAGCATGTCAACATAAACACCGTTTAAACTCAAAATGATACTATCCGACCTTGTTCGAGTTGATTCATTGTTATGCGTTATGGTATAACTATGTGCCTACAGAAATTGGAGACTTTTTTTTTTTTTTTTGTATATATATGAAGTAAGATTTTCTTAGTTCAGTAATTCGTATTAATGCGAAGACAGGACATTTTGAGAACATAAAGAATTTAGTCATAACTAAGAACGTTCGAACAATTTTTTTATTTCATTCTAACACTAACTCTACTGTAACTCGACTCAATTTTTTTTAAAATATTGTAATCGTTAATTTTTAACAAGACTTTTGACTATTTAGATTTGTTAATTTAATTAATTAAAATTTATTAAAATAATTTTTAATGCTTAAAATATTTTTTTACTTCATAATTGCATCCGCACCATTCACAGATGAGGGTTACTGTCAGCATAATGTAGTAGAAAATATACTGAATATTTTTTTTTCTACAACAATTTTTTTTTTAGTAAAATTACAATCTGTCCCAATTTGGACATCAATAGTAGTGGTGAAAGATAACATACATACTATATTCATACAGTATTTACACAGTTTAAAATTAAAATAAAAAATATATACAATAATGAATCAATAAAATAAAGTCTAGAAAACAAACTATAGAAAATCACTCATACCTATATACACATCATACATACATCACAATACTGATAATTAGAAACAAAATAGAGCAGTAGTTAAAACAATTAACAATTATTATTATAATTATAGCAAATGAGTCCAAGAAAGTATTTAATAATTTAATAAAATGTTAACATTCCCAAAAAGTGGGAAACATATAATTAAAATATGATAAGTATAATATATCTTGTGGAAAAACCATATGTTAGAGAAGATGAGAGGTTATTAATGGATAAACACTGAATGTAAAAATATTGTAGCTTTCGTGAGTACGTTTTTAAAAATAAAAGCACTGGGCATTTACACAAGAAAACATTTATTTACATTTTTCAAACGATTATTCAGAGAATTTCAAAAACCCTATTTAAGAAGTGTATACTATTAAAAAGGCTAATTTTATCGACTGTAAAAACAAAAAGAACTAAATAATTTATCTAGAGAAATACGGCTTAGTTATTTTCGTTCTATTTGGAAAAAATAGAACCTTCATACAAAAATAACTCCTCCAGAATCTGTTTACCCTTTTCGAAAACTATTGAGAAGTATCGATAAAAAATAAAGTTTTATCTCTTGTTCGACCTTACATCGAGAGTGTGGCTCCTCGATATTAGAAGTACCTTGACATTGGGAAAATCGATCTACCGTCTCAGCCTCTAGGGATTTCGAAGGGGGTTAATTAATTTTTATAGGTTGTCAGTATAGCCTTCTTTTCTGTAATACATCTCTTGGTATATCAGTTTAAGAAACAGGAATTTTTAAAAAAATATTCTTTATTATATATATTAATATTTTCAAGAACTTACTATCAATTTACATTTCAAACTTCATCTTCATCGCAACATATGCTTCCTCACTATAAATTTTTGAAATAGTTAATAATACAACTGAATATGCACACTGTTTAGGTTTATGAACATTATTCAGTATACATTTCTTTGATGATAATTTATTTTATATATCTCACCTAATTCCTTGCACAATCGTTGGGCTATAAGCTGCATGCACGTCTTTAGTATTTTAGAACACCAAATTGTTTATTATAAAATTCTTTACGTTTTTTTTTTTTAATCCTTGGCTATCGGTAACCACAAGACATACCGAACTATCCCCAACATTCCTTCAAAACGTCTGATAAGAGAATGACGGTTTCTCTAACATACACAGTATTACTTTACTATCATTTTAAAGACTACATATACTATATTACTTGTCAAATTTCAATTTCAAATTATTTCAATTTATCTTAAACTTTAAAAGTATAAATGTATAATCAATTGAAAATATTGGATTTAGAGCAATCAACAACGTTTTTTCGGTTCTATATCCACTTATAGATTTTAGATGAGCCCCAGGAGTATCATCGTAGCCTTGGTCAGATGTGTGTAACCCGGGACCCATAGATCTGCAGTCTAGTGATCTATCCACTGCACTCGGCGCTCCTTAAATATATCAAATATGATCTTAAATATTAGATTATATAATATATATATATATAATAATATATAATAGTTTAGTAGTAACTTGTGGAGGAGTTTATAATTATAATAGCTAAAAAGTAAAAAATCGGTAATATTATTTTTATAAAAGTCAAATAACAATCTCTATTGGAGGTTACCTGTGGTTAGTGGCTTGCATAACACTCTTATATGCCCAAGGCCACAGTTTCAAACATATAGAATACAGCAATTGGATTTCCGTCCGTCGGAGGGAACATAAACAGGCGGTCTCTATCCTGTGCGATGTCAGGTACTCGATCAAGATTTTAATCTTATTTTAACGTGGGCAAAATTTAGGACTCCCACTGTAGGATCTTTCGATTAGCCACAATAATAAACACTAAATGAAAACACGTCTTACGGGCACATCTGAAATTATTGGGATGGAGCTCCTCTGTCCGCCTGAAATGCGCTATTGGATACACATATAAATCATCGAGTTTCTATTCATTTACAGATAGCAGCTTCTGCTCACACCCGGAGAACACGATCTACCTCCCTACGGCATCGAAGGCAGATCGCCGTCTAAAAGGGTACGACCCCCGAGGCGCAGACAGGTCCTAGGTCAATCGTGGAGCTAAGTTATTGGGAACCGGTAGCCGGGAACACGCAGCATGCATAATTTATTCCCGGTGCGGCCCCATTGTCAAGTGGGTGGACGAACGAGAGCAAAAGGTAAAAGAGGTCCTTTATCTCTTTTAGGGCAGTCTTGTACGAACAAGGCAATAAAGATCTGTGTATTTATAATAGCTTAAGAGTGTCCCATGGCTACAATATCGTATAGTATCATCTAATACTATATATAATGCTCTGATAAAGATATACTGGCCCTCCCTTGACAAAGGCTTAATTTAATGTGGCCACCAGAAAGGAATGGATCTTGGCCTGTCAGATCCCGAAAGCAGATTACCCAAGAAGATGTTTAATCAAAGAATATTTCCAGCCCTTTGTATGGGTCGATGACAATATGTTTCATCTCTTATCGCCTTTACGACTGGATTAATGGTTCTTTTTCATGTTACTGAATAATATTTTTTTTTTATATTATAAACTAAAAATAAAAGTTTTCCTAAAAGATTCTCTTCTTTGAACTGTAAAACACGATACACGAATGTTTGATTTGGTGATATTGAATCACTCGATTTAGAACTGTATCAATAATACTTTAATTAAATGTGAGTATAAACTATTGCTCGTTCCTTTACTGTCCGCTCAATTACCCTCTGGAATTCTCGACCGACCCATATCCGCCATGCTGATTCAACTCCTAACTTTTCCAATACCGTCATCCCAATAGACGATTAGCAACTAAGTCGTTGAATTCCAAAAGATACTATATCCATTCTAGGAAATTTTACAGGAAGCACGAAAATCTCTTATTACTTTATTATTAAATCAACTTATTTGATTATTCTCTCATTAAAGACTATTTTTTACTACACTTCTATATATAAATATTTTAGTCTGATTGGGAACGAAACTAAGTTTGTAATTAGTACCTTTTGAAAAAAATAGCCTTTTTTAAAAGACTTGATTGTTCACTAGATACAATCAAACAGAAGATTTAGATAAAACTAAATGATGAAAATACAAATTATCAAGTTCGTTAAAAATGTCCTTTAGTAAGTTTAAGAAACCAACGTCTCATTATGATATTTCAATTCTAGATATCTATGAATGAAGATAAATGTTTACTGTCCAAATTTTAATTTTATTTAAATTAATTTATTTTTAATTTTGTTAAACATCAGATTTTTTTTTTCTGAATACAAATTTTAGAATAAAAATTTTAATTTTTTTTTGTTTTTGTTATATAATAGTTTACCATTGTAAATAATAGTTAATTATGTATGTTTTGTTGGTTTACCAGACATATAAAATATTTATTTTGTACAAAACTGTTATCCTTAAGGAACTCAATTCCAGAATAAAATTGTTTTTCTATTCTATTCCATGCTATAACTATGAAAAGTCATGATAAGCATATAGAAAAACCACTAATCGGCTGCACCTCAAAAGTGGTCTAAGCCAGAAGGTCTCGGGGCTATCTTCTTTTCAGACACTTCGGAGGATAATCAGGAATTGAAGAGGAATCAAGGATTGAAAGTAGTGGTTTAGATTGGAAATGGATTTTGTCATGACATATTAAAATAAACATATTAATGTCCATTTATGATGCTTTGGCTAATCGGACGATGCTACAGTGGGTGTCCTAAATTTTGCCTATCCAGTTTTAATTAGGATAGGGATCTTTAACGAGTGCCTGACACCGCACAGGCTCGGGACCACCTTTTAACGTCCCCTTCGAAGGACGGCATAAAAAAATCATAGGGTCACCTGTATTATTTCCTTCAACATTAAGTTCATTATATCGTCCGTTACAAAGTAAAGTGTAACCGTAACCAATCGTACTGTAAGGAGTGGATACCGGAAGAACTCTGGTCATTCTCACCTTTTTTTCTTTTTATTTTTTATCTATGTACTTTTATCTAATACATTATTAAGACATGGCTATTACTTTTTTAATCATATATCTTTAATCTAGTGACGTAGATAAACATTTGGGAAGCGCTGAAGGTGTTACTAATAAAAAGGTTTTAAGTAATTAATAAATATTTTTACAGTATTCTAATGTATATATACATTTTTTTTTCTAACCGTACCATCAATTGATATAAATTTATTCCCGTCTCATTATATGAAGTGGATGTTGAATTATTTAAAAATTATTTTCTCCTATGTAGAATGTGCATAGGAGAAAAAGTTCAAATATAATACACGGTTATATTTATAATATATATGTACATATATATTGGCTAAACATATATGTATATCTAATATAGAAGCAGTAGTTAAGGGAAGGTCGTGGAACCCTCTTCCCATACATAATAAATCAAGCCTGTGAGACATCGATTTGTTATGTGCATATAAATAACATCTTCCATTATTTCTCCTTTATTTATTTTTTTTTTCTTTATTCGAGAAAAAAAATAAAGGAAAAAGAGGAACAAGAAAATAATTTACATCTATATGATTTCTATTTTAATATTACATCCGTTTTGACAGACACAAAAGACAAATCTATCCGAAGCCATTTACTAAGCTCCGGCATGGGAAATCAATTTCGAAATAATAGATTCTCGGCCAAATTGTTCTTTGAATTTATGAATTGTACTGTCACGTATGAGTCCTCGCATAAATAACTAATAAAGTACTATTTGAGTGAAAATAACTCATCCATTATGTACAATTGACTCACCAAGAAATAATATTCTCGTCTCCATCTATTACCAATAATGGTCATCATTTATTTAACATCTTTTCTTGGACCTATTCCCCGCTCTGTATTTTTATCTTTGAATTCTTTATAAGTTTATTAAATATTTATAGTAAAATTAATTTATTCTGACGATTCGGACTTTTCCTATGAGCAAGTTTTTGAATGACGTGTTGGACTGGTAAATATTTCACCTGTATCAGCAACTTATAAATGCAAAAATCATATAAATAACTGATATAATAAAACTTTATTTTGTAGATTTTATAAGATATCATTTCAATCAAAAATTGTAAGACTCGTAACATCAGCTCTTCGGTACGTAAAAAACAAAACCCTAGTATGGACTTACAGTAACCGACAATTTATCAACACGTACAAATTCACTATTCTCGTTTTCATAGTAAATTGCACGTTACACGAAAATAAAAGACATGTCAAAAGCTGAAATGCCTGTAAGAAAAAGGCTGAAGAGAAGCTGGATGAGAGACCTCCTCTTCAAAATTCTATTTATGTTAATTAATGCGTGTGTTGACTATCATGAGGAAAGGAGCTTCTCTCTGGAGCACACCCAGCCTTTAAAAAGTGGGTTCCCAAAAATTGCGAAAAAAAATTGGTAGCTGAATATTATCCAATCATCTTCTTGCATAGCCGTTGGCATAGAAATGGTACTAATCTTCATATGTATTGAACCTAAAACCATTTATGGGTTATAGAGGCACATATATTTATGTGTTATTATTTTTTTGTTCTTAGACAAGCCTCAAACAACGATTATATCAAAGCATTTCTTACCGAATAATAACTTATTAATTAATTAATTTATAAGTCATTACTTATTATTTTTACTTATTTTTTGTGTACCGATAGCTATTACTTATATTTTTGCATTGCATTTCAAATTAAATAATTTATTTTTCTATGGGTCATTGTTGATTCATGTAAAGAAATAAATTATGAATCAAATTTGGTTAAATACCTTATAAGATATCGTCTACATTTAGTGAACTTTTCAAGAGTCTAAAAAAACGTTGTAAAAATGTTTGAATCTGAAAGCGTATAAAAAAAAAAAAAAAATAATAAAAAAAAAATACATTAGGCTCTCGAACAGAACTGTATTATACACACACACTCATATTTATATATATATATATATAATATATATATATATATATAATATATATATATTATATTATATATAAATATATATATTTTTTTTTTTTATTTTAATTTTTTTTTATCACCTTAAAGGCAAGGGAAGAAGCCAGGAATGAATGGATGTTGGCCTAATCGTGATAAGGCAGATACAAATCTAGGTCAATAGAAGTCGATTAAAAAGAAAAAAAAAATCGGACATCATCAATCGAACACGCCATGTCGAAAGCAATATAACAAAAGAGATTAAAAAGAATTAAAGAGATGAATCCGACGTCCCTACATCATCATTTATAATTTACATAATTACTAAAAGAATAATTTAAAGATGTCTGTTTGAAATTACAAGTAATTCACAAGTCATTATTTTAAATAATGTTTTTTGATATGACAGAGCTAACAAATGAAGTCGGATCTCATTCCATGGCCACGAGGAAACTTAATCTATTTATGCTATATTGTTATTTATCACATTACTTCTTATTAATATTTTTTATTTATTTTATAATAGTAAAAAAATGTTAATTAAATGCTCTACATTTAATTCAAACTTAGCATCCAGCTTTAACTCGATCAAACATAATGTTCTGGGGAGCTACTCGATGGTTATGTTCAGCTTTAAAGATTATTTAAATTCCATTCACCATCCTTTATATAAAGGAAATAAACAATTTTATTTAACATAAAAATTTTTCATTAAACCATTTTTTTTTCTCTTTATGCAGTCCGTTTCAAGGTTTCATTCCCCATGATGAAGTTTAAATTGTACTGCTTTATTATAGGAAAAAAACTAATATATAAGACCTCAACTTAGTCGTGTCCGTGTCTTAGAAAGATAATTCAATTACTTGGAACCAATTCTTGTAGAACAAACAGAAAACTTTTATTCTTTTTTTTTTTTTTAATTGGGACAGTTTGTAATATTATTCGATACAATGGTTGTTTTTGTTGAAAAAAAAAAAAAATTAGGCTTTAAATTAATCCTGAAAAACCCTGTATAAGGGATAGTAAATATGATCTGAAGATACCTATGCATCGAGTACCCGCCAGATCACTTTGTCATCCAACGAGTACCCTTCATGTTCCCACAGATCCAGAGAGTATTAACATACGATTGCGAGATTTACCTCAAAGATAAAGGAGTAATGCCTATACTCGACGAAACCGGGAGGCGAGGGCTCACGAACCAATCGAATCCACGCTCGAAAATAATAATTCCCCTCCCCCCACCTAGAGCCCCCCGCATAATTCAGGCGACCGCAGCCTCAAAAAACAAAACAACAGTCTATCCAGTCATTATTTAACTATTGTTTCTTTGAAATGTAATTTGAATGGGAAGGAACAAAACAACTTAATAATAGCAATAAACTCTAATAAGGAGTCATCTTAAAACAATGTAATATGTAATTGTGACTCGAGCAAAAGGAGGGGGGGGCCGAATAATGTTATGATAATTATCTCACTTGAATTATTTAAGGTCACCACAATGGCATGGGGTGATTGTCTTCTTAGAGGCGCTATGGTGCATGCCATTTTACTGTATATGAGTCTAACATAATCTAGAAGGAACATAATATATCTGTAAGAGCTCACATATTAAGAAACTTGCACCAATACAACACCGGGGTGGGGCAGCGCACGTGGACAATCTGTGCATAATCGCTAATCAGCAAATGGATATTAGAATTAGAGATAGTTATGAGTTCAGGTCCAGGTCCGGGGGCTTTTATCTCAACATAAACCCCTCGCGCTCACAACCTTGGCTGGAAAAAACCTCCGTGTAGCGACTAGGGGTAAAAGAAAACAACGTAGATAGCAAGACCAGATTAGTAACATACCCATATGTTAGAGGCCAAGTAAGAAATGCCCAAGAGGGTTCGACCAATGACTGTAACATAATAATAAATTATTTTACGTTACATCCCACCCTTAAACAAGGAACTTTTAACACCTAATTACTGAGCAAAATATAAGGAAAACAGATATTTTTTTTGTTAGTTATTTTATGAAATACATATAAGATAGAAGTATAACGTTTAGAAAAACTTTAGGAACAGTGTTTTCGATGAAAATTTACACTTTTTCTTTTAATAGATCTTACAAAATGGTCTGTGAGTCAAAATAAAATAAATCTCTATTAGAGCGACCGCTCTTAAAAATAATAATAAAAGCAGTAAGCGCCAACCCAGCTATTAAGCCAAGTACTGCATAAAAAAATGTTTTGAAACTTAAAAGTCCAATTTTGTTGTCATCTATGTAGTTCGATCTATTCAATTATTGAGACATTATTAAATTATTATAATCTTATTAAATCTTACCTCTTTAATCTAAAGATGTACATTAAAATTTGGAAAGAGCTGAGGTGTAGCTAATAAAAATATTTTAAATAATATTACAGTAGTCTAATGTGTGTGTGTCACACTCATTATATATATAATTATATATAATGTGCCCATTACCCTTCATTCTTAGATGACCACCCGGACCCCAAACTCCATAAGAGGGTTCGGATGAGACAAGACCCCCCTATATCGAACATACTCCCCACAAGATCCCTCTCCTCCGGCCGATATATTCCTTAGAATGCTTCCTCGTCTCAGGACCATCTTTCTTTCATAAATATTTAATTCCCGGGGCCTTTTTAAATTTACAATATGAATTCCGCCGACGGAGGAGGGGTAGGGGAGGGGGTAGCCTTTATATTATGAAATATGCTAAAGCCTTGCTGTATTTATGGGGCAATTCCGTGCTTTTTTTTTTTTTTTTTGTTTCCCCTACCCTCGGGTTTCCCTCGGAACTCCTGCAACAGTGGAAGAGCCCAGCCATATGTGTGACATTCGGCATTGTACGTCTGTTATTATTTACAACCGACGTGAATAATTGACAGGGTTAGTTTTGTGTTTTGTTTCAGTACGAGAGAGTCATTTATTCGCCTTAACACAATACTGGCGGGCGAGCTGGCCTCCGATTTACGGCCTATGAACAATTGCGGTCGCCCTCATATCGTCCCCTTCGCCCGATATTTTTATATACATAGCATTAGCTACTCTTCTCTCGTTTTATTCAACTAGAAATCATTTTCCTCCTGGTTATAAAACACAGCCCGACAACCTACCCCACACAAAATAAAAAAATAAAAAAGGTTACCCATTTTAAAGATCTATTATATATTAAAATGTCCTCTAAAAAAGATGTCCTTGTTAAAAAAGATATTTTTTGTTTTCAAATAACTAGTTGGTTTCCATGTCTTCCAAAAACAGTTTATTTCAATAAACTTTAAACGAGTCAACGTTTCGGGGGCCTTCCCCATCATCAGGACTTACTAAAATACATCAATAATTGATAACAAACATCAAAAGATAACTATTTTATATACTAATTAAAAACATTATTGAACATACACATAACAATGTTACATAAAAATTATATTTACCTGAGTTGTTTAAAAATTAAAATATCCATTTTTTATTAAAAATGTTGTCAATAATTTATGTTAAAATTGTTTAAAATCATAATAATATGAAATCATTCTCAGTAGTTATTGATATTCCTTTTGAAGTTTTCGTTCTTCTAAATATATAATTTAATAATAATTTTTTAACTAAAGAAATTTTCTAACACGTCTTTTTTACCGGTTTTAATTATTATTATATAATTTGTTTATAATTTATAACATATTTTTAAAAACCATGTAACCTCTCATACCTAGAAAAAAATATCCTGACTTAAGAAACAGGTGGCTGGGTATTTATATATTTAGGTTTTGCCTGTTAGCCCACCTGGGTGCCACCAACTAAAAATGAATGATCATCGTGGGACAGATGAACAGGCATGGACATCCTATCATACTCTTAGTCATATTTGTGTGTGTGTGTGTGTGTGTGTATACACTTACATGGTTTATATATATATATATATATATATATATAATATATAATATATATATATATATATATATATATATATATATATATAAATTTTATCAAGAAGTAAACGTTACAAGTAAAAAATTTAATAAATAATATTAGCCGTGCCAATTTCAGGAATGAATAATATTTCTTTTACATTAATTGCTTTGTTTTTTTTTCATATTTTATTTTATTTGTTGAGATATAATACATTTTATTTCGAAATTAACTATAGTAACAATGACATGAGCCAGTGGAATCTGAGTTATACATAAATTATAAAATAAAATAGTCGATTGCATTATAAGTTTATAATATTCGAAAATGATTCTTTATGGGAGATTTATTTAATTATAATTGTTTGGTTCTCAGGTTTTCCAACATCATTATTTTAAAACTCAGAATGTATTGGTTATAATTAAATTATTAACAACGTTTGAATCTTGATCGTTTCAAAATTCTGAAATCGTGTATTTTATAGATAAAATTTTATTATATAATTCGATTGGTTAATGTAGTAAAATTATGGCAATTTAACTCAAAAACAACTCTAGAAAGAGTACGATGGATCAGATGGTTCTGGTGACGTACATGAAAGCATTCGAAATAGTAATAAAAATGTTTGTATCTCTAAAGTATTTTAAAGTGCATATTTTTTAAATATTTATTCATTAACAAAGATAAAAAATTGACAAATACGATTGCTAAATTTTTGTTTACCAATATATTCATTAAATGTGTACATATACTGTCTTAAGCAATTGAGACTTTGATTTCCAAAAGGTACTACATCCATTCAATGAAATTTTACAGAAAGCGCAATCTCTCTTTACTATATTATTAAACCAACATATTTGATTATTTCCTCATTAAAATCTAGTTGTTTTTTTTTTGTTTTATTGTATTAAACAGGTGAAAATAAATGCTTTGGAACGAAACTAAATGTGTAATTAGACCCTTCTAAAAACATCTGAATTTCTAAATCGCTTTTTTGAAGGATTTGAGAGTTCATTAGATAAAATCAAATAGAAGATTTACATAAAATTAAATGATGAGAATACAAATATGTCAAATAATCAATTTGTAAAAAATGTCCTTTAGTACCTTTTGGAAATCAACGTCTCGTTATTTTAGATGACCACTAAACATTTTTTTATTTTTTCTGTTGCAGGTAAGTTGAAGTGAGACTCCATGAAGTTGAGTGTTCGAGTATTAGTAAGAAATATTATAGTAACCTATTTTTACTTTAAATTACTATATATATAAGGGAAAGTATTGCGATCGTGAAAATTTTCGAATTCCAATTTTCAACGGAAATACACATTTTAGGTTCCCCTGAGTCTAAATAACCAAGTCCCGCAAAAAGGTCTGTGTGTGTTGGTAACTCCCGTGCGGAAATGGATGGATACTAAATTTTCATATTTAAGACAAATATACGCTCGAGACGTTACAAAACCTTTTTCATAAAAATGAGCTTACCAGAAGAGCCACTTTATACCATGCACCTTTTTTCGATTATCTCAAAAACGGTTTCGACGATTTCGATTAAACTCGCTATATAGATGTAAAATTTAATAGGCTGAAACGTCATGTAGGTTTCATTCTGATTAAAATGGTCTGACAGGGCTTAAATGCCGATATTTTATTTATTTATTTTTTGTAGATTCTATAAAAATAACCAAATTATCTTGTTATTATTGATAAATAACCGCTAAATATGTAAGTTGTGCGAATTTAAAAAACAACTAAAGGATAAAACTGAAAAAATATTTTTTAATGCAGTTTTTTTATTTTGAACATAGCAACAGTTATATACACTTATAATATACCGTTGGAAAGCTAAAGATTTTAGAATAAATATTATTTAATGCACAAACTTGTAAAAGTTAATAAAGAGTGATGAAAAGCCGATAAAACTAACTGATTATTTTAAATAAAAATATAATAGATTTTTTAATATAACACATGTTTCTATAGAAATTTAATTTAATTAATTCTTTAATAGTTTCACGTATTTTTATCTTTAACTGTATTTGAAAATCCTTTTATTGAATTTAAAAATGGAGGTAAGTGAAAGTCGTGTGTTGCCCGCACCAGTTTTCTATAAATTGTGATATCGAATTTGAAACTCGCGATCGATTGAAATATTTCTCTTCGGCTTTGTTACTTCGATTCAATATCTACTTCTAAAGTTCTCTCCCTGGGTATTTATCACTTACATTATGGGGTTTAGTTACCAGTAGCTACCGTGCCCAGTTTGTTTTGAGTTATGCCCTGAAGGGAGGCGATGTTTTCAAGGGAAAAGTGTCCAATAAAACCAAGTCGCGATATCCTTATAATAAATCCCTCCTTTCCTCCTAAGCAGCTAAACCTCTACCTATGTTTACAACGAAAGCAGATTTGTCTATAATTTATATTTGAATGTGATTTGTAGCAGCGTCTTATAATATATACTCGGTTTCGCTTTGCTATTTCAGTTAATATATGAAGTCCCGCTGTATTTTCCATGAGGGGAAAACAAGCATATTGCTGCAAGGGAGGAGTCGTATATTCATACAGAAGAAAAAAAAACAGCAATATTATTTTTATAAGTATCTAGGTACTTACAGTGTTCTACTCACGCGATATTTTAAACAACTGTTAAATATTGCGGAATTAGACAATACAACAATTATAACAGAATTAAAAATCCCATCTACAAGGTCTGGTTTAATCCGAAAACTAACGAAACCTAATGACCTTGCCAATTGGTAAATTCGGGAAAAAAAAATTATCATATAACTTCGAATAGGTGGTGTAGTGACCAGAATAACGGTCTTCTATGCCTAAGGTTGCGGACCTAAGATTTTTTAAATTGGGGCATATGCCTTACTTCGGAAAGAACGTAAACTGGTGTCGATGTCAGTTTCTTGTTAAAGATCTCTATCCTAATTAAAACTGGCTAGGAAAAAAAATAGGACTTCCACGCATAGTCCAATTAGATACAGTATCATTAAAGGCCACACGGTGAAAGTAGAGTAAAGTGAAATATGAAAATGTGTGAAGGTTTGATGTGGTGTCAGCGATAGTGAAATATCATACACTCTCACAAACTTTCAACGTATTATAATAAATATACAATATCTGAAAAATCTAGGAAACTTTAATTGTTACATTTATTACTTGTTTGTTGTACAGTAAAATAGATAAGAAAAAAATATATGAACCTTCCAATTTCTTAAAATAGAGTTTTTACGATTGTTTGTTTTGATATAACTTAATCACTTAGTCTTGTTAAATATATTTTTTAAATATTAAATTATATAGAATTGTTTTTTAAGTGACGCTTGAAGTTATTATCCGAATTAATTTTTTTTAAATATGCCTTCCTTCCTTCAGCTACTTTCTTGAGCTCACACAAGCACATACTTTCACGAATTTTCCCCTACTTTTTCTATCACCGTGTAGTGACATCAGATGAGAAAAAAAACAAGCCTCTAATAATTTTAAATCTATCATACAGTAACCTATTATAACCTTACATTTAAATATTAACGTGATTAAATCTAGGAGCTGTTAAGTTTCTTTTAACTTCGTAAAAGTACACATCATCCTTTGGAAAGGTTTTAATACTGTGCTTGCTTCTTCCGTTTTTTTAAAAAACGAATTGAGAGGTAAAAAAAAAGTATGAGGAACGAATCAGGAAAACAATAGAAAAAAAGAGGAAAGAAATCTTTATTCATTATTGCATTCATCTTTTCACTCGTTCCACGTGGTTTTCATCAAGGAAGATTTAACCACATAATCAAGCATCTCAGCCTTTTTGTTTCGTTCTGACATTATAGAAAATTAAGTTTATTATTATTAAAAATTCCACAAGAGCTCATAAAGCGTATAGAAGGTTCATAACCATCTATAAAAAATAAAATAATACTTTAGAACATTAAGACAGACGGATCGTTCACTCAGAATTTACCCGAAATGTTTATTTATTCCAATTATAAGACTTAAAGCATTAATCACCAGATGACTTGTATTAGATTACTTTTAATGCTACTATACTTTCTTCATGAAAAGGGCTGAAATGTGACTTGATCATTTACAAATGTACGAGATAGCAAAAACGCTTTTTAAAATGCTTTATTTTGAATTCTTAAAATATTTGCTCACAGCTTAAACACCCGAGATGCAAGTAGCGATGTAGATGCTAACGTAATTTAATGCTGACAATAAGCACCAACTTCCCTGGAAAGAAGTAGGGCTAGGGGTGTAGATAAAAAAGTGTGTGACCTGTGTCACATCAACAGGAGCCTAATCCTATATATATATTAATCTATATATATATATTATATTATATATATATATATATATATTTGGTTAATCTGCTATACCTATGTAAATAATTAAGTTTGTGAATAATTCAATCTATTTTATGTATTCTGGCCAGAAGAGCTATATTTATTTGTAACATCAATGTTATTCTTAAGGGACTATGTCCCAGAATAAGGTTCATTTTTCTATTCTATTCTATTCTATATAATTTATATGACAAAATTATTATATAATATGTATATATATATATATATATATAAAATCATTCAAACAATATAAATTATTATATAAAACAATTATTTAGTTTTGTCCTATTTTTATCACTATCACCTCATAAATTGGATCTAACAAAACATTTCTGTTCTAAATTCTCAACGATATGATTTAATAATGCTACAATACTTGATAGAATATAAAATACTTCATTAATGTTTTTTTTTAATTCTTCCTTAAAATAACTTTACTGATATTTTCTGATATCTGATTTCTTATAATCATGTAAAAATAATATTGTAGGTTTATTTAGCCTTTAGTTATCTATTTATGAATTATTTCTTTTTATTATTATTTTTTGTTATTCTACGGAGAATTATTTTTATTTATTAAATAATATCTTTGAAAAAACATTGAGAAGAAAAGAGTGGATGTTTGTATTGGAGGGGAGGTGACTTGCACTTAGTAAGACGTCGATAATATAAGCCCTTAGTGATACTTATTTGTGTAAACAACTGGCTCTAATATTCCTCTTCCCAGCTCTGACTCACCTCCCACAGCTGCTTACTGCCTTTTATATAATATTTTTGTTATTAGAAATAATATCCGAGGAGTGAATCATCGATTCTCTGTCCCGTTCGAGAATTTCGATTCATCCGTCGACTCTTTCTGTCTGACCATCAGACAGTAATTCCTAAGTTCCGTTCATCATTAATTCTATTGATTTAATGCATAGCTAGAGGTTTTTGGCTAAGTTAATAAAGGACTTTTACTCCTAGAGACGAACTCTCAATTGGACCGTCTGCTCAACTTTGCTGATTTGCTATTAATACACGGCATACTAATCAATCTTGACGATAATGTTTAGTAAAAAAATAATAATAAAAAAAAAATAATAAAATAAAAAAAAAGAAGGATACATATATTTCCTAATAGCCATATTAATTATGTTGAAATCTGTCTTGAAAAATTACAAACGCCTCTGCCATGTTTTAGAGCTGATTCTTTAATTCTGATTAAAAAAAAGTTCTGTTTTCAAAAACCTATATATTTTCTGACGAATTAATAAATTATTGAAAATAACTTTTATTCTGGACATTTTGTCCCCCTCAGAATAATGAAAAATGAATATATTGCTGGTTGTTAGTATTTTCAATGAAATTTTGAGAACCTTTGGAGACGCCCGAAATCCCCGAAATACCAAAGAAGATGTAAGAAAAACAATATTATCCAAAAAATCACTTCCCAATATTAATACAAATTTCTACGTTAAATTTGAAATAAGGGATTTATAAAAACCATGAAATAAGAAATATAAATGCCTAAAATTGAACTTCTATTTCTCCCTCAGTTTTATATTACCTTCTTGACTTGAAAAATACCGAATACGTTTAAATGTCTGGAGAAACATCCTTAAAATCCACTAAATCGTACCCGAAGAGTTATGTAATCGAAAATCCATTCCCATTACTTTCAGATGACCTACAATCGTGCAACAGTCTAATATTTTTAAGGAATTAACGCCTATAATATGGAAAAATTAAATTCAGAAACGAAATAATTAGTTAAAATATAATATACTTTAACATATTAGATACATATCACACAACCTTATCTATCTAACAAGTTACATCTACAGAAACCTTAAAAAAAAAAAAAAAAAATATTACTGAGAACAATTACACCTGATCAAATACTACCGCTCCATTACTAGCCGGATTATATCTAACATATGTTAATTAAAAAGTTTTTTTTTCGAACAAACAGCCCACAATTTGACCGGATGAAAAACAAAAGCTGTAAAGTAACATCGTAATGACATCTTTGTCATGGAAAAGAGTTGGAAGACAACCGACATAAGGCGTTTGAATGGTTCGTTTAGTGTATAAATGATACGGCATAGGATATCGGGCGTCGTACTCTAATACCCATTGTATCATTGTATTATTGTATGTTACGGGACAAGGGTCGCCCCTTGGAATGCATCCTCCATTATCCGCCGCGAAGAACAGGATAAAGTGGAGCTCAACGAGCGGCGAACTGGTAAAGGAGTCGGAAACATATTGTTAATTATTGCATCTTGTATTTATTGTTTCAGGAGGCAGTAAAAATATTGTGTTTTTTCATAAATAAAAAGGAGCTCTTAAAAAATAGTTATTAATAAAAATAAAAGTAATAGTTGCCTAATTTAGAGTTATACTAAAAAAATATAATTTTATATAGTATATACGAATGAATGCAACAAGTGAATTATAAAAATTCATTATATATCTTCTTTCTAATGAATACGGTTAAATTTATTTGCAAGATCTATATTGGGTTCTATATATTAGAGTTTTGTCCTTTAAGTTCATAAAAGCTACTTTTTGAGTAATGAAAGTACGGATGAATCTGCCGAGGTTATTCATCCAATTAATGGTACCCATTTTATAAAGTCTGGATGAGACCCCATCAACTCCTGCGTCAACCCTTTACTAATACATTTAAATAGGTTTTTTTCGTTATCGTTTTTACGCAAATATATAAAAAGACTAAAGGGTCAAGTCAAAAACCATTACTCAGACACTCTGGAGTAGTATAGAAAATACGATCTGTATGAGATACTGATCTCCTTGCTGTGAGATCCCTATCTCTTCTAATAACCATTTATTAGGAGTTGTTGGTCAGAGGTAGCTGAAGGAAGGCCTCCCACCCGTTCTACACACGAAAATATGCTCCTATGCCGTGGAATAATATCGCTCTTTATTAATCAAACTTATTGCTAATTTATGGGCCGTTATTTCCTCCATAAACCAGAACGATACCCGCTTAGTGGAAAATAAATGGTTTCGAAGACAAAAAAAAAAATAAAAAATATTACAATCTGCTACCATCTCGAGGAATAGGTAACAAGCATAACTGTTACGTTCATGATACCCTAGGAAAAAAAAAATATAATCTTATATATATCTAATATTTATATATATATATATATATATATATATATATATATATATATATATATACCATATATTATATATATTATCCTTAATCTTAAAATAAAATTACAATCGTTCTATAATGAAACACAATATAATTTAGATAAATATATAAATCATTAATTATTAACAGTAATAAGTTATTCTATAATCATTTCTATTAACTTTAAAAACTTCTAATATATATATATATAATATATAATATATAATATATATAATATATATATAATATATATATAGTTATATATATTATTAATCATTTATATATATACATATATATATATATATATACATATATATATATATATAATATATAATATAATATATATATATATATATATATATATATATATATATATATATTATTATATAAATTATATAAATTCTCCTTCTGCTAATTGATCATCAAAGTATAATTTTGTGCGTAATCAGACGAAATAACAGAGATCTACCCTCAAGATGGTCCCGAGTTAGGGGCGATTGAGGACTGAGAGTGATTTCGCCCTCGAAAAGGGAATTTTATTTGGGTTTAGACCTCCTTCTTATGGTCCCGTTTTTATCGACGAGGCTTAATGAAAACTCCCAGGGCCTATTCTAAAAGTTAACGCCGGCAGTATAACAAAGTCATTCCCTCCTCTCTTCTCCAAGCTCATAAACAGATTTTTTTTTTTTTTTATTGTCCCTTATCCGATATATACTTTATATTTTAGTTTTACATTTTTATTTTGTTATTTTCAGTCTGTAGTCGATTTATTCCTCCTCTGAAAGAATATCCTATCCCCTCTTCCAATGGCGGGTATAAAATATTCATAAATAAAATTCTTTAAGTATTAATACATTTCCGAACAACAAAGCGTAGAAATATTTTATATATTTCATTCAGTTATTTATTTATTAAGGGAAGGAGGTGTTTTTTTCTTCTTATTCCTTTATTATTTATATTTTCAGTATTACTCTTTAATAATAGAAGTCTTTGTCTTGGATGTACACTATATTAATATTCTTATAAGATTAATAGTAAACCATAATACGTATAAGAATATAATCAAATATTATTTTGTTTTTTTTATTCGCAACTGCGTTGCTCTGCGTGAGGTATTATTTTTCCTCATGACCAGCTTCCTGAATTTTCCATTTAAAAGATCTCTCGGCCATCGTCTGTTGTGTCTTCTTTGGGCTAAATCAAATATTTAGCTGTAAAAATATATGACAGATTAACTTAATATATATAAGCAACGTAGTGAATTGCAGCCACTTGTCCTTACTTTAATTTAAATCCAATAAGTATATAGTCGTGTTTCTTGATAAACATTTAAATTTAAAAAGAATTATAAAATTTAAAAAGGTGATGGACTAAAGACCTAGAATTTATTTGTTTAACTCTGAACTTTTACTGTTAAATTCTTTCCTTTCTAGTACATCAAAATTTAAAAAAAAATGTATATATATAAAACATCAAGTATACTTAAATCATCGTTTTATCAAGTTGGAAGTGTTATGAAATCTGGTAGCATTCTGCAAACAACTGTTCCAATATGGAGTTTTTTTTTCCCGTTTTATTTATTTTTTTCCTAATCATGGAATAATCATAGTTCGCTTAAAAAATAGTATCTTTTATGAAAATACTCTTTGTGAAGTTTGTTCCTTTTTTAATTATTAGTTTTATCATATAGTTATTATTAATTTACCTTCAGATTTTCGTTGGTTAATTCATTTACTACTGTGGCTATCATCTATCTATTATCTATTATCTATTATCTATCGGACGATCCTGTAGTGGGAGTCCTACATTTTGCCTAACCAGGTTTAAATTTAAAATAAGGATGGGGATCTTTAACGAGTACCTGACATCACACAGGCCGTGTCAGGACCACCAGGGACCAGGTAAGTACCTTTTTAAGTTCCCTCCGAAAAACGGTATAACAAAGGATTTTTTACTTCCATTAAAGATCCAAGGACCATCTATAGGTTTGAACCCAAGATCTAGGGCATATAAGCTGTTATGCTAACCACTACAGTTTTTTTTTTCTGTAGATTTTTTTTTGTGGTTTTCTTTTTTATTCTGTTAATTTTTCATGGTCATATATTTAGCCAACACCTACATTGTATCTTTTAATGTTTTTTAGCCCTGATGAAATGGGTCAAAACGTTGGACGATACATAATTTTTCACATTTTTTATGTCTTATGAACTGTTTTATAAGATTTATTTTCGGAGCCCGTAGATGAGACCATATTTCTGGCCATTATACCAACTTAAAATGGGTTTATACTTCTGTAAGACGGCAATATTTCCTTGGTTCTTACGTATTCCAAACTTTAAAAAATATAAAACCTTCCTACATAACTGAGTTCCTCACCCTCCGCTCTGATATCCACTCATTAAATACTAGAACCCAATCAATCAATATTTATACACCATCAAATAAAACTGCATCCTTTCACAAATCTTTTCTCGTTCGCCCATCTCTTTCCGTAAGGACGCCTAACTTCTTCCTTCAAACATCAACTCTTCCACTACCTACTTGTATCTCAATATTTCGTTTCAATGTAAAATATATCGATGGTTATACACATTATACACCGTATAAATTTGTAAAGATTTATAGATATAATGAATATCTGATGAATATCTTTTATATGTATATATATATATATTTTTTTTTTTTTAACTAACCAGACTAGAAGGATTAGGTTCATTTTTCTAAAAGGACTTGATCCCATAATATTTTTGTTTTCATTTCATTTCATTTATGTAATAATTATATAATTATATTTATATTTTTTTTTTAATTATATATATATATATATATATATATATATATATATATATATATATATATAATATATATATGTATATATATATATATATATATATGTATATATATATATATATTTTTTTTTTTTTTTACGTCTATCTGAAACATCTCATCCTTCATAAAAAGTCTCATATTTTGCTGTCAACATTTTTATCAACAGAAGAAAGTTATACTGGATGTTTTATATGTGATCCTCCCATGATCGTCTTCTCAAAGGGCTCCTAAGTGCTTCCTCCCAACAACCGGTTTCCTGACAGACACCGGTTACAAAAGAAGCGACGACCCCTGACTAACAGATGTACATCCGTAACTTGGCGTTGAGGGTTGAAAAGTCCGCCGGCCATTTTCGCCCCCCTCCCGCACAACGACGAGGTCGATATTATACGTTGTTAATTATGCAAGCTATCGATCTAGGAGAGAGGGAGAAGGAGTGGGGAGGGAATAATATAAACTGCATTTATTATATAATAGAGTTAAGTACAGGCGGGAGGAGAAGTAAGCGGGGGGAAGGTACAGTCTCTGGAACCGAGAGTCCTAATTACCTCCCCGATAACGTTTTACACTCCCTTATACCGCCCTTTAAGGGCTCTTAGTTATTTTTATAGTTTATATTAGATCCTTTAAACTGCTTTATTACTCTATAGGTATTATTAAAGGGTATGGATTAACATTGTTGTTAAAATATTAGTTTAACCTCAGAAAAAATCTTAGTTTAAAACCTAGCATACGGTTGTGAGTTTAATCTCAGTATCGGTTTGACATTTTTGCAGGATTTCGCTCTGCTGTAAGTTAACTCTGTTGATATGATAAAACTATGGAATGCCATGAATATTAATAGAAATATTATTAAAGCACGTTATAACCATTTTATAAGGAAGATAGTTGGGTTGCGGTCATTGGAGAGAAACACACATTAAAACATAGTGCTATTTTAGTTATGTGCCGACGTTTCGGTCTACATCATGGGCCTTGTGATCAGGGTTGACTCTGAGACGGTGTCTAAAAAAAATGTATAAAGAAGAAGAGGACTTCTTTAGACACCGTCTCAGAGTCAACCCAGATTTATGCCCACAATGTAGGCCGAAACGTCGGCATATAATTAAAATAGCACTATGTTTTAACGTATGTTTCTTTCTAATCACCATATCCCCAACCATATTCTTCATCTAATTTCTCAAAGGTTAACTAAACTCCATTATTATTATATAACCAGTATAAGTTATGATTGACTTATCCTTCGCTTCTCTCTCCTTCCACATCTTGTCTGTGAATCTCTAGATTTGTCACCCCAAAGCTAAGTTTGCATATTTCTTCCAATCTTTTAACGAGCGACCCTCCTTACTGTAGTCCCGATTCTAGTATATTTTACAATATTTTAAAAATTTATGTTATTGATACATAGCCACTCGCGGGCTATCCCCTGGATTTGGTAGAGCCGCCAGTCATCTGGTGGTCACAGAATTATGCTTAGGGTGATTTTCTTACCACATAACGATGTGAAATCCTAGGAAACTAGATCAAACGACCATGGGCTACACGTTCTATCGTGGCATTCCAAAAAAGCCTAATGTAAAGTCTCACATTCGAGAAATAGAAATCTAAAATGGCCTCGAGATCTCCGGATTTAAATGATCATTTATTCGATATTCAGAATCATAAAAATATTCAAGTTGTATCGAGGAGAAAATACAGTTTGATATGTAATATTTTAAAAATATATACATTAATTTCTTTTCCAAAATTCAGTAACTTTGATAAACTATTGTAATACGATGCCTTGGAAAATGATTGGATAAATGTCTAACATGGAATATGCATGCGAAATCAAAGCCACAAGTACTAACAAAAAAAACATCTACACTACAAATCATCACTAAATTTAGTATACGGCTAATCATCTAGGCGCTTAATCTTCATCACTCTACTTTACTCTATCTAAAATAATCGACGCAGCGAATAGTGGAGTTAAATCTTACATCCACGACAAAGAAAGCACATTTCATTAATCTACTCAAAATCGCCAAAATCAATTTATTTCTTCGCTGTCTTCCTCCATCTTACATATTGGCATCCATATAGACCTCAGAGAAAAGAATAAGGCTTTGAGATCTTTTCAATCAGAATTACTATTATTTGCATTAGCCCAGGCGTACGCTGCTAGTTATTTAATAATAAAATGAGATGAGATTTCGTTTTTCTAGATTAATAACGATTAAACCTCCAGGTAGCTAACAAGATATTTACAATATTCTATTATAATTTATTCATTCATCTTTTTTTTTTTCTTGTTCTAAATCAATTTTACTGTTACCGAGTTTAATAAGTTTAAATTGTTAAAGACTGTTATTACAATAATGGCAGCTGGTAGAGAAGGGTTCTAATTTCGGAAGCCTTCGAAGCAATTTCATTTTTATCTGTTTTCCCGTTCGTGAACAGTATCGTTACCGACCGATTAATGAAATATGCAATGGAAGATATAATTCTGACTACACTATCTCCATCTACAAGCGGCCACTAACTTACACGATACACTCCGCAATCTAATACAAAAATTACCGATCAACTAAACGGAAAGCGTTCGGATAGATATGCTCTGGCCACCTGTTTCATTAGCTACACGTCATCCAGTGATTTGTATTATTCAATATTCATAAACTATTATCAGCAAGAAACAGAATATATAATTTTAAAGTTCTGATGATAACAATTTAAAACTAAAAAATATCACACGGCGAATCAAGGTACACTGTAAGTTGTCCGCTAAAAGAAGGTTTGTCTAAAAAATCTGGTCTGAACTAAAATCTCTGATGTTTCAAAATATATAATTATTAGGTGAACCTTATTATGAGATAAACTAAGCAATAACAGAATGGAGTGAAATTTATTGTTTACCAAAGATAAATAAAAAACGAAACTACTCGTAAATTCTTAATATTTATTCAAATCCAAACTTCTACAATACATTCTTTCATCCCAAACATATGCTCAACCATTTTGAAAATGTATAGCAAAATAATTTTTTATTGCTCAAAATTAAATGTTCAATATTTTCAACACAATCGACAGCAGACAAAAAAAATATATATTCTGAGTGTTACTGAGGATTTGGCAAATGATCCATACTTCCAATTTAATACAAAAAAATCCCTTTAACCTTTAGTACTCCGATCCTTGAAATTCAAAAATCATGAAACTACCCTGAATTCCCCTTATTTTGCGCAAATAAAATTATTCTAAATACCTCGTTTGTTTCATATTCAGCGCGAAATAGATATACCTCCTCATATTTCAGACATTTTATCTACACTTTCCGAAGCGTAATTAATCTGATACATACTCTATAACACTTCGATTCTTATGAAAAGAATATGGCAAAGGGACGTTCTAAATTAAATAAGACAAGATTGATCTTTCAAAGGGTAGTTAGTTCATCAGCAATATTAGCGTTGTTGTAATCATAACACATTTAAATATATTGAAAATGAATACATTTTTATATTTCAGTATATCTAAAATAATAAAAATTCAGTTCAGGTAGGGAATGCATGGTATCAGTGTAGATTTTTTTTTTTTTTATAAAATCGGCAAAATCGAAATTTCCTACTCAAATTTCGTGTTATAGGCATCAAACAAGGACCCAGAAAATTTTTTCAATATCAATATTTTCCAGTTTTTATTGAAATTTATTTATCTATCTACCTATCTGTATATCTATCAATCTATATATACATATATATTAATTTTTTATTTTTCTAAAAATTATGCCTTTAAACATTTTATTATTCGGCGTCGAAATGAAACCTACGTACATGTATTTACCAATAAATGATTTAATAAAATTCTATGTAAATATTCATACATATGTGATATGCTGCGACTACTACATAAAATATCTCCATGGGTATATTACCGATGTAGTAAAGAATTTTTATTGTCTTGACCTGGCTAAAACGTGTAGGACCGCCTTATATGACACATACCACAAGACCAATTGGGGCTAGACACATTCCTAACGTATATTTCATATTATATTTTTTTATAAACCTATGTATATATATATATATATATATATATATATATATATATATATATATATATTTATATTATACGTGTTTGTTGATTTAAAATCTAGAACTGTATAGTAAAAAATTCTTTAGTGTACATGTTTGTAATATCTACAATTTCTGTTTGTTTTCTCTATAAAGTTCAATTCATTGAATATAAAAAATGAATATTTTTAATACAATTATTTTATTGCGAATCATATTCTTGATTGAGGTCTACATTATCTCATAGCAAACCCTCTTTTTAACGAACACGGTTATAACGAACACCCGTTTAAACGAACTATCATTGCCGTCCCTTGATAAATGAATAGAAAACTAAGCTTTTTCCTCGTTTATAACGAATTAACGAACTACTTTTGTGGACCTCAGAATTAAATTTGTTCGGTTATTACGAAAAATAAAGAAGAAAAAAATTACGAAACGTCTTAATTCCCGGTAAAGAGCGGCGCTTTTCTGTCTAAATCCTTACATCTTCCGTCTATTCACCTCAAATCTGTGGTTCACAGTCACAACTGTCTGACAACTTCTAGTTTCTAGTTTTTCAGCTAGTTTTTCTTTTTTTATTGCTTTTATTACTTGCTTTAATTCGAGTTCCCTACGAGGTCAAGAGGAAATCCATTGATTTAAATACAAGGTTGGCGATTCTCCAAGAAGTGGATAAAAAAATTGAGTCGAAATCGAAAATTGCTGAAAAATACGGGATATCAAAGTCTCCTTTATCAATGATTATCGCTAATAAAGATAAAATCGATCATCGGGATGTGCAAAAAAAAAATATTTTTTTTATCATTTCAACTTTTATATGAATTGCTATGATTTTGACATTTTAAGTTTTTTATTTGAATGGTGGTTTATGTTAATCTTAATTATTAATTTAGGTATTATGTAAAATGGGAAATAAGATGGATATATGTACATAGTGCATAGTTTTAAATGCTAAATAAACATGTGCCTGAAAGCGAATGCTGTATTGAAAATATTTCTTTTTAACTACCTGAATTTATACCAAGACATTTAATATACATACAATATATTTTTCGGATATAACGAATTCTTTTATAACGAACAGAGAATGTTTTGGTCCCTTGGAGTTCGTTAAAACGAGGGTTTCCTGTATTACTAATCTCACTGATAATAATGTAATTTTTTCAACTGCGATCAGTGAGACCTGAATTGAAGCTTGCCTGTTGTCTTGCTTCGAATCTAGTTTCTTATTGAAGAACTTACATCACTTGCCTAGAATAAAGTCGAGTCGAAGATTATACAGGGAATATTATTTCCGTATCCATCTTCCTATATTTGTAGTGAATTTTCTAATTATCTACAATTAAGAAATTTGATATAGACACAAATTGTAGTATACATGAGGCTGTAATTGATGAATCATCGTTAATTATTTTTTCCCGCATGGTTAATCCCGCCTACATCCAAATCGTGAAATAGACAATTTCGCACAATTACATGAAAAATTACGTTCTATGAAAAATTCATAATTTGTTGCGTGCTGTTTACTCGGTAGTTTCATGACTGGTCTAGAAAGTGAATCGTTTTTCAGAAGCTAAAAACAGAAGAAGCTGGAAAATTATATATTTAATACGCACCTTATTATTACCATTAATATTACAACAGTAATAAATGGAATATTAGGAACGTTTTAGTTTTGTGGATACAACACTAACACACTGTTCTCAGTACCTCGAATTTGAACCCCACAGAATAATTAAATATAGAATAGAAAAATAAATTTTATGATGGGACTGGGTCCCCTAAGAATAACAAATTGTACATTGAAATATGAAATAATATAATAAGTCTGGTCAACAGACAAAATTAACATAGTTATTATTTAAAATAAAAAATATAAATATGTTGAACAGAATGAAAAATAAATATGTTGAGAAACAATATATACATTTAAACAGTAGGCTTTTTACTTATCTTCTTCATTCAAAATTCAATATTATAATTGTTAAGCGTCTGTTTGGGATGAAAGGAGGTACAGAAAAAGTTGGGATTTGAATGAGGATAGAGAAGCAGCATGGCGCATATGGGTAGGTAGAGAATTCCAGAGGGTAGTAGAGCGGGTAATAAAAGAACGGTCAAAAGTTTTAGTTTTGTGGGTAGGAACGTAAAGGTCAGAATAGCGTGATCTTGTTTCAAGAGAGTGGACTGAGAATTTAAATTGAAGAAGACTATGGATATAGGGCGAGTGATGGGAGTTAATGGTTTGGTAAAGGTATGATCCTAGGAAATATTTTTCGCGGGTGGGGGGAAAGAGCCACTTTAACTCGCTGTATAAGTGTGATATAAAGTAAGGCAGTAATTTATCATTCTGTTCCTGTAGTATTGGAGACCCTCCTGGAGAGTACCCAGTCTCTATAAAGTGGGTACCAGAAAATACCTTAAAACCTGAGGACTGAGCATAATATTGGCCTAATACATAATTGTAATACATTCGATGAAATTATGTAAATATTTCATAAAGCAATATATATCTGTGTATATATAATATGTATATATCTGTGTTTTATTTAAAAAACACCATCATAAGAAGGTCAAGCCACAATATTATCATTGAGTAGTCGGGAGTGAAAAACAATTATGAACTAGACCCTTCAGTAGAAGTTAACCTAAAGGTTACGACACCACAACAACCTTTGCTGGGAGTAAATATAAAAAATAAAAATAAAAGTAAAAGAAAAATAACCACTCGGGCTCTAAGAGAGCTTTTATTCGGCCATTTCAATATGAATAGAGGAGCGAATAAATTAAATAAATTGTTGCCATTGCAGCAAGTGAATAATATATGTAGGCCGTCTCATGAATATAGATTATTCCTTAACAAAAGGATCTTTCTAAAAGAAGAGCCTACGCCCATCTCTCCCTCAGCAGTGACATCTTCTTAATAATTCCTTATATTTATTAATCAACTAATGCATAGCTAATGCCACGTCACGGCTCTACAGCAACACCATTCACAAATGAGCATTTATTTATAGAAGCTCGTCTTTTTTTTTTTTCTTTTTTTTCCACCCTAAAACTCCCTCATTTTCCCATAAATAAGACTGTTAACAACGGTCAAGGCTAATAGGAGAAAAATAACCAACATCTTTCTCGCCTTCCAAAAAAACAAAATGTTAATAATACTTTAGCTAGAAAGTAATTTCGGCTTGCACTGATAGATAGTGCATAAACACCAACGAATGTTTGTTTATTTATTTAACGGCCCTTTATGCTGCTGTGGTTAATCGGACGATGCTACTGTGGGAGTCCTACATTTTTCCTAACCAGGTGTAATTAGGATTTGGATCTTTAACGAATACCTGACATCGCACAGGCTCGGGACCACCTTATAACGTCCCCTCCAAAGAACGGAATAACTAAGGATTTTTTACTCCCATTAAAAATTCCTAGGTCCACCTAGGTGTTTTGAGGGTAGTTTTGTTAACAACTGTTAGTTTACGATACATTTTAACATTCGAAAGCTACTGCGGCTCAAAAAAAGATAAGTGAAGTTTATGGTGTTTATTGTTTAACTGTTTTTAAAAAATTCTTCCTGGAAATTTTTTTCTTAAAGAGAAGAGTTTTTCTTCAATTTTTTTGATATATGATAAGTGCTTATTCTGCTACAGGCGGAGTTTGAACCCAGACTCCGAGAACAGCAGTCTAGACTGCTCTGTACTCTATACACGTCGCTTGTACTAGAACATTATACGGACCATCACATAGGGGGGCAATAGTTAAGCAAGGAATTAGTTTGGCCTAGATCAACCACATATTTTTTTTCGCAGTTATTCGCAAGCAGGCTGGGTGTGCCAATGAAGGGCCTTTACTAACCTCGGTAAATCCTCTAGTGTTATCAAAGAATAAAAGTATAACCTGCCTCATCCGGACTCAAATCTGTCACCTTCAGATTCCAGTGACCTATACCACTGAGCTGACTTACACCACTACATTTTCCCCATATTACCATGTCCCACAAAATTGACTGCTTATATTTGAAACGTGAAAATCAAGAAATTCAAGAAGTGCTCAGAGAGAATTATATTGATAAGTAGAACTATTAAGCTTAACTAGATAAGTATTGATAGATCTTATTTTATCCATTGAAATAGCCTTTCGTACTTAATTACAAGCATGTTAGTATAGTCTAGTAAGTGTTTAAGAAGTTTATTGACAACAAAAAGTAGTTTATTAACAAATGTCCAGTAGTTTATTGACTTTAAATTATTAAAACTAAAAAATTTGCCTTCTTACATCATTAAAGCAACTAGATTTAAATTAAATATTTCATAGATCTACAATTACCTAGATCGACAAAAAAACATGTATATAACTACATATCAAATATGATATAGAGTAATTCTTATTTTTTTATTTGTGAACATCACAAACCCTCCAGACAAAATCGTAGAGTAATATGACATCTCTATATAAATCAGTAGTAATCTTGTAATTTAGAAATATAATAATCGTATCGATAACTGGTTGTTCTGAGAGCAACGATTTTTTTGAAAACGCGGGTTCGAATCCCTCCTAGAACTATTCATAATTTTAAAAACAAGAAAACCCATAGAGCTCTCGGCCACGACAAGGTTTTCATCAGCCCACGCAACATCTGTCTGTATAATGGTGCAGTTCCGATTGATTCTACGTGCTCAGACGAAAATAACAGTTACGAACTGCAAAGGCGAATGCATTTTATCATTCTGACAAATGGGCAATATGTTTCGTACAATGGTTGAGGGATCAGTTTATAAGCATTGTCGTAAGGAGATTATTTTTGGGGAAAAGAATGTGGCTATTAGAAATATCTATGTTTTGGAAGACACACTGATTAGTGGAGGATATAAGAGTACATTTTATCTACAAGATTTAATATGGAACAGCCTGTAACGGTATCATTTTGTAAAATGTCTATTCAATCCATAAAAAAAAAAAAAAATCCTTACAAAGTGGTCTATTAAAACTTGGGGTGTGATAAGAATGCAGACCCCTCGGGCAAACTTCAGTAGTATTAATCGATTCCACCACAAATCAGGGGGTATATCGATCTTGACAATCGAATTTTTGAGGGGCTGATTCCTAAGGTTTAAAAAGTTAAATATAAATTTAGATAAATAGAGGTCATGTGGATAGAGCACTACTTTATTGTTGTCCAGGCCGTGTAAGGAGATTATTTTTGGGGAAAAGAATGTGGCTATTAGAAATATCTATGTTTTGGAAGACACACTGATTAAGAGTACATTTTATCTACAAGATTTAATGTGGAACAGACACACACACACACATATATATATATATATATATATATATATATATATATATATATACAATAATGGCGAACAAAAAAAGGACATATTATTGTAAAAAAGAAATGATCCTTATATTCCTTTCACGGTCAAGCAATGAATATTCAATAAAAGTGATTAAGGCGTTTCAACGGAGAGCCCGTGGCTGAGTGGCTAGCGCACTAGTCTCTCATCTAGGTTGTGAGTTCGAATCCCAGTCCCGGCTGGACTTTTATAAGGATGTAATTAAATAGGGATTCACCTTAACCTGCTCTCCTGGGTATGTGAGAGCCAAATGGTGGCCACACACAAATATTATTAACTTATACTTGAAAATATACAAGAAGGGAGTTTTGGTCTCGTTAGCAAAAAGTCGTGCAAGGAGGTGTTTAGGCTGTAATCATGCTGAGTTGCCTATAAAGAGGTTAGATAAGCCACAGAAGGGTCTGTCTATTCCAGGTTCAGCCCACTGTTGAATTAACAGAATAAAAAATTATACTGCCTCACCCGGGTTCGAATAGTATTCTTGTGCTCCAACCACTGGAATACTTGTATAACTAAAACTGTACAAAAGAAAAATATGTTAAACCTTATTTATTTTATATTATGTGTAAATGATTTAATATAAATAATATAAAACTCACACTAACAAGTAAGGATCATATATAGACAGATATATATGTAAGAAATAAGCCAATCTGCGAGGGACGGAGACATATAAAACATTGAATGTATTAACTGTAGAGAGAGCATACAGCCACATAAATAAGGGTTATATACGGCCCATGGGGTACTTACAAATAACAATGTACTACGGAGGTCATTTGAATTTATATGAATATTAAATATGTAATAAAATTGATTTAATAATATTTCGGTTATCTCCATCAAATTTATCGCCTTATAAATTTTTATACCCACGGTAAAAATATATTATTTAAACCATATTGGAATACCCTCTCTTTATTACTTTGTTTTTACAATAAAGCCCTCCCTGAGTTGTGTGTTGCAATTTATTTTATTTATGGGCCGGAGTTGTTAAAGTGGTACAGAGAGGAGCTAATGTTGTGGGGATTATTTATTAAAAATTATTACCAAAGCCCATTATCGGCCAGGGACAGTGTCCTAATAAATGTCTGCGGATGGGCTTGTATGTAATAAGACTCGCAGAAAGTTTAGTTAAGTTATGTACTTTACTGCTAAATATGATAAATTATATATCTTCCTGTTTAGTCGTATGATAGGTTAATAGCTTATTGTATGAGAGATTATAACCTATTCAAAATTAGTTTGTCTGTTCATTCGTCTAATGTCACTTTATGCCAAATAGGCGGTCGATGCTACAGTAATAGTCCTAATTTTGGTATGCCAGGATTTTGTTTTAATTTTGAGGGCAAAAGCCTGCTCTCACATCTTATTATCGCCCGCACATTTTTACAAAAATGAAGATAGCAGAAAACAATTAAGAAAAGAAAACAAAGAACAAAATACTAATACAAATAAAAAAAAATTAAAAATAAATAAATAAAATATTAATACAATAACATAAATAAATAATAAAAATAAAGAAATATAGAAAGAATAGAAAATAAATAATAATGATAAAAAATAAATAACTAATAATAATAAATAAAAGATAAAAGCGAAAAAAAAGGAAGGAAGAAAAAGTAAACAAATAAAATAAAGAATAATAACAGTTTAAAAATCAATAAATGAAGTTAAATTTTATGTTAAACTGTTTAATGAAGGAAAATATATACATGAAGTGACAATGGTTGACTGTGTGTATATATGCCAAAGTTGTTGACTGACGCCTTCTCAGCTCACACAACCACCCTGAAGAAGGCCTATAATTTAGGCCGAAACGTCGGCACCAATAAATTAAGTTTACGCTTAATTGTGTGTTAAATTGACTGCACCTTCAACCAACTTCTCTCAGAAAATATATACATATATATTGATAAAAAATATATTAAAAAAATATAAAAAATAAAGAATTAGATAAGTTATATTTGGTGAAACAAATGAATATTGTTTATAAATTTAATGGTACTGTTAATACTTGCTTCAGTGTCGCTCGAAGCCTCAGAGACCTTGCGTGGTACACCACATTATTTAATAGGAAATATCTCAAAAAGACCAAGAGAAGAATTATGAAAATAATACATATATGATGAGTATGAGTGACATAGATTTTTTTACTTAGACACAGCTTATAAAAAAAGTTTTCTGTAGAAATGATCAACTAACTAAAAACTTTCGTAATTTTGTATATTTCAGAACCAATCGAAAGCTTGAGCCCTGATAAGAATACTTTGTAAATTTTCAGTCCTTACAACACGTTACTTAAGAATCCAAGAAAATGGTTGAAATAATTCACGAATTTTACATCAATTGAAACTTTTAAGAAGGCAAATAATATGATCGTAATTTTAATCAATGAAAATAAACGTTTTAGAGTTCCCTCAGTCCAATTGGCTAGGAGGTCTGTGTGTGTGTATGTAGTCAGTCTACCAATAAAAACTATAGCCTGGTATGTTACTTCAACTTTTTCTTAAGAATTCGCAGAACAGAAGTGCCACTTTATATAATAAATTTTGCATTTTTTTAAGATTTTCTCAAAACGACTCTAACGATTTTGATTAAACTCCCAATACCGATGTAAAATTTCATGGACTTTAATACCATGTAGGATTCATACTTATTGGAATAGTATTGCTGAGCTTAAATGCACTTTCAAGGCTTTCATGATAAATATAAATAATATAACTGTTCCTAGCTACTTGGTCAAAAACCTAAGTAAAGTTTTAAATTTCTACCTTGAGATTTCTCACACATTTTACATAATATATTAAGATACATTGTGCAGGCACTTTATTCTAGTGCCAACTCTATTGTTTCCTTGGCATAAGTTAAAATAGATGTACTGCCTTCGGGAAATGTATACCTATTTGCATAATAGAGATATTTTTAATTCTTTTTACGTCGCCCAGAACCTTGGAAACATAAACAATTAGGGTTTTTTTTTTTTTTTTAAACGTTATATTTTTTTTTGTTCACTTCTTTCTCATTCTTTGGTACAGATCCAATATTAAAATAGTACCAGACAAAGATCTGCTAATTTCAATCAATAAACATTTCAAATGATTAATCATAAATATATCTGCATACCTATTGGTATGTGAATCAATGCTAAATAATAAATAGGTCATAGATAACATTTAATTGTGCCTCCATATATTCCTTAACGGGCTTAGAATAATATATTATTTGACAATAAAAATAATAAAACATTCTTTTAAGCATAATAATTTATATAAAAATGATTAGTATATAACACTACATAACAAACCTAAATTACGGATTAAGCTTAGAAAAACTTTAATCACAAGATATCATTTATAATTCAGAGTAACTGATTTAAAAGAAAGATTCTTCATAATTATATGTGTACTTCGTAAGTTTAAAAATATATATTTTTAGGAGATTATAAAAAGTAAAAAAAAAAAAATGAATTGTTAAAAAAGTTATTAAATTCATTATGTAAATATGACGGATAATGAGATTCTAGAACCTTCCTACCGAAATTAAGATATAAGAAAATAATTTATGAAAGGGAGTAGTTGCTGTATAATAAGAGAATTTATGAGTATTAATAAGCCAACAAAGAGGATGATTTTTTTATATTTTTAATTTAATATAATAATTTTTACTGTCTCTTCGTGCATAGTAAGGTATAGTATAGTTCAAAATAACTACATATATATATATATATATATATATATATATATATATATATATATATATATATATATATATAAAACAAAGCCCTAATGTTAATACTTAATTAAATCAATATTTGTTCCTAGTAAAAAATGTATTTTAAAAGTCAATAAAAAATACTTGAATTGAATAGAAGAAATTTAAATTAGGGAACTATGTTTTATTTTCAAAATAGATGAGTGTATCTTAAAAGTTCATTATTAACTAGGACATTAGATAAATGGCTAAAAAATAACCTGTGCCACTGCAACGCATGAAGGTCTTGGGCTCAGTACATACAGAGATTCGTAGTTTCTAGGTCGACGGCAGTGCAAATGAGGTAATTAGGTCTTGATCTCGCTCAGCCGCCAGGTTTTTTTACCAATTCAGGTACCCACTTTAAAGAGGCTGGGTCTCCATACCCTACTATCGCCTCTCGGCTAAATAAACAGAATAAACAATATTCGGTCATAACCCGAATTCGAACCCAGGACCAGGATTGCAGTAGAGTAGTGCTCTATACACTAGACCACGCCGTTCCGTAAATAAATAACTAAATAGAAAATATTTTTTCAAGGTCGAGAGATAATTTAATGAAGTGATATACATGTATATTATCGTTAAAAACCTTAATATTTTTCAAAAAAAAAAAATATTATCTAACATATACCGTTACAGAAGTTAATGGAGAGCCATAAAAAATTAATTACACAGTGATTGTTAAAGAAAATAATTTCGAATTTGACATATTAAATATTTTCATTAATAAATAAATAAATTTTCTAACAAAACTATAAAAATATACTTAAATTCTTATAATATTTCATAAAAATTAATCTTTTAAGATTTATTTACAATTTCAGATACGTGTGATTCGCAAACCTTTTTTTTTTATTTTTAGTTAACTTGCCAACTAAGTACATAAAGAGGTTTATGTTTATGCATATATTAACATAGAGGACTGAATAGGTCTTTTACACAATTATGCAAATATTTACCATATCCATAAGAATCTTTAATCCTTAGTAAACAGTTTTATTGTGCATAAGCAGTGTGACTGGAGGCATGCATATTGGATACGAGTACAATAATGGCTTGGATATTAGCAGTTTCGGAAGATAATTTCCACGATTTAAAATATTCAGGAGGTAATTTATGTTGCGTGGTAATAGCTAAGCTAATGTTCGTCATACAATGGAAAATTCATCCCCTCGGGTTATTAAAATTTACCAAAACGGGGAAGCCCTTTTAAAAAATTAGCATCCAGACAATGTAGACATTTTTGGCTCTGTTATTAGATAGCGAGTGTGTTTTATTTAGTGTATACCCTTTCACTCGTCTTCAACATGCTCTTGTAAATGCAAAATGCTCAATTATTTTGTCCTAATGTATAATAAGCTATAATTTTATATACTATAAATCGGTTTACTAACAAAATTAATCGACTTTATATTTGTAAATCTCTTATTTCAATGTAAATTTACAGTTATCATAGCCCAAACCAGGTATCAATATTCTATGACCAGCTCCACTCCCACTAACCCACTAGTTTTAATCCTAGCTTCCTCTTTCATTCCTGACAAACCTCCGAGGCGTCTGAAAATAAGATGGCCTCGAGACCTTCTAGTTTAGATTACCCACTTGGAGCTCTTCATGTCTTTTTTTCTGACAGGTAATTTACTACTACTAATAATAATAATAGTAATAGGCTTATCGAACAGGAAGGTTCGATGCCGATACCACCAAACTTCGCCTGCACAGACTCGTCCAATGTTCGCCGGTCAAGCCCAAGCCCCGGAGATCAGCCGGCCTACCTTCCGAACGCCTACCAGTCGGTCCAGCGAATACCAACTTTCTCAGAATCCGTTCCTCACCGAGCCCAACAACTTTACACGCCCATTTGAGTCTCCACGATGCTATCAACTCAATTATATTCACTGGGTACATGTCCCGCAATTCCGCGTTGTGCAACCTTCTAAGCTCCCCAGTGGCCTCATCTCTCTTCGGACCAAATATTCCACGCAGTACCTTATTTTCGAAAACCTAAAGCTGTTGTTCATCCTTCAAAGCGGCCATGTTTCTCATCCGTAAAGAACCGTCGGAAGAATAATAGTTTATAAATTCTATACTTTAAGTTTTTAGATAGAAGCCGCGAGCTAAGTAATTTAGCAACTGAATAATAACACACATTTCCCACCTTGAACCGGAACTTTATTTCTTCCTGGATTTAATTTTTTTTTGTTATCATTGAACCTAAATACTTGAATTTCTCTACGTGTTCAAAAGTATGCCCTGGAATATTAATATCATTAAGATCGCCACCATTTCTGCTACTAAAAATATATTACGTTTTCTCGGTATTTAATTCGAGACCTATTTGTTTACGGTTTTTATTAACACACATGTATTTAGTTGTATGGTTTCCGTGTCTTCACCTAGCAGTACCAAATCATCGGCATACCACAAAACCGGAATCTTGTCACCCATATTTAAGCCTTTCTCGGTACACATCACCAGGTAATTTACGAGATGTATTAATCAATAAAGTTGTAAATATTAATAAATAAATGAATAAAATGAAAACTTTTAAAATACTCTCATATAACAGTACTCTTTCTTGCATTTCTTCCGAGTATTTTTCCTTGTTATTTTCGTATTGCGACTTCTTCCACCTTCTTATCATGGGCCAGATGATCCGTAAAATCCAAGGCAATTAGTATTTTTAAATGCGACTATTGAAATGGAATAAGAAACTTTAAGCTCCTTCGCTAACTCCCCCACTTTTCCCTTCCCTAAATAGGTAAGGCCAGTAATGATACGATATTTCAAAAGTTCGTTTCGTCCCTCCGACGAGCTTTATTTCTTTTTTCGCTTCTCCATTTTATTATTGGTCCTGGTAGCTGAGTTGCTAAATCAATTACGGGTCAATATTTCAGTTACTAATTGCTCGCTGGTCGTCCGATGGATGGAGGGAAAAAATTGAAAATGTTTTGCTTTTAAAAAAATGTCATGTCAACTTTTATGCTGTATATCCCAGGTTCGTTTCAGAGCCCCCCGTTTATTGGACATTATAATGACGGTAATGTTGTTGTCATGCCTGGAATAAACATTTTATATATATATTTATAAAACCACTACGACCCATGAAGAGTCTTCTGTTCACCACATGACAAGGAGGTGATTGTTTTACTAGTTTTTAATTTACATTCGTAAATATCATGTTTGGTTTTGTTTTTTTTTCAATAATTCTACAATTACATTGAAAAGTGGCGTTGCTAGTTAAATATTTTGGTGATAAGAATATAAATAATGTAATAATATAAAATAATATTATAAAACAAAAAAATGGCCTCATGAAACTATGAAGGTCATTATTGTCTAATAGATAGAGCACTAGCCTACAGCAATGGCATTCTACAAAAAAAGTCTGGGGTTCAACTCCGGCCCAGGCAGAATAATTATTTAAACGATTATAGCAATCCTGGGCTCTTTAGATAATTCTGGAGTTTCGCGAGATACTTGCTTAAATATTTAAATGTTTAATAATAGAACTTTTTTTTTTTTTTTTTTTTTTTATTCGTATATATTACAATTTGTCATAATAGACAATAATAATAGTGCTACAGGATCTCATTCATACAATATTTACATATAAACAAAAGGAAAATCTATTACATAAAATAAAATCAAAATAAGTAAACGTATACAATAACAAAATTAAATAGACAAAATAAATACAAATAAATGAAGTTAACAAATAAATAAACAAAACATGTCACATTCATACCTAAATAATAGAACTAACTCAAAAAAAAAAATAAAAAAAATAATAAAAAATAGCCTTTGGGGACTTATATATTTTTTTTAAATGTATTTTTTTAAAGGAAATTAAACCTTGAAAATGAAAGAGTACTCTGAAACGTAGATGTTATAAAGTTTTAAAAGAAAGTATGTCATTAAATTTAGATATTTAAAAAAATACAATACTCATGCTTGTCTTATTATCTGATGATTAATCGTTAAACTGATGAAAAAAAAAAACAATAAATAAAACTAAGTTGTTAAATTAAAACATTTTTCTTTAGACACAAAAAAAAAAAATGGGAATAAATTAAGAACATTCCTTAAAATATTATTTTGTTTGCTCTTCAGCGTTGAAAAATAAAATTATAAATCCTTCAAAAGGCACATTAATTTAATTTAAAAAGGGACAAAGAGGTAAACGGTTGTCAGTAGGTTCATTTTTCATAGTTGTTGATGATTTTCATTCCAAACCCCCTCCTTTTCTACCACTCTGGCGTCCATTCACAATGTATTTTTTTTTTTTCTTTTCCGTCTCTTTTTATTTTTTTCATCTATTTTCCACAAATCCTTTAAATTAAATGAGAATCGATCCCTATTGGAATAATAATCGAATTTTTCCCTCCCCAGAAGGCAGACAATGTGACATAAATACAGGAGCAGGTTCCGAAACCCTGATTAATGACTATAGCTCATTTAAAATGAAAGCCCCCCCCCTAATAAATGTTTTTCACTCCCTGTGTAAGTAATAAAAGCAGGTATCTCTCCCTGCCCAGCTCTCTTCTCTTGTTCGTCGAAAACACCGACGAATACCAGAATCTCGTCCATTGTCTCTCAAATTTCGAAAAATGTCGTCTATATTCGTGGTCTTTTGGTTGCATAAATGTTAATACATCATCGATTGTTCCTCTGAACTGCTCATTTTCAATAACAATGAAAAATATATCCAAAAATATCCATTAATTTTTTTAAAATATTGCCTTGTCTAACAAAGCATAGATTATTGAAAAAGTATTAGCTGTATAGGTGATACAACGCGAGGACAAGGGCGGTTGTGAAGAAATTAATACAAAAAAAAAAAGTTAACTATTTTATATTTTGGGTTAATTCCTTAGGCATTACACTTTCGATTGTTTAAGATGTATGACAATACCTAGAAAGTTAGTAAACCTAAAAGAGATGTGTTTGACGAAAACATTCCATAAAGTAAGAATCGGTCATAATTACTCCGAGAGATTTGAGGTGCGATCGGGTTTGAAACAGGGTGACTCCCTTTCACCTGTGTTATTTAATATAGCTTTAGAATATGTCATAGAAAAGGTGATGTGTACCGAGAAAGGTTTAAATTATGGGTTACAAGATTCCGGTTTTGGGTATGCGGATGATCTGGTACTGCTAGGTGAAGACACGGAAACTATACAACTAAATACAAGTGTGTTAATAAAAACCGGTAAAGAAATAGGACTCGAATTAAATACCGATAAGACGAAATATATGATTAGTAGCAGAAACGGTGGCGATCTTGGTGATATTGATGTATCAGGGCATACTTTTGAACAAGTTGAGAAATTCAAGTATTTAGGTTCAATGATAACAAGAAAAAATGAAATCCAGGAAGAAATAAAGTTCCGGTTAAAGGTGGGAAATGCGTCTTTACGGATGTGAAACGTGGCCGCCTACTTTGAAGGATGAACAATGGCTTAAGGTTTTCGAAAATAAGGTACTGCGTAAAATATCTGGTCCGAAGAGAGATGAGGCCACTGGAGAGTTTAGAAGGTTGCACAATGCGGAATTGCGGGACTTGTATCCTGTGAATGTAATTGATTTGATAGCATCTCGGGGACTCAAATGGGCGAGTAAAGTTGTTGGGCTCGATGAAGAGCGGATTCCGAGAAAGTTGGTATTTGCTGAACCGATTGGTAGGCGTCCGAAAGTCAGGCCGAAGCGTCGATGGGAGGATTGCGTTAAGGCTGATCTCAGGGCCCTTGTGCTTGAACGGTGAACATTGGACGAGTCTGTGTAGGCGGAATTAGGTGGTATCGGCATCGAACCTTCGGGATCGCTAAGCCTATTATTATTATTATTTTATATTTTTCATCTTAGGAATTTTTTTAACGATCCCGTTCATACTAATTTACAAGCTTCAGGGAGGGTGTGTTGTCCAGTGCCTTGGTGATTGGGCTAATATTTTCCGGATGCTGTGTTTGAACCCGGATCTGGCAGGATTATTTTTTATTAAAGAGACCCTACTAGGGTATATCTAGCCTCTATAAAGTTGGTACCATAATACGTGGGAAAAAAACAAGTGGTAGAGGGAGATATTTGTCTAATTCTTGTAAGAAGCAGTAACCCTCAGTTTGACTCACTCTACCTATACCAGTATTGCTCGGATTGAAGATTAAACGACTTTCTTTCCCAAAAATTCAGTGGAGAATATTTCTTGTTATATAGTATTTGTCACTAGAACTTGCCTTTTAGAAGCTATATTGGTTCGAATAAAAAAGTCACGTTTTGTACTAGCTTATATTTTTTACACTTTTTTAACTAGCTATATCTCTGTTGGCGTAACTCAAATCAAAATTTTGTAAGTAGCAATCATGTCAGAAATTCAGTGAAAAATATTTCTTGTTACATAACATTTGTCACTACGATATACTAATTTGGAAATATATAGGTTTGAACGAAAAAAAATTACCAATGACCTATGTCTTAATATACATAGATGTTTGAAAATGAAATTATATAACTTCCTGATTGGGAAAATCAGTAACTTTTAGATATTCGTATCCTATTTACCATCGATCTATTTTCTTCATTTTTTTTTCATGGAGTCTAAAGCCACGTTATTATTTTAAACATTATTTTATAATGCGTTTCACAAGTAACATAACCTCATTACACGTGTTTTATATCAACTGATCATTATTTAGAAGATATTCTTACACATTGTTCTACCCACGCGCTATATATCGGATATTTCTAATTTAAAAAAGTCTCACAAAAAATATATAATCAAGCCGGGACACATGAGGAATAATAATGGGATCCCTATCGCACTTATGCATAAAACATGCTTACTAATTCAAGGATAACAAAAGATCCTTTTTTATTCAGTTTCTTCTTACTGATACTGCTTTATCTTGTCTGGTTAAATGTTCCCGCAACGGAATAATAACTCCCTGACAGTCCGCATTAAAAGCTTCTTTCAATCAAAATATTTCCTCTGATTTGCATGTTTAAGCGGTCTATTCCTCTCTTTTGAATACCTGTTATTTACTTTTCAGCTTCGTTTAGATTTTCAGTTGTATACGGATATCATAATCAACCAACCATCAAACATAGGTTGTATATATTAATATATATATATATATATTATATATATATATATATATATATATATAATATATATACAGGTTAAAAAAATGGAAAATAGATTTCGTTTTATGTGAATATCCACAAAAAAAACAACCTCTACGTATAAGCAGATAAATAATATTTTTCCAAGTGTACAGACATTTTGTATTAATTGTGATAGATAAACGTTACATTCGTAGTGCTTCAAAGAGTAAGTTATGGTAAAAGGTTCTGGCTGAAGATTCAACTGCTAAGAAATAATGATGTATTATTAATTTAAATTACAATAGTTTTTAAATATATTTTTCTGACAATGAGAAGGTAACTCTAAAAATTCAAAAAATAACAGAATAAAAGAAAGAATCTTGTAAGTCATATTTTTTCTCGATTAAGATTATCCAAAAATTATACAAGGCTCCGTTTTTATTGAAAAAAAAACAAACAATTGAATGTCCATTGTTTTTGTTTTTTTTTTATAAAATATTAGACTAAAAAAATATATATTAGAATTTTAATAGGAATGTCAATATTTTATATTGAACTTTAGTATTTTCCATTTTTTTTTTTGCAACTAAATTGTTTTAATTTTCTCTATTTCTAAATTTATTAAATTATTTTTTCTTAACTAACGATATTTTAATAACACTTTCTTAGATTATTTTAATAAGTATAGTAATGGATCATATTTTAATAAAGATTTTTTCTGTTATTTTTTATATATGTGGTTTTAATATAAAAATATTTTATCTCTTTTTAATTAATTAAACATTTTTTTTATTGTCATTACTCGTATTTATGTATATGGGCACTCTTACACTGGCGTTTCAAATCTCTCTTCATATTTTTTTTTCTCTTAAAACCGATATTATTGTCTATATTTTTTTTTAGAAACAAATCCGTCTTTATGTTACTTTAGTTTGATAATGGGATAATTATAATAATAATACTATTAAAATAATGGGATAGTAATAATACTTCGGGAGAAAAAACGAGATGAACGAATTTAGATTCCAATTTAGCACGTTTTAGTTCTTTCTATTTCTTTTTTAATCAATATTTTACCATGAGAGACATTTTAAAATATTTAGTTATTTAGTTAGTTAAGATTTTTTTTTTTTTATTAAAAAATTGAATACTTCAAGTTTTATTAGGAGGATGATAACGTTGTTTCAAAGTCGCCCATTATTATTGAAATATTGAAGTAAAAAATATATAATACGATTTAATGGCATTAGTGTATTATTTTCGATAAAAGTGTTATTATATTGCTTCATTTTATAGTATTATTGTTATATTTTTATATGATTCTCACAGAACTTTACTAAAACCCATAACAAGGAGGGCGCCAATGTGGGAGTATGCGGGCGAGTCGGCGGGGCACCAGCAATTACGGTTCAAGCCAAACACAACTGACAACCACACATCATTCTTCAAAACTACTAAACATATTTTTTTTTTTTTTTTTTGGATTCGGTGTAAAATTTTGAATTATTTCTTTCTCTCAGACAGTTGCACAATCAAAATATAATCTGTTAATTGGGCCATGTTACAAAAGCTTTATTTTCTCTCTTCTTTTATTTATTTTTTCTGTATTATTTTAACCTTAATTCCAGATTTAGAAAATCCTGGAGAATAAGATGAAGGAGCAAGGGATAAAAATAAGTCCGAGTTAAAGATATTCGATTAATTAATTAAAAAGTTACGTCAGGCCTTGTAGCTATTATTATTCGTGTTACAAAAGGAAACTTTATTGTCACTCGTGAGACAAAAAAATAAAATACAATGGGTTTCCTTATAATATTAATAAATATTAAACAAAACAAAATTAAAATTCTTTTCATGATGTAATAATTGTTAAGAATTGAAAATGAATTAAACTGTTCATTTATTTATTACAAAAAAAAAAAACTTTGTTTATTCTAACAGAATAAATATTATTTATTCTGCTAATTCAGTCGGGGGGCGACCCTAGGGTATGGAGACTCTCCTGGGGCAGACCCAGCCTCTATAAAGTGGGTACCCAAATTAATTGGGGAAAAACCTGGCGGCTGAGCGTGATTAAGGCCTAATCACCTCATTGCACTGCCGTTGACCTAGAAACAGTTCGAATCTCTATATGTACTGAGCCCAAGACCCTTCATGGGTTGTAGTGGTACATTTTTTTTTTTTCTTTTTTTTTTTTTATTCTTACTGAAAAAATACAGTTCCAATATATGTAGACAATTTTTTTTTTTTTTTTTACATTGTTTTAATGATTTTAATTTGCCTTTTTTGTTTTTTATATTTTAAACCAGCACTCTAATTTTCATCTTAATTCTTTCAGCTGTAATAGTGTATAAATATAATTTTTTTTCTGAGACCATATTAAGAGAAACACTAAATTATTATTTTTTTTTAAATTTATGTTTTATTGAATTTTACAACTGTATTTACATAAATACAACAAGTAAAAGTGTTGAATTACAATAACGCGCCTGAAAAGGCTTGTGTAGAAACTACCCAATGGTAGTTTAAGTAAGTAGGTCCCGAGGCCATCTTCTTTTCAATCACCTCGGAGGGTTATCAGGAATATGTGAGGTTGATAAGTTGCGATGGTTTATGTGGGTTGGGAGTTAGGAATTGAAAGTGGTATATCTGGTACGAGAAAGGTCTGCAACAAATAAGATATTAAGGTCGTTATGAATAATTATATTAGTGACGAAGTGAGGAGCATTAAATTATAAATATTATTTTATTTTCATATCCGTTTATATTTTACAACGTCTGAGTCACCTGTGGTGTAGTTGCTAGTATAACAGGCTTCTATTCCCAAAGTAGATGGTTTGAAACAGGCAGCCCTAGGATTTTATTTAGTGAGAAAAAAAATCCTTTGTTATGCAGTCCTTCGGAGGATACGTAAAATGATGGTCCCTAACTTTTGCGATGTCAGGTACTCGTTAAAGATCCCTATTGTCTGATTAGCTACAACAGCATATGATAACGGTAAATTTTAAAAATTAATTTTTACTAGATACTATATCACTATAATTCTACGTAAAAAAAAAAAAAATAATCATATCTACCATCAAACAGGTTCCAACAATTTCATAAATATTTTATGAACCCTTAAAAATTATGAATATAATCCATTTCAATCCTAATAAAAATTAAAATATTTTTACATCTCTGCATTAATATGTTTTAATTTAATTGTTTTTACATGGAGTCACATAAGTAGCTAAAAGCAGGCCGCCATGCAGACTTTTGCAAATAATTCGGCTTAGTGTTACTTGAGAAACAAAAGGCAGAAAAAAAACAAAAACAGGAAGAAAAAATAAGTAAAACATTCATCAAGCATCTGTAAATGTAGAATTGCTGAAGCATGAAAGAGAAATGAGGCATTAATAAGCAACATGTCATTTCCTGTGCGGTCAACGCTCTTCATTGTCTAACCTACATCCTTGTAATTTGTTATTTCTAACATTATTATAATGTTGTATAATTTTATAGTCCGTCGATTTTACGACCGGTTAATTGCGACATATCTTTAAATATATTTATGTATGTGTTATTTTTTCTCCTATTATATTTAAACCAAAAAATAGAAAATATATATTTTATAAATCAGGCATAAGTAGTACCTCATTCTGAGATTTTATGGATGGCAAAGATTATTCAAAATAAAATATGGACAGTAAAACATTAGTGTATACGTCATCAGGAAAATATTGAGAAAAACACAAGCTGTCAATCAATTCAAAACTTTAGATCGGAAATCTCATGATTAATTTGAAAATTACCTTTTTGGGATCGTTTTAATCAGAACTTGACTTTTATGTAGTAACTTGCGGATACGTAGATGTTGTATATTCGGAAATATGATTTTATTTTGGAGTTACTAAAATCTATCCACTACTAATATTGTATAGTAACCACTATTTTGGAGTTTATTTATAAATTAATAGTTTTCCCAAGAAAGACAAATAAATGAAACTTTTAAAAAAGCACATAATACCTTCCATTCATCATCTAAACTTTTTATTTCATTAGTCCTTTAACATTTTTTTATTCAAGTCGACGTTTCGGGGTTGTTTCCCCATTTTCAAGACTTATTCCTTGCTAGAACATTTTTCACATCTCATAGCCACTGCTACTTGTCAAGTAGCAGTGGCTATGAGATGTGAAAAATGTTCTAGCAAGGAATAAGTCTTGAAAATGGGGAAACAACCCCGAAACGTCGACTTGAATAAAAAAATGTTAAAGGACTAATGAAATAAAAAGTTTAGATGATGAATGGAAGGTATTATGTGCTTTTTTAAAAGTTCCAATTAAGAAAACTTCCAAAAAAATTAAAAAAGAAAAGTGACAAATAAATGATGTGATGTGTTCAGAAAAAATAAGTTAATGATAAATTTTTACTTTCACTTACTATATATAGTAAGGGAAAATATTGCGATCATGAAAATTTTCGAATTCCAATTTTTAACGGAAATAAACATTTTAGGGTCTCCTGAGTCCAAATTACAAAGTCCCGCATATAGGTCTGTGTGTGGGTGGTAACTCCCGGGCAGAAACTAAAAGTCCTATGAAACTGAAATTTCATATTTAATACAACTATACGCCCGAGACGTTACACAACCTTTTTCATCAAAATCAGCTAACCAGAAGAGCCAGTTTATACCTTGCGTTTTACACCTTTTTTCGATTTTCTTAAAAACGGTTCCGACGATTTTGATTAAACTCGTTATATCGATGTAACATTCGATAGGCTTTAACATCAAGTTGGTTTCATTATGATTGAAATATCTTCATGGGGCTTAAATGCCGATATTTTAAATTTTCTTCCTCTAAAGTATCTTTAATTTTGTAGATTCTATAAAAATAACCATATTATCTTGTTAACATTGATGAATAACAGCAAAATATGTAACTTGTGCAAATTTGAAAATCAACTAAAGGAGAAAACTGAAATAATATTTTTTTAAATGCAATTTTTTGTTTTTGAACATAAGGACAGTAATATTCATTTTAACTACGGAGGTAAGTGAAAGTCGTGTGTTGCGTGCACCAGATTTTTACTTATGAATTAAATATTACTTTATTGTTTAGTTTTTTATATGAACGAAACTATCCAAGACTTAATTGAAGTAAAGGGGGAAAAAGGGAGAGGGTAAAAAAGTTACAGAAGCCCTGTATTATTCGGAACTATGGCAAGAAACCGAAGGCAAGGCTATTAATAATATATTTAGATTTATATTCGTGAGGATAATGGGAGCTCTTAACTTGGGGGAGTATCTGTTTTTGGAATGACCTGATGTACTCGGTGCCAACTTTAATTAAGCCATAAGAGAGGCTTTAACTCGATAGATTATTAAAATATCAAGCCTGAAAAGTTACAACTCCCCCTCCTCCCCATTATTTATGTAACTCCCTGTTAGTTAGCTAGTTAAATTTACTAACGGAATATTCCGGAAGGTCCTCAAATTTTCAGTGGTGTCTTGATTAATAGTTATTCATCTCTCTACTCGTTGCCGCCGGCGATTCCACCGCCCATTTGATCATGTTTCTCTTCCTCGAGTACTCTATGGAACTGTATTCCTAATTACAAGTTACTAAATAAGAAATATTCTTCATTCCATTACGTAATTTCGAGCTTCAGGGAAAAAAAAACACGGACTATTTCTTTAAATGTGAACTTATGAAAAGGTACTTAAGGGGGAAAACTTCAATAGCTAATATTATTTGACTCTTAATTTTTTTTTATTTACTCAGACACCTTGATGCCTCTTTTCATTCATATACATTTAAAAATGTAATTACCTGTCTTTTTTCCTCCTCTTAACACATTTATTCATAAATTCTGCATCTTGAGTTCATTTATGAATTAGTTCTTAGTAAAATTGGAGGTATACTCTGGTATTCTGCTCATAGGAACATAAGGCTTTTTTATTATGTTTATTTTTTAAGAATCAACAATTGATTATTTCGTTTTTAAATTTTAGCTAAGTCAATTCAACATGATTTATAAAATTATTTCCACTTTTTTTTTAATGGACTTTAGGTGAATTGTACCGAAACTTAGTAGAATACCTGGAGAAAAAAAATTAAAATGTCTGATATACCATATATATACCATAAAAATAAATTTAAAAAAGTTATTCAACTTTATACAATTCATTGATCATTATTTTATTCTTTACAAAATACAAAGTGGTGAATTTCTATTAACTGATTAATATTTACACACACATACATAATGTATTATACTGTATAGTGATATTATTACTATTCTCTAAACTGGCTATCTATTTTATTTAAATAAAATATTAAATAAATACTTTTTATAACTTTTTAATAATATCTATTGGGTTGTTTTACATGAAATGTCCGATTTTATAGTTTCTGAAATACATAAAGAATTTTGCAGGTCTCTGTTGTTTTCTTCCGAATGTTTACATATTTAAAGTGAACAGTTACTAATCCCCTACCTTTGTATTATAAACATTAGCTTCCCAATCAATTGCCAACTTTTTAGTATACCTCCAAATATGAACATAGAAACACCTTATTTTCGAGTAATATTTTTGTACGAGTTTAAACTCGGCTATTCAGCAGCTGAGGCCGCAAGAAATATTTGCAAGGCGTTTGGGGAAGGGAGTGGGGAATGAACGATGACAACGATGTCCTCAAATATACAGTAGAAGGAAACCTCTACCAAACAGTTAAAGGACTCTCAGCACAACTAAATGCAAGTGCATCTACCGTTTCCAGTATTATAAGTAGTATATTGAAATCCATCCAAAGACATTTTTTTTTATACATTTTAGTGTTTTACAAAACATAGATATATGCATATATTTGATTCAAAACAAAGTTCAAAATTTTTCAATAAATACAATTTGAGAAAAGTTACGTATCTGATAATAAATTTTAAAACAAAGGTTCATGGTTTTCATTTAATAAAAATATAATTGCCTCATTCATCCAACAAATATTATTTTCTTATTTATTTCTTCGATTTTACCAAAACCAGCCTACAACTTTTATATAATTTAAAAATGATTAAATACAAAAATCATAATTTTTTCTCCTTATTCTTAGAAAATTTTAGTTTATGTTTCTTAATCACTTTCTTTTTTTATACAGTTTATGTCATATTTTAGGTATGTTTCTCCTAGTTTTTTAAATTTTCTTACATTTGTTTCATATAACAAAACCCGGCCCTAGATATATTACACACCAATATATCATTCCTAGTAATTACAAGATCAATTTTCTGATATCATTTCTCTTCTTTATCTAATTTAAAATGTATCATTCTTTCTTAACGATCTTGACGAGGTAACGAGGCGTTGAAAGTTTACGCTCAGCGAAGTAAACGTACTCATTTCATTTTGAATTCAATTAATTCTTGAAAAATCTGAATTATTTATGAAAAAAAATCAGCTGCGCATCATGGAAATATCGCTTTAATACAGCAAATATTATATTTTATAATTCATATTGCACCTAAATTTAAATAATTCTAAATAAAATAGTGAAGAAAATAATTGAAAGGGTTAAATTTCCTCAGTAAAGGTACTTTTCTTGTTATCGTTTCTTCGGATCAAAGACAAAATTTAAATATAAATTAATAAATGCTATTCAACTAGAGTTAAATTGTAGTTGTGTTACTAACTATAAGATATATGAAAAAAATATATATGCAAGAATCTCAGTGGCTTTGTTGTTATAATTTTCTCATTAAAACGTAGGCTTTGTTGGATAGAATATAGGCTTAGAAAATATTATGATTGAGTTTTGTTTAATGCCTTTGGGGAGCTATTAGAGAAGAAGCAGCAATGGTGTTAGTATACAATTTAGAAGTTCCAAACTCAAATTGATTAAAGGATACCTATCTTGAGAATGCTTCATTGATTGCTGTTATTATAAGATTACTTTCTCCAAAGGAGGTAAATATTTGCTTACATTGTTCCTATCAGAAATTAATTGTTTCACCTGTTTTTGTTTTTTTCTTAGGTTGAATATGCATAAAACTTTTTTTTATGTAGCATATTACTTAAATGAACAGGTGCTAAAATAAGTTATTTTAACTTTTCATCCATTTAAATTATAACAATTAGACTATTTTATAATATTTTAATACTGAATATTGATTTAAAACCAAATATTTACTTTTGTAGAAAATCAAATCATTTTTATTTTAAGTAAGTATATAAAATTAACATTAGATATATTTCTGGGATGGCACATTAATTTATTTGTTTGTTTTTTTTTCATTTAGTACTCAGATTTTTAATTTATTTTATTAATTATTCAACTTGATAAAATCGAAAATAATGTACTAATATCATGATTGCAAACATTAAAGGCCATGTTTCTACTATCCTTGTTAAAAAAAATGGTATGGATTAATACATTTAGGCGTTGTGGACATTGCTGAAAAAAAAATATCAAAGCCGGTAAAAAAATAATGTCTCAAAATATATATATATGTATGTATTAGGTTGTAAAATAACTTCGTAGCGTTTTTTTACTTCTTCTTCTTCTTTCAGTGGCGCGACAGGCCGTGTAGGCCCTGGGCCTCGCGGTGTAAACTCCTGCGAGTTTACACTCACGTTTCGTGATGCTGTTTTTTAGTGTAGGGTCATCACTCCCTACGACTAATTTTGTGAGTGGTCATCCTTTGGCTGACGGGTCTCACATACCCGGGGGAGAGGTTGTGAGTGAATCCCCATTTTTTTACATCCTTATAAAAGTCCAGCCGGGACTGGGATTCGAACTCAGAACCTGTAGCTTGAAAGACTAGCGCGCTAGCCACTCAGCTACGGGCTCACCAGCGTTTTTTACTGGTGATTTAAAAAAAAAAAAAAAAACTCAGATTCCTGTAAATATTTTTAATGAGTTTTATATGATCCGATTCTTTATCAGCATATTTACTTGATGTATTATAGTATACAGTTGTAAATTTCAATAAAATATAATTTAATAAAAAAATATATGATCTATTTTTATTTATTAAATATTGCCATCTTTCAAGTGATTTTTTTGAATTTGCGTTTTTCAATGCAAAGTTTCTAATTTGAACCGAGCAAACCACTCACTATGGTATTTTCTCCCAATGCATTATCGCCATTCACACTGCATTTTGTTTTAACCGTCTGTGCAGCGGATTTTCCTTTTCGGAAATAACAAATCATTAAATTAGGATTTGTTTTGTTTTTTTCAGTTCCATTTTGAGCAAGCAAAATACCATTTAAAGATAAGGAACGATAAAACATGATTTTATAAACATAGAGAGGATTAAATTGAAATGTTGAAAAACGCGACGAACTTATTCTATAACACGATAATAATATTATTATGATATCTGCCTTGGTATAATGCAACATTCTCAACCTACGCGGCTAAAGTGCAACGCGAAATTAGAAGGGGTGTCCTCAGACCCATAACGTTATGAATTTAGCAAGTGGGGACTAAATAGGGAGGTGGTGACGGTGGGAATAGCTGGGAGCTATGTTGCACCGAATGGATATTGGACAAGCCGACACGGCAGACAACGCATGCAGCCGAGGTATGACATACATCCAGTTTTAAATACATGGCGTTGCTGTGACATACGATCAAGTGTTGCCAGGTATTCGCCATCCTGGATTCCTGGATGCTTGGACCGGCGTGCCTTCGCCCTAAATGATTCCGCAACCCCCGTTCCTAATTGACACACTGCCTTTATGTCTCATTCGTCTCCTGCTACATCGCCGCGCTCTCCTGTCATCGGGGGTCATTAATTTTCTGTCATACTCTCCCGTTGCGAGGTACCATTAGCGATGGATGAGAGGTGCAGAAGTAGCTTGCGTTCCTGGGGTAGCCATGGGCAGTGTCTCATGCAACATGGATCGCGGTGGACAACAAGGGTTCGAACATGTGCTGCAATATAGAGCAGCATAATATAATGCCATAATGGTTAAAAACCTTGAAAATATTTACTCGTTAGTATATTTTAAAAACGCTGCAAATTATTACACAATGGTTTATTATTTCTGAATAACTTTATTTCTGGGTTTTACTGTTTATAATCTTATTTTATGATTTTATCTTCAATAATAACAGATTTACAAGCATACATATAGGCAAAATTTTCTTTTTTTTCCTTTATCCTGTTTTTTTTTTTTTTTTTTTTACTGCGCTCTACTGATTCTTAAACACTATTCATGTTTTTCTCTATCTTCAAAAATAACTTAGTTATGGGAGTATTTACGATTAAAGTTTGTATTTATTTAATTTTTTTCTTTCTTTTATATTTAAATTCTGTTATAAATTCATTTACTTCTCATTTTGTCCAACATAATTAGCTTCTGAAGATTTTATTTATTTTGTGTTGTATAAAAATTCATCAAATATTGTAAATAGTAGTTAATTATGTTCATATTATCTGTAGATATTGTATATTTCAGCTGTGCAAACCTGTTATTCTAAAGGGACCCAGTCCCAGAATAAAAATTATTTTGTTAATTCTTTTTTATTATCTATTATTTATCTAAAATTTCAATCTTTGTCTTTAATTTTTTTCTTTTTTTTTATAAATATTCGCGGTTCGTTCGTTAAAAAACCCTAATACATTTTTTCCCTATCTTCGGAAATAATGGAGTTACAAGAATATGTACAGACGAGATTTAAATTTGTTTTCCATTTTTTTTTCTTCTTACCACACATTACTAATTCTAAAACTTTATAAAAGTTTTTAAAAGTTATGAGCGTATTTATGAGTAAAATTTTAACTTTTCTCTTTTTATAATTATTCAGTTTAGTACACATGATAGTTGCAAGTGCAGAAGAAAAATTAATATGTGATAGTGAAAAGTTAAAATTTGATAGAATTACTATTCATATATATATGAACTTAATGTGAATAAATTATAATATTAAATGACCTATATTGATAAACCATATGGAAATAAATATAATATTGAACATCTGAAGATGAGGCATGGGATACCTCGAAACGTAATAAGATTTATTATTGACATGTTTTGATAAATAAATACATATAAACAAAATTAGAAGAGATTGTTCCAATTGATATAATCATATCCTAAATTACTCTTCTATAATAGTAATTTATATAAAATAATTATTCGTGTTTTTTGGTTAAAAAACACTAATAACATATTTCTCTATCATCAAAAATAACTGAGGTATTGAATTAAATTACTTTTAAACGGCTGCCATTTTTAAAAAATCAGCTGATATCAACGTCTAGGTGTTAGAATCATCGTTGCAGGACCCATTATTTTTGTGGCGAATTTCAACAAAATTGGTCCAATAGTTTCGGAGAAATGACGAAAAATTTTTTTTGTTTTTGGAGTTATACGTATCTTTGCTCTAAAATTTTGAGAAGGGATAATTTTTTGGTCGATTACAAAGATACATTATTGAAAATAATGAAATGTTATACCAATTTATGTAAAAAAAATTCATATTTGCAGAGTAAGAGGGAAAAACCATGAAGTTACTTCTTCTTTAATGAATTAGAAATAAAGAATTCTCTTCCACCCCTTCACGATTTATTGGGAAGATTAATTGATTTCTATTTTTCAAACTTAAGGTTGTTCTAGATTGTTTATCAGTTTAATTTAATTTAATTATTTTAATTGTTACAGTCAGTCTTTTTTTCTTTGAACTACTGAACTTTTTTTTAAATTTATTTAAAAATATTTTCCACTTTAACCCTCCCGTAGTTACTCTTTAAAGAAAAATATACCTATGATTTTAAATACTATCATAGGTTTTAAATTAGAATTCATTATTGTATAAATTAATATATAAGTAATTTGTTATTTTTCAGAAAACTTTTAAAATCAATGATTCCTCACAAATAGAATCCATCAATACAGTTATATTATCAAAAAAGTTTCATTAAGTTATTTTATTGTTTGGAATCACTCTAAAATTATATTAATTTAAATTTAAAGTTCATATTTTTTTTATATATATAAACATTATATAATTATATTAAACAAAAGATATCCTTCGTAATATTCACATACTATTCATCATATTCTAAATTAAAATTCAGGAGTTGTGTTATTACCATATGTAATTATTTATAATGGCTTAATTATAATGATTAGTGTAAACAAATTATTCCGGAGTAACAACATATTGGAAGGAACTCAAGGACGATTTTAGAAATTAAATGCAAATAGGAAAGAAGGAACTAGCGTAATAGTCAAATTTACATGCAATTATCTAATTTCAGATCCCTGAGATAGGCTATCTATAAACAATTAGATTAGGCCCGGATAAAAGTCAAGGAATATGATTTATATCTGTGTGGGTTGAAGTTACAGCTTTAATCTCCATATTTCTAAATATATATATATATATATATATATATATATATATATATATATATATATTTAAACAAATAATATCAGATTTTTTTTTTTTTATATGATCTGTAATTATCGTATTATGTTATAATGATTGGCCATTCCTTGAAGTATAGCCAGTAGAGAAGCAGTTCATATCCCCTCGCCTTATTAAGGAGCATAACCAGGCAGTTGTAATATGATATTATCCCAACCGTGCATCATTTAAATTGACTCACGAAGTTGTTCTTATATATCTGAGGCTAGTTTCCAGATCAATTATATTTATTTTTTTTTTTTCCGGGAGTCATTATGGGAATGGATAAAATTAAGTTAACTCAAATTACCACCTATTGTAATTATTACAATTTTTTAGACTCTTATTTTTAATATTTATTTCATATTCTCTCAAATAATATTTAACCTAAAAACAGTTGTTTATTTATTGACTGAATCTTGAGACCTTTAGAAAACTTTGATGATCCTAACTCCTCGACGTTGATAACAGCCGATTAGTTTTAAATTTGTGTTAGTTTAATAAGTTTTCTTAACTTTTATTTTTGAAGATAAACAAATTTTTATCGAGTTTTCTTATTTTTGAAGAGTTCTATTCGATAGAGGATCAATTTCCCTACAAAATAAAAAAAATTTAATCATTGAAATCAGTTAAGAAATAACAGAGATATAGTGTTTTTAAATTTGCAATAGTGATTAGTTGTTTTCTTTTGATTAATATATCGCTTTTTATATCAATTAATTGTTAACATATACACTATCATTGTCACTTGGTATCTGTTTCGATTTTTCATATGTTTTCTTTTTCATATCAATACTATGGTAAAAACAAAAAAAACGTTTGTACCTTTTCATTCTGGGATGCGTCCCGCTATATACAGCAGAAACGTGGTGATTACCAAAAAGAAAGAGACGAGGTTGTTATCATTGAAGATGGACTTTTGGAGGCGCTCTTGTGCAATTTCCAGACTTCAGCATATTCCAACAAAACTATTAGGCAGAATATCCCCCAAAATATGTGTATATATATATATATATATATAATATATACTCAACGAAATAGAAATAAAAATATTGAAATGGTTTGGACATTACAAACAATGACAGAGGAGAGATAGCTAAAAATGATATTCTTAAAATAGCGGTAAAGAGGAAGACCCAGGAAGAGATGACTACAGGATGTGGAGGAAGGCATGGCTGCCAGGGGTCTTCGAAAGGGAGGCTGGCTCCACCGAAAGAAGTGGAAAGCAAATTTAGGAACGGAAAACTGCTAACTTGTGAATAAACTCGTCAATACAAAAAAAAAAAAAAAATGTTCATATTCTGGTTATCGAAGGCGCTTTTTATGAATATAATTCATCGATTAGAATTCATCCATCACATTTATGCTCAATTTCTGGGTCCTTCCTTACTCCAACGGAAGTATATTTATAGATTATTTTATTTATAGATTATATGTATTTACATAGGCCAATCGATGAAGATACAAGAAGAGAGAGAAAGAGAGATGAAGAAGTAGTGAACAGGGCAAAGTGTATAACAAAAGAGGAGAGGTCGGAAGGAGACAGGGACAGAATTAGTTAGAGATAATTTAATTAAACTATGTGGTGAATGAGAGGACTCATCTGCATATTGTTGGACAGAGTTTAGGGGGGCTTTATAAGAGTTGGGAATCAATATCCCGGCTAGGGGTTCTTGTTCTCGCTAGGGAAGGGTGGCTGGCCCAACTACCCGCTCAACAATATTAACAAGTAATCTCCTTCCAATGTCACATTTTACACCTCAACGCTTTCATCGCCCTCTTTAGTCAGTTTGAGAAAAAGAAAACTCCGCCCTTGTTTCATCATTTATTTTCTCGATCATTCCTTCTTTTTTAGGGAAATGTATTGTTTTTTTCTATCGAATCGTATTAATAGATTCTTTTGGCTTTATTCTGGTCTGTGAAGGGAGCTTTTGATGTATTTGGAGCTTCTTGAAATAATATTTGTGTACAGATTTCGAACAATGCTTAGGCAAGATAATAATTTGTTCTGCTATTTCAACCCTGTGGCGAAGCTATGGTTAAGAGAATCTCTCCTGGACTCAACCATCCTCAACCTGGCGACTGAGCGTGATCTCGTCCATACCAACTCCTTGGTTAGTAATTAACCTAGAAACAGTGTTGTTGTTTTTATTATTTATTTATTGATATTTACAACTATATTGGGTAATGAGTCAAGTATATGAGCTATGAAACAAAATAAATGGAAAAGACTTGAGAGGAACAGATTGCCCATTGACAGCAATCCAGTTAGTAATCTAGACTAGAAGGTCTTGAGACCATATTCTTATCAGACGCCTCGGTGTATTGTCAGGAATCAAGGATTGAAACTAAGGGTGGAGTTTGTCATGACAGGTTCGATACCTCATTCCGACCAAATCAGCAACATATGGAATATTAAAATCTTTATGGATGAGTTTATTCGTAAAAAGTAAGGAGCGATGAGGATTTTGGATTGTAAGGATTGGAGACGGGAAGAATTTGATGGTAAAATAAGGGCTAGTAAATGTTACCTGCTTAGCAATTTCCTGTCAAACTGTGAATCACAACCTTTTTATTATGATTTGACGAATGATAATTCACTCAAAGGAAGATTTTAAAAAACTAGTAACTATCAAACATTTTAGGAAGTGGAAATCCAATGTAATTTTTTATTCAAAATGACAAGAAATGATATGTTCAGGGCTTATGTTTTTAATGAAATCTTAATCGCTATTTTAAAGAAGATTTAAAAAATCACAAAAATACAGCACAACTGTTTCAAATACGGCCTTGACAGTTTAAAATGTATTCAAGTTCCAGTATATATATATATATATATATATATATATATATATATATATATATATATAATATACTTAACAAGGTGATAATAAATGATGCTGGCATTCCATATAACAACTCCGTGAAGGTATTAAGATGAGACAGAAGACAGAATTAATTCGAAATATCCGGCGAAGCAGGAATCCTTCAGTTCTTGTTTTTTATGCCGGGTTGTGGAGCCGTCCTCGTCATAACAAATTAGTCAAACCTGTAATTGCCTCATTCATTTTTAAAATGTGGCTCGTTCCCAGGCGGCATCGCTCCTAATGGATGGATCAGGTACCCACTTAACCAACAAAGTACCTCTATTAGTAATCTTGTATGCGATATGTTTTATTCGTGTTCTTTTTTTTTAAATAAAAAACATGTGTATTATGTATATAGGTATGTATTAACAAGCAGTAACATCAAAATAATTTATTTTATTAATACGTCTCAACGTTATAAGAATCGAGATAACTTTATTTTTATTCTTATATTTTTTAATTTATATTTTTATCATGTATATATATATATAATATATATATATATATATATTATCACTATTTATAGTCTGAATCATTCCTATAGTTGACGTTATTCTATTAGATGCTTAGAAATATATTAAACTTCTAAGTAGACTATAAACTTAATAATAAAATAATCAGTACATATTTATTGAATAATTCAATGATATTAATGCGATATAATGTTACAATTAAAGTTAAAAAAAGCTAGATGGGATAATGTGATTCATTCTATAATTAATCATAAAAGATTAGCAATTCATTTTAAAAATATAATCCCCATTTTTAACCATGTACAAAAAAAAAAAAAAATGTGAATCACAGATTATATATTTTATTTATTTTCCTCAAGGCCATAAGAATGAGAGAAACAATATTTTCTTATATTTCTTGGTTTTTTAATTTTATATTCAAACGTTTCGGGCATTGTATGTCCTCTTCTTCAGCACCATATTTATTAACTAATTATGTTTATTGAATCATTAAACGTCACTTTATGCTGATGTGACAATGCTACAGTGGTAGTCCTAAATTTCGCCTATCCATGTTTACATTGAATAGGTGCCTTATAATAAAATACCTGATATCTCAATACTGACATTTTAGATATTGTAATACTTTGAGAGGTTAGCTTCCGCAACTATTTCATAAAATATAAATTAATAAATTTAATAGGTTAGAAATATATATTGAAAAGGATATATATATATATATATATATATAGTCCTGCCTTATTAATTGATTGGAAAAGAGGTGAAGAGTGGAGAAGAGCTGTCGAGAATAAGTGGGTACTCGGAGTGACATAGAGAGGCAGTTAAAAGAGACGCGATCTGGTCGAACGGCCACTGTCAACTCAACATATGTGACATTAACATATGTTAGTTCCCTGTAGTCAACCATTCCACCGTCAATTATATATTACCTCCCTTGATATAATTCCTTGCTAATCTATAGTTAGTCAGATCCAACCATATTACTTGTCCATGTTATGTCATACACCAATAAGGTAACCGTATTCCGAAGATATAATTTCTTTGGGAGTTTTATATTTTGAAAAATTATGTTCCGGTAGTTTGCACAGTGCATTATAGGATTTGATAATTCATTATAGTTTAGCACATTTAGCTAAAGAGGGAGATCTTCAAAAGAATGAATACCATCTGGACTCTAGCGAGGAGAAAAAAAAAGTTAAAAATGATGTTTTTTCGTATTAGATATAAACAAATATAAACATTGAATATTTATAAAACTAGAACAAAGAATACACTAATAGATTTAGTTGTTCAATTAGAACTTAGTGATTGAAATACAAAATCTGGTGCCCGCAGCACACGACTTTCACTTGCCTCCTTTGTTAAAATCAAATAAAGGTTTTTTAAATACAGTTAGAGATGAAATATATAGGTAAGGAAAAGAAAAAAGGTTAAAGAATTAATTCAATTTAGATTCAATAGAAACATTTGTTTTATTAAATAACTTATTATATTATTATCCACAAAAATCAGTTATTTTGATAGGCTTTTCATCACTCTCTGTTAACTTTTACGATTCTATGCAAAAGATAATTTTCATTATACGTATATATTAAAGATCTTATGTTTAACAACATAAATATCACATATCTTCTCCCTGTTTTGGATTTATGATTCGTTCAACTTGTATATTTACCCGTTTTTTATCAATGCTAACAAGATGATGGTTAATTTTTTCGAATCTACAAAATCGAAGGCACTTTAGGGGAAGAAAATCTAAAATATCGCCATTGAAGCCCTGTAAGATTATTTCAATAGAATGAAACCTACATGATATTAAAGCCCGTTAAATTTTACATCGATGTAGCGAGTTTGGTCAAAATCGTTTAAAATGTACTGTATAATGTGGTTCTTCCCGTCTCACAAGGGACAATTGTAAGAGAAATAAAATAATTTATAAAAAAATAAATAAATAAAATAAAAATAAAAGAACATCTTAAGCACGCTCATTTAAACCATCAGTGTAATCAAAATACTGAAAACGGTGAACTATGATTTCCAAAACAAAATATAATTTACACAAACTTTAAATAGCGAAAATTTATAAAGCTGTATTTTCAGGATTTTTTTTCTCGGTTCTTTCACACTTTTCCATCATTCCGAATCCCAACAAGAGCTTCCTCTATTCCAGGACTAATGACGGGTGCAATCCTAAGTAGCACCATCAGTTCCCTGAGAGACCGCAGGAATACATGGGAGACATATGGGAGGGTGATGAAGAGCGTAGGGGATCAATCAATATGAGATCCACTTCTGACCAGATGCCGTACTCCTGAAGATCCTGTTAATGGCGAGGTCTTCAGGGTCCATCCTTCATACGGTTCCTCATTACAAATAATCACCTCAGTTCTCGAACTGCACTGCTGCACTCAGCAGGAATAAACCGAGCAGAAATCATTCGATGCATTCGGGGTCATAGAGTTGCATTAAGGTGTAAATTAAGAGCCCAGATTTAGGATTTTTTTCTCCCTTATTAAATAAATCACCGATATATTTCTTCATCTACAGCTTTAATTTACGCGCTTTATGAAAATGAAAAAGCAAATACCGATAGGACTCTCAAAAGCCTTGATTTCCGAGTCACATAACTATTCGTATTATTACAATTCATTGGATTGTAAAATAGGTTCATAGCGTTTTTTAATATTTCAATTTAATTCTCTTTGTGTTTATAAAATCAATAATATTAACATATTATAGAAAAGGATTAGTTAAGGTGCTTTTATGCATCAGTTTCAACTGAGATTAATTATCTTTAAGTGGTATTTTGCTTGTTCAAAATGAAAGACAAAAGATTCATTTTCGATAAATTTTTGTTTTCGAAAGATGATTTGGTAAGTGACAGGCTCTGTATGTGTGTGTAGCCAAGGATTGTCTGGAAGAATTCTACCAGTTTCCTATATATATGAAGATTTTATGATGCTCTAGCTTTTATTATTTTGATTATTTTTAGTTTAATTTAATATTTGCTTCTAAATAGAGCTCAAAAATCTTATTATTCTATACGAAATAAAACTACTTGAAGTTGAATTTTAAATTAATGTTTTTTTTTTTTTTTTATGTTTTAGTTAGTTGTGAATTTTATAAATTTATATTCTGAATTATTTTAATAATAATAATAATAATTCTTTATTTATTCTGGGACGAGTCCCTTAAGAATAATAATACAGGAAATAAACAAGGGTCTTAATACTAGAGTCTTAGAGTAAAAAAATTAAGAATATAAAGATAAGTAAAAATAACAACAGAATTGAATTAATAAGATGAAAAAAAATAAAATAACTCAAAAGACAACTTCTAATAAAATTTTACAAGATGATTCCAATAGATTTAGTTTAGTTTATTTTACTTGAGAAAGTTTATCTATTTAAAAAAAAAAAAAAAAAAAAAATATATATATATATATATATATATATATATATATATATATATATATAAAAGTTTGTGTTGTTCTCAGGTTTCAGTCAATGAATAAACAACTTTATCTATGGGACGTTTCGAGAATTTATTGTTCTCATAATCATGCAATTTATATATATATATATATATATATATATATATATATATATATATATATATATATATATATATATATATATATATATATATATATATATATTGTTTGATCAGTTCTCGACTGTTGATAATTTAAGTTTTTGTTGTTCTCAGGTTTCAGTCAATGAATAAACAATTTTATCTATGCGACGTTTCGAGAATTTATTGTTCTCATAATCAAGCAATTTTGGACAAAATAGTGTCTTAATTAGGCATGTTTGGCCTACAAACTGTGTTCTTTCAAAGCCGGAATTTCTGCTCCACCCTAAAGAATAAAAATATCTTAAAAGTTACATTAAAAAAATCGCTATTAAAATTTATTTTTATTTAAATTAAGATTTTAAAATAAATTTAAATTGAAAGTTGTAAAAGTTTTTTCTTTTTAAATATAATTAGTCCAGAGGGCTTGGGAAATTTTAAATATTTGTATTTCTCTTCGTTGCCAAGGAACGCCAAATAATATTATTACTTCTAAATTCGTGTCGGTTCATGTACTCTTCGTGAGAAAAGAAATAAAAATACAACAGTTAATACAACTTTCTTAACAAATAACACCGAATAAACAGTAATTTTCTAGTAAAACACAGTAATCAAGAGAATATCCAGCGTGGGCGGAAAGGCTGGACAGCCAAAGGGACTCGAGCCTTTGATGGTACGCATTATCATATAAATATATCTTTTACTGCTCTCATGTTTTCTTATGATGATTACATCTTTACGGTAAAGTTCAACCTTACAAGTCTACTACTTCAAGCTCAAAAAAGTAGTATATATATATATATATATATATATATATATATATATATATATATATATATATATTATATGTATGTATTAATAGTAGTATATTATAACAGTATCAAAATAATCTATGAGTAAAGAGTAAAAATGAAAAAATATAACTAAATAACTTTTTTTTTTTTTTTTCAATTTGTTTACAAAGGCAACTTGTTAGGAGATTAAGAATAAAATCGTTTTGCATATTTATTGAAAGATTAAAAGAAAGAATATTTTGTAGCTGAGTTATATTCTAATCAAATACAGAACGAATCAATGTCTCGTGTAGCTATTACCTACCTCAATTATTTAGAACACATATTGCTAGAATAAAAAAAAACAAACTTACATATATTAGAATAACTGGTATTTCATTTCTATCTGATGGTTCTTCCTTGTATAATCATTCATGTATTAGTATTTTATAAAATGATCAGGGGTCACCTATGGTATAGTGGTTAGCATAACAGCCTTCTATACTTAAAGTCGTGGGTTTAAACCCAGCATGTAGCCCTAGATCTTCGTAAAGGGAGTAAAAATGCGATGTCAGACACTTGATCCCTATCCCTTATTAAACCTTCTTAGGTAAAATTTAGGATTTCCGCTGTAGCATCGTCTGTTTTGCCACAGTGACTTGATGTGACCTTAAATTAATACATAGAGCAACAAACAAAAATCAGTTCGGAATCAAGGAAAAAATACAATTAACGGTCCTTATGGACAATTGTAACGCAACTGTCTTGAACAGCAGAAGTGTAAGTGACCTACAGAGCTCAAGTTAGCATTTGTTGCAGATCCCAATACCACTTTCTTCTCAGCCTCCTAGGGGGATTATCCTGAATAAAAAGTTTAAAGGTCACGGACAAGAGAGTTTGGAATCAAAAGATGCATGTCTATCTCATGTTTATCCATTGAAACAAAACCGTATTGTTTCAAGACCGCCAGATTTCAAGATATATCCTTAATTATCGGATACCTACTTTATAGAGGTTCTATAGATTATATAGAGGTTACAATTACCAAATACGCCTTTACCCTGGCACAGCTATTCATACCTTCATAGCCGAAATCTTGGAATGATTCAGGAGTTCAATGATTCAGACCTAATATTTCTAGGAAGCCTATTATGTACATTTGGATACGTCCAGACCTCTTTGGATCGTGCAGACTGCAATTCCATTTGTAGGATTGATCTTATTATAATAGGTTCGTTTGCTTGTTTTTATTCATATAATTTTACTTTATGCTACTTTGGCTAATCGGACGATCTACAGCGGAGGTCCTAAATTTGCCTATCAAACATATTGCACAGGCTCGGGACCACCTTTTTACGCTCCCTTCGAAGGAATGCATAACTAAGCATATTTTAGTCCGATTGAAAAATCCCCCATGGCCATCTGCGATTTTTGAACCCGCGAATTAACGCATAAAAAGCTGTTATGCTGGCCATAGGAGGCCCTAGTTGAAGGTTTTAATTTTATTCAAAATATGACCTCATAATTGTTGGTAAATTGTTGATTGAACTTTGATTAAAGATTTTGTTTATGGTATGTAGATGGGGCGAATGTCACCCCACATATATAACCCCACATGCATAAGCCTATTGTCCATGCTTGAGTTGATCTGCAATGATCACAACCCATCAGCCCATACCAGGCAAATCCCTACCGAATTCGGATTAATAAATATTTATAATGCTAACTAAACCGTATATCCTATCAGAACAGGATATCGATCCTATTGTGACTAATAGAAGTGACTATTATTAATGGCCTAAGGCTATGAGTTATTGTTTAAAGAGGGATGGCTGTTTGACTAGGGCAGTTACTAGGGCCTAAGTAGTCGCTTTTCTCTCGGACTAATTTATGGGGGAACAATAACGGGAAGGTGGTCAACACTAGGATATGTTTACCCGCCGCCTCCTGACAACTTATAATGGCTCCGTTCCTAACTAAACAGTAATTACTGAATTTGCACTTGGAAGTTGGCAGTAAAGCCAAGATGTATGGGCCCTTCAGGGCGGTTATCTGTTTGCCTTGTTCCCTCTTCTCTAATGTTTTAGTTTCATATCCGCCCCTGGTCCCCTATTGTACACTAAACCGTCGAATCTTCCGCTAAATCCTGGTCATGATGTTGATTGTTTTAAAACTTTGCGGTCGCAAATCATTGTCATCAGTGATAATCTTGACGCATAACACTGTACAAGAAAGCAAAGGAATACGCTTTGAGAACGCAAACATTAATGAAACGCATTTTTTTTCGTTAACATTTTGGTGAAATAAAATCAAAGCTGTTTTATTAAACCAATATTTATTTATCATTAAATAGTTTACATGCATAAAGTCTGAGGTTTTTGACCACTTGTAAATTCATGTGAAAAAAAAAAAAAAAAACTTTACCTCTACAACCCATGAAGGGTCTTAGGTTCTGTACATATAGAGTTTCGTACTGTTTCTAGGCCAACGGCCGTGCAATGAGGTGATTCGGCCGAGATCACGCTCAGTTGCCATGATTTTCCCCATTTTTGGGTACCCACTTTATCTCTCCTTACCCCAGGATCGCCCAAGGGCTGGAAAAACAGAATAAATGATATTTTGTCACAGCCGGGATTCGAACCCAGGACCCGATGCGCAGTAGACTAACGCACTATCCACTAGACCAAGCCGCTCCAGGACCCTTTCGTTCGGTTCGAATCCCGGCTGTGACAAAATATCATTTATTCTGTTTTTCCAGCCCTTGGGCGATCCTGGGGTAAGGAGTGATTTAAGTGGGGTGATTTAAATGCCAATATTTAAAATGTTCTTACTATTAAGTACCTTTAATATAGTAGTGTCGTATAAATTAACAGCATCTTGTCAGCATTGATACAAAAAAGTTTAAATATATAACGAATTCGATATCCAACTAAAGGGTTAATAGAGAATTATTTAATTTAATCAAGAGAATTATTTTAATTATATTTTCATATTAAAAACGAAATATTTTCATAATTTCATATCAAAATCTAAAATTGTATTTTTAATAAACTAATATATATATATAGGATGGAATTTGTTTTCAGTCTGCTTTGAAAAGAAATTAAATAAGTACTTTACATATTTTGGAAAGGACTACAATTTTACCACGTATTTCTAACGTCATGTGTGTCTTTATATGAAATCCAGTGACGGATTTGGATAATATAAAAGTATTAGAACACAAATATGTTGAAAAATGAATTACTTAAAAATGTCCTGAAGTGTGTTTTAAGAACTAGTTTTTTTTTTTTTTATGGAAAATTTTGGTTTGTAAACAAATATAAAAGGATAAGATTTTTCGGAGGGCTGTCATAAAATACAAGGAAATAGTGACTGAAATTATTTAATGACCAACGTTGTGGGTCTTCATCAAGACAGGTGCGTTGAGGTATTAATGGCATCTAAGTGTAATGGCCCGAAACATTACTTAATAATTTCTTTTTTCAGTATTTGTAAATATTTCATGCTTGAATCATACCATCCTTCATATTTATCTACTATTTAGTCAAAATAAAAATCTTAAAAATAAAGATAAAAAAAAACTAAATAGTAGATAAATATGAAGGATGGTATGATTCAAGCATGAAATATTTACAAATACTGAAAAAAGAAATTATTAAGTAATGTTTCGGGCCATTACACTCTAGATGCCATTAATACCTCAACGCACCTGTCTTGATGAAGACCCACAACGTTGGTCATTAAATAATTTCAGTCACTATTTCCTTGTATTTTATGACAGCCCTCCGAAAAATCTTATCCTATTATATTTGTTTACAAACCAAAATTTTCCATAAAAAAAAAAAAAACTAGTTCTTAAAACACACTTCAGGACATTTTTAAGTAATTCATTTTTCAACATATTTGTGTTCTAATACTTTTATATTATCCAAATCCGTCACTCGATTTCATATAAAGACACACATGACGTTAGAAATACGTGGTAAAATTGTAGTCCTTTCCAAAATATGTAAAGTACTTATTTAATTTCTTTTCAAAGCAGACTGAAAACAAATTCCATCCTATATATATATATTAGTTTATTAAAAATACAATTTTAGATTTTGATATGAAATTATGAAAATATTTCGTTTTTAATATGAAAATATAATTAAAATAATTCTCTTGATTAAATTTAAATAATTCTCTATTAACCCTTTAGTTGGATATCGAATTCGTTATATATTTAAACTTTTTTGTATCAATGCTGACAAGATGCTGTTAATTTATACGACTCTACTATATTAAAGGTACTTAATAGTAAGAACATTTTAAATATTGGCATTTAAATCACCCCACTTAAATCACTCCTTACCCCAGGATCGCCCAAGGGCTGGAAAAACAGAATAAATGATATTTTGTCACAGCCGGGATTCGAACCGAACGAAAGGGTCCTGGAGCGGCTTGGTCTAGTGGATAGTGCGTTAGTCTACTGCGCATCGGGTCCTGGGTTCGAATCCCGGCTGTGACAAAATATCATTTATTCTGTTTTTCCAGCCCTTGGGCGATCCTGGGGTAAGGAGAGATAAAGTGGGTACCCAAAAATGGGGAAAATCATGGCAACTGAGCGTGATCTCGGCCGAATCACCTCATTGCACGGCCGTTGGCCTAGAAACAGTACGAAACTCTATATGTACAGAACCTAAGACCCTTCATGGGTTGTAGAGGTAAAGTTTTTTTGTTTTTTTTTCACATGAATTTACAAGTGGTCAAAAACCTCAGACTTTATGCATGTAAACTATTTAATGATAAATAAATATTGGTTTAATAAAACAGCTTTGATTTTATTTCACCAAAATGTTAACGAAAAAAATGCGTTTCATTAATGTTTGCGTTCTCAAAGCGTATTCCTTTGCTTTCTTGTACAGTGTTATGCGTCAAGATTATCACTGATGACAATGATTTGCGACCGCAAAGTTTTAAAATAATCAACATCATGACCAGGATTTAGCGGAAGATTCGACGGTTTAGTGTACAATAGGGGACCAGGGGCGGATATGAAACTATACCATATACCATCCTTCATATTTATCTACTATTTAGTCAAAATAAAAATCTTAAAAATAAAGAAAAAAAAAACTAAATAGTAGATAAATATGAAGGATGGTATGATTCAAGCATGAAATATTTACAAATACTGAAAAAAGAAATTATTAAGTAATGTTTCGGGCCATTACACTCTAGATGCCATTAATACCTCAACGCACCTGTCTTGATGAAGACCCACAACGTTGGTCATTAAATAATTTCAGTCACTATTTCCTTGTATTTTATGACAGCCCTCCGAAAAATCTTATCCTTTTATATTTGTTTACAAACCAAAATTTTTCATAAAAAAAAAAACTAGTTCTTAAAACACACTTCAGGACATTTTTAAGTAATTCATTTTTCAACATATTTGTGTTCTAATACTTTTATATTATCCAAATCCGTCACTCGATTTCATATAAAGACACACATGACGTTAGAAATACGTGGTAAAATTGTAGTCCTTTCCAAAATATGTAAAGTACTTATTTAATTTCTTTTCAAAGCAGACTGAAAACAAATTCCATCCTATATATATATTAGTTTATTAAAAATACAATTTTAGATTTTGATATGAAATTATGAAAATATTTCGTTTTTAATATGAAAATATAATTAAAATAATTCTCTATTAACCCTTTAGTTGGATATCGAAATTGTTATATATTTAAACTTTTTTGTATCAATGCTGACAAGATGCTGTTAATTTATACGACTCTACTATATTAAAGGTACTTAATAGTAAGAACATTTTAAATATTGGCATTTAAATCATTTCAGACTTTTTTTTAATCAGAATGAAACCCACATCATATTAAAGCCTATTGAATGTTACATCGTTATAGCATGCGTAATCCAAATTAATGAAGCCGTTTTTTAGTAAATCGTAAAAAATTGCAAAATACTCTGTATACGGTGGCTGTTCAGGTTTTGCCGATTTTATTGAAAAATGTTTCTGGAACGTTGAGCTCCTAGAATATGAAATTTGACTTTCATAAAGCGTATTATTTTCGAGGTAGCTGGCCACATGCTCGCACACTTTTTGCAGGACTTGGTCATTTGGACTCAGGGAACCCTAATACGTTTATTTTCGGTGAAATTCAAATTAGAAAAATTTTAGGATCCGTATACTTTCTCTTACTGTGTATAGGTGAGTGAGAAGGTAAACATTTTAAAGTTGATAAAATTTGAAATACCGAAAAGAATTTTTTCTACCATATTTAATACTCATGACAATACTGAAGCCCATCTGGACCTACGGACTTGAACTGTGGGAGGCAGCTAAACGTTCTAACATCAAACGCATTCAATCCTTTCAATCCAAAGTCCTGCGAATAATAGTAAATGCTCCTTATTACGCATCCAACTATACCTCGCACCACGACCATAATATTCCATTTATTTCAGACGTAATTCCATCCAAATTTTCCAAATTCCACCAGAACCTCATTCATCATCCTAATCCTCTAGCACGATCCCTATCCAGCTTCACTCATCCATACAACCCACCTAGAAGGTTGAAACGGCAGTGGCCCCGAGATATGTTGTAAATATGTATGCTGGAGTTCTGACACTGCTCAGATTCTTCTCTGCAGTGTGATTGTGGCTATGGCGCCCTCACTTAGCTTCCGCTGGCTCTCACCAGTGATGCGGCTGAGAGGGAGGCGCTGGGATCCTTTGGACACTCCTTGTCCTTCCACAAGTGGTGGGACAAGCCCCGTCCGGGGTTCCCTAGCTGATTTAAAATATTGTACATACGTATGAATGTGAAATGTTTTGTATACGTTTATTTAGTCTGGTTTCTTTAATTTATAATAACGTAATTTGACATTTCTTTTGTTTATATTGTAAATATTGTATGAATGGGATCCTTTAGCGATATTATTAACGTCCATTGTGCCAAACTGTAATACATACCAATAAAAAAAATATATATAATACTCATACACTTTTTCAACTGTCTAACTAAATTAGTAGTGTGTAAAAGCAGTGAAATTTAAAGTTAAAAAAAATCGGTCAAATATCTCATAACTTTTGAGCCAAATTCATTCACACCAGGTGATACTTTTACCAAGAAAACTACCATACAGGTCGAATTTGAGATTATTTGAACCCCGTCTTGTTCAAATTTTGAGGAAATAAAACATATAAATATGCGATTCGAAACAACACATATTGTTAGAATAATTTATAAAGATCTAAAGGAGACGGACGGTTAAAGGTTAAGACGGACGAATTGCTTCGAGGAAGGCGGACTTTGTGGCCAGGTGAATAGAAGAGGGTTCCATTAATGTTAGCCTAACCACAGTCGGAATTATTTACGGTGTATATAAATATTTATATAAGTACTTTTAATCTTCTCTTATAATAAGCCGTCGGTAATCACATGTGACTGCTCTGTCATTAATATTTCAGCGGGCACGAAAGGAAAGGATAGGGCCTGTAATTCCAGCCGACCCTGGCAGTTTCGATTCCCGTCTTCATATATTATATATCCATCTACATTATTTATCAATGTGTGTAATAAAAATAGAATCTTAGATTGATATCATCATAAGTTAGGCTATTGGATATCAGTGGGTGTCAAGTCTTGTTTCAAAGAGGCTTTAAGTATGATTTACTGTCCAATTATTCTCAAAAGTAGTAGATTTAGAACCTTTATTTTTTCGTTCGAATTAAGTTATTATTTATGTTTTCTGGATCACAAGGTTCCTGATTGGAAATCATAAACTCTGTCCGTAAAATTTAAAAGGTCTTCCTTAATCACAAATCGACGATTGAAATATCTATTGATGCAATGATTTCAAATAGGTATTATATTCATATTACTTGAATTCTAAAGATAGGTCTCTTTAATTTATTATTGAATTTGATATTTAATTTAATCTTGATTTTTTTTTTTTTTTTTTGATTTTATGGAAGTAATTTTAAGTTTGGTTACTTTAACGCATCAGAAAATTACTTCAAAGGATATTAGTATGAGAGATAAAAACAATAATTTAATTTTTTGATTAATATAAAAGCCCTAAAATAATTTAATAATGCATCTATCCTTACTTACCGTTGTACATTTATTTTACTCGTTAAAATTTAGCTTGACTCTAATTTTAGTCAGATCATTGGAACATAAGATTTTAATATATAAATAAATTAAATAAACTAAGTTGAACCCAATGTCCTGAAAATCTGCATACCTCAGCTTTTCACTGTTTCTTACGCAAAACAAAAATGATTCGACGCGACGTCTTAAAGTACCTCGTTTTAGTGCCTTCATGGTAATAAAATAAGAAACGTAAGTAGAAATTTATCAGAGGTAAAAAAAAAAGTTAGGAAAACTGAAGAACTGTCTATGATACTAGATAATGAAGAGGTATTGCTAAAATAAATAGCTAGGTTGTATAAATTTAGAAGTTGTAGAATTAGAGAATTAAGAAAGTTACTCGACTCCAAATTGCTGAGCATGCACGCTGACAATGTGATTGAAGTGTAAAGATGGAAGTGTTGTTGTTAGCTTTTTTTTTTTTTTGGACTTGGAAGTTGGCAGTAAAGCCAAGATGTATGGGCCCTTCAGGGCGGTTATCTGTTTGCCTTGTTCCCTCTTCTCTAATGTTTTAGTTTCATATCCGCCCCTGGTCCCCTATTGTACACTAAACCGTCGAATCTTCCGCTAAATCCTGGTCATGATGTTGATTGTTTTAAAACTTTGCGGTCGCAAATCATTGTCATCAGTGATAATCTTGACGCATAACACTGTACAAGAAAGCAAAGGAATACGCTTTGAGAACGCAAACATTAATGAAACGCATTTTTTTTCGTTAACATTTTGGTGAAATAAAATCAAAGCTGTTTTATTAAACCAATATTTATTTATCATTAAATAGTTTACATGCATAAAGTCTGAGGTTTTTGACCACTTGTAAATTCATGTGAAAAAAAAACAAAAAAACTTTACCTCTACAACCCATGAAGGGTCTTAGGTTCTGTACATATAGAGTTTCGTACTGTTTCTAGGCCAACGGCCGTGCAATGAGGTGATTCGGCCGAGATCACGCTCAGTTGCCATGATTTTCCCCATTTTTGGGTACCCACTTTATCTCTCCTTACCCCAGGATCGCCCAAGGGCTGGAAAAACAGAATAAATGATATTTTGTCACAGCCGGGATTCGAACCCAGGACCCGATGCGCAGTAGACTAACGCACTATCCACTAGACCAAGCCGCTCCAGGACCCTTTCGTTCGGTTCGAATCCCGGCTGTGACAAAATATCATTTATTCTGTTTTTCCAGCCCTTGGGCGATCCTGGGGTAAGGAGTGATTTAAGTGGGGTGATTTAAATGCCAATATTTAAAATGTTCTTACTATTAAGTACCTTTAATATAGTAGAGTCGTATAAATTAACAGCATCTTGTCAGCATTGATACAAAAAAGTTTAAATATATAACGAATTCGATATCCAACTAAAGGGTTAATAGAGAATTATTTAAATTTAATCAAGAGAATTATTTTAATTATATTTTCATATTAAAAACGAAATATTTTCATAATTTCATATCAAAATCTAAAATTGTATTTTTAATAAACTAATATATATATATAGGATGGAATTTGTTTTCAGTCTGCTTTGAAAAGAAATTAAATAAGTACTTTACATATTTTGGAAAGGACTACAATTTTACCACGTATTTCTAACGTCATGTGTGTCTTTATATGAAATCGAGTGACGGATTTGGATAATATAAAAGTATTAGAACACAAATATGTTGAAAAATGAATTACTTAAAAATGTCCTGAAGTGTGTTTTAAGAACTAGTTTTTTTTTTTTTATGGATAATTTTGGTTTGTAAACAAATATAAAAGGATAAGATTTTTCGGAGGGCTGTCATAAAATACAAGGAAATAGTGACTGAAATTATTTAATGACCAACGTTGTGGGTCTTCATCAAGACAGGTGCGTTGAGGTATTAATGGCATCTAAAGTGTAACGGCCCGAAACATTACTTAATAATTTCTTTTTTCAGTATTTGTAAATATTTCATGCTTGAATCATACCATCCTTCATATTTATCTACTATTTAGTTGTTTTTTTTCTTTATTTTTAAGATTTTTATTTTGACTAAATAGTAGATAAATATGAAGGATGGTATGATTCAAGCATGAAATATTTACCAAACTGAAAAAAGAAATTATTAAGTAATGTTTCGGGCCATTACACTCTAGATGCCATTAATACCTCAACGCACCTGTCTTGATGAAGACCCACAACGTTGGTCATTAAATAATTTCAGTCACTATTTCCTTGTATTTTATGACAGCCCTCCGAAAAATCTTATCCTTTTATATTTGTTTACAAACCAAAATTATCCATAAAAAAAAAAAAAACTAGTTCTTAAAACACACTTCAGGACATTTTTAAGTAATTCATTTTTCAACATATTTGTGTTCTAATACTTTTATATTATCCAAATCCGTCACTCGATTTCATATAAAGACACACATGACGTTAGAAATACGTGGTAAAATTGTAGTCCTTTCCAAAATATGTAAAGTACTTATTTAATTTCTTTTCAAAGCAGACTGAAAACAAATTCCATCCTATATATATATATTAGTTTATTAAAAATACAATTTTAGATTTTGATATGAAATTATGAAAATATTTCGTTTTTAATATGAAAATATAATTAAAATAATTCTCTTGATTAAATTTAAATAATTCTCTATTAACCCTTTAGTTGGATATCGAATTCGTTATATATTTAAACTTTTTTGTATCAATGCTGACAAGATGCTGTTAATTTATACGACTCTACTATATTAAAGGTACTTAATAGTAAGAACATTTTAAATATTGGCATTTAAATCACCCCACTTAAATCACTCCTTACCCCAGGATCGCCCAAGGGCTGGAAAAACAGAATAAATGATATTTTGTCACAGCCGGGATTCGAACCGAACGAAAGGGTCCTGGAGCGGCTTGGTCTAGTGGATAGTGCGTTAGTCTACTGCGCATCGGGTCCTGGGTTCGAATCCCGGCTGTGACAAAATATCATTTATTCTGTTTTTCCAGCCCTTGGGCGATCCTGGGGTAAGGAGAGATAAAGTGGGTACCCAAAAATGGGGAAAATCATGGCAACTGAGCGTGATCTCGGCCGAATCACCTCATTGCACGGCCGTTGGCCTAGAAACAGTACGAAACTCTATATGTACAGAACCTAAGACCCTTCATGGGTTGTAGAGGTAAAGTTTTTTTGTTTTTTTTTCACATGAATTTACAAGTGGTCAAAAACCTCAGACTTTATGCATGTAAACTATTTAATGATAAATAAATATTGGTTTAATAAAACAGCTTTGATTTTATTTCACCAAAATGTTAACGAAAAAAAATGCGTTTCATTAATGTTTGCGTTCTCAAAGCGTATTCCTTTGCTTTCTTGTACAGTGTTATGCGTCAAGATTATCACTGATGACAATGATTTGCGACCGCAAAGTTTTAAAATAATCAACATCATGACCAGGATTTAGCGGAAGATTCGACGGTTTTAGTGTACAATAGGGGACCAGGGGCGGATATGAAACTATACCATATACCATCCTTCATATTTATCTACTATTTAGTCAAAATAAAAATCTTAAAAATAAAGAAAAAAAAAACTAAATAGTAGATAAATATGAAGGATGGTATGATTCAAGCATGAAATATTTACAAATACTGAAAAAAGAAATTATTAAGTAATGTTTCGGGCCATTACACTCTAGATGCCATTAATACCTCAACGCACCTGTCTTGATGAAGACCCACAACGTTGGTCATTAAATAATTTCAGTCACTATTTCCTTGTATTTTATGACAGCCCTCCGAAAAATCTTATCCTTTTATATTTGTTTACAAACCAAAATTTTTCATAAAAAAAAAAACTAGTTCTTAAAACACACTTCAGGACATTTTTAAGTAATTCATTTTTCAACATATTTGTGTTCTAATACTTTTATATTATCCAAATCCGTCACTCGATTTCATATAAAGACACACATGACGTTAGAAATACGTGGTAAAATTGTAGTCCTTTCCAAAATATGTAAAGTACTTATTTAATTTCTTTTCAAAGCAGACTGAAAACAAATTCCATCCTATATATATATTAGTTTATTAAAAATACAATTTTAGATTTTGATATGAAATTATGAAAATATTTCGTTTTTAATATGAAAATATAATTAAAATAATTCTCTATTAACCCTTTAGTTGGATATCGAAATTGTTATATATTTAAACTTTTTTGTATCAATGCTGACAAGATGCTGTTAATTTATACGACTCTACTATATTAAAGGTACTTAATAGTAAGAACATTTTAAATATTGGCATTTAAATCATTTCAGACTTTTTTTTAATCAGAATGAAACCCACATCATATTAAAGCCTATTGAATGTTACATCGTTATAGCATGCGTAATCCAAATTAATGAAGCCGTTTTTTAGTAAATCGTAAAAAATTGCAAAATACTCTGTATACGGTGGCTGTTCAGGTTTTGCCGATTTTATTGAAAAATGTTTCTGGAACGTTGAGCTCCTAGAATATGAAATTTGACTTTCATAAAGCGTATTATTTTCGAGGTAGCTGGCCACATGCTCGCACACTTTTTGCAGGACTTGGTCATTTGGACTCAGGGAACCCTAATACGTTTATTTTCGGTGAAATTCAAATTAGAAAAATTTTAGGATCCGTATACTTTCTCTTACTGTGTATAGGTGAGTGAGAAGGTAAACATTTTAAAGTTGATAAAATTTGAAATACCGAAAAGAATTTTTTCTACCATATTTAATACTCATGACAATACTGAAGCCCATCTGGACCTACGGACTTGAACTGTGGGAGCAGCTAAACGTTCTAACATCAAACGCATTCAATCCTTTCAATCCAAAGTCCTGCGAATAATAGTAAATGCTCCTTATTACGCATCCAACTATACCTCGCACCACGACCATAATATTCCATTTATTTCAGACGTAATTCCATCCAAATTTTCCAAATTCCACCAGAACCTCATTCATCATCCTAATCCTCTAGCACGATCCCTATCCAGCTTCACTCATCCATACAACCCACCTAGAAGGTTGAAACGGCAGTGGCCCCGAGATATGTTGTAAATATGTATGCTGGAGTTCTGACACTGCTCAGATTCTTCTCTGCAGTGTGATTGTGGCTATGGCGCCCTCACTTAGCTTCCGCTGGCTCTCACCAGTGATGCGGCTGAGAGGGAGGCGCTGGGATCCTTTGGACACTCCTTGTCCTTCCACAAGTGGTGGGACAAGCCCCGTCCGGGGTTCCCTAGCTGATTTAAAATATTGTACATACGTATGAATGTGAAATGTTTTGTATACGTTTATTTAGTCTGGTTTCTTAATTTATATAACGTAATTTGACATTTCTTTTGTTTATATTGTAAATATTGTATGAATGGGATCCTTTAGCGATATTATTAACGTCCATTGTGCCAAACTGTAATACATACCAATAAAAAAAATATATATAATACTCATACACTTTTTCAACTGTCTAACTAAATTAGTAGTGTGTAAAAGCAGTGAAATTTAAAGTTAAAAAAAATCGGTCAAATATCTCATAACTTTTGAGCCAAATTCATTCACACCAGGTGATACTTTTACCAAGAAAACTACCATACAGGTCCCAATTTGAGATTATTTGAACCCCGTCTTGTTCAAATTTTGAGGAAATAAAACATATAAATATGCGATTCGAAACAACACATATTGTTAGAATAATTTATAAAGATCTAAAGGAGACGGACGGTTAAAGGTTAAGACGGACGAATTGCTTCGAGGAAGGCGGACTTTGTGGCCAGGTGAATAGAAGAGGGTTCCATTAATGTTAGCCTAACCACAGTCGGAATTATTTACGGTGTATATAAATATTTATATAAGTACTTTTAATCTTCTCTTATAATAAGCCGTCGGTAATCACATGTGACTGCTCTGTCATTAATATTTCAGCGGGCACGAAAGGAAAGGATAGGGCCTGTAATTCCAGCCGACCCTGGCAGTTTCGATTCCCGTCTTCATATATTATATATCCATCTACATTATTTATCAATGTGTGTAATAAAAATAGAATCTTAGATTGATATCATCATAAGTTAGGCTATTGGATATCAGTGGGTGTCAAGTCTTGTTTCAAAGAGGCTTTAAGTATGATTTACTGTCCAATTATTCTCAAAAGTAGTAGATTTAGAACCTTTATTTTTTCGTTCGAATTAAGTTATTATTTATTTTTCTGGATCACAAGGTTCCTGATTGGAAATCATAAACTCTGTCCGTAAAATTTAAAAGGTCTTCCTTAATCACAAATCGACGATTGAAATATCTATTGATGCAATGATTTCAAATAGGTATTATATTCATATTACTTGAATTCTAAAGATAGGTCTCTTTAATTTATTATTGAATTTGATATTTAATTTAATCTTGATTTTTTTTTTTTTTTTTTGATTTTATGGAAGTAATTTTAAGTTTGGTTACTTTAACGCATCAGAAAATTACTTCAAAGGATATTAGTATGAGAGATAAAAACAATAATTTAATTTTTTGATTAATATAAAAGCCCTAAAATAATTTAATAATGCATCTATCCTTACTTACCGTTGTACATTTATTTTACTCGTTAAAATTTAGCTTGACTCTAATTTTAGTCAGATCATTGGAACATAAGATTTTAATATATAAATAAATTAAATAAACTAAGTTGAACCCAATGTCCTGAAAATCTGCATACCTCAGCTTTTCACTGTTTCTTACGCAAAACAAAAATGATTCGACGCGACGTCTTAAAGTACCTCGTTTTAGTGCCTTCATGGTAATAAAATAAGAAACGTAAGTAGAACTTTATCAGAGGTAAAAAAAAAAGTTAGGAAAACTGAAGAACTGTCTATGATACTAGATAATGAAGTGGTATTGCTAAAATAAATAGCTAGGTTGTATAAATTTAGAAGTTGTAGAATTAGAGAATTAAGAAAGTTACTCGACTCCAAATTGCTGAGCATGCACGCTGACAATATGATTGAAGTGTAAAGATGGAAGTGTTGTTGTTAGCTTTTTTTTTTTTTTTCTTGTGAATGAATCCTTTTTTTTTTTTTTTTCACTTGCCCTAGAATTAAGGAGCTCTGGTCCGTTTAGATGTGATTTGCCACGCCTCCTGGAATACGTCATTTCCCTCCTTCCTCCCCCTTGTCAAGTTGCCGTCACTAAGGCTTGATATTTGCACGACTGCTGATGGGACCGGAGCACAAAAGATATTTCTCCCCGCTCCTGGGATTATAGAGGGCGCTGATAGCATTATCCCGCTAATAGGTCCTCCTTATCATTACACCGCCTCCTCCTCATTACCATTAATGGGCATTTGTTCTCACTCATATTTTATGAGGAGCTAAAATGTTAGTCGTTGCGAGCACAACGGCCGAGGTTCAATCTTCCGTCTTACACGGTTCCCGTCTTGGCGAAACTCGATTTCCAAGAGCGCTCTTTCTCTTGAAATAGCTAAACTCAGATGGGTTTTATAATTCAAAATTCTAAAACCACTAGTTCGTTCTAGCTCAAACATAGAAAATACAGTAATATAAAATAAGAAAAAAAAATATCATGAAACAGATCAAAACTGAATCACCGCAAAGAGCTAAATGAACGGACGAATGCGTAAAGGTTTGAATAAAGTTTGTACCTCATTCAGTAACAATACTGTGTAGTTCTTAACCTGTGCCTGCACGCCTGTTATTCTGATTTTTGGGTATCCACTTTCAGAGGCTGGGTGTGCTCCAGGAGGGTCTCCATACCTACTGAAGCAACAATTTATAAATTATTCTGCCACAGCCTGGTTTGAACTCGGCACCCGAAGAATAGTAGAACTGTGCTCTATCCATAGACCACGTCCCTGTTGTTTTCTTCGTAGGCAATAAAACACAAAAGCTTTGATAAGGTTCATGAGCGAAGTCTATTTTAGTTCAAGAACTGATTCTTGAAAATAATAAACCAAAAGGCGGCTATATTGCAATCATGTCGAGACATGAAATGTCAGGTTTTCACAAGCCGATCGGATCAGGACAGTGGGATTCAAAAATCCTCACCAGTTACAGGTTAAGTGTGATAACTAATTTTTTTAAGAAAATGGAAAATAAAAATGTTAAATTTCAACAAAACATTAGGTCTGATGTCTGTGACCCATCAGTTGGACCACACGATTTCATATAAACAAGATTTTTTTGCATTATTTTAATTATTTATGGAGAATTTTTACTGCAATCGTTATATATAGATGGGCGTAGAATATGGTTCGTTCAATATGCATATAAAAGCCATCGCTATCGGATATGTTTACCCAAAGTGAACTATTTGTGTATGCTCTAGCAATGAAAACAAGGCTAAGTCAGAGCATATATTGGGGGCAAGGGAGATAGTATTCAATTGTTGTAGCCTTTGTTAAATTAAACAAATGGAGTCGAACATAGGTTATCTGTAGCGACCGATATGAATATTGTTTGTCTTCTATTATCTGTTGTCTGTTTAACCAACCAGCTGCTCCTCTCCGATCACATATTACACCCCCAGTTAAGTGTTTGATGAAACCAGTACGCACTCAATGCGTTTCCGAACCCCCTCGCCTATTGGACTATTTTCCTATTGCGATTTCTCGAATCAAATGGATGTCTGATCAATATATGTCTCCATCCTGCAGAATTAATCAGAGTTTCTCTTTTAAGTGCTGAAATTCGGTTATCAACTAAAAAAAACGCTGATAATTATTACACAATGGTTCATTATTTCCAAATAACTATATTTGGGTACAACTGTTTATATACCTGTTTAAAGGCTAGTAACTAATATGAATGAATGAATGAATCTCTGCTATTTCTAATCCCATTTCACTGATTCTTTTTTCGATGTTTGGTATTTCATCGAAGTTGGTAAAAATTGGTATTTATTTATAAATTTAAAAAGCGGACAAACGGATTTTTGAGGGGTGTAATTTCTTTTCATTTTTGTCGATTATAAAGGTTCATTATTGAAAAAAAAATAAACCAACAGAATTTTTACTAGACTCATTTACTATTTCCTTCGATTTTTATTCAAATAAAATTTCCTGATTCCAGAAAATCTTACATTTTTCTCTATCTTCAATAATAAGTTTTTGGAGATTATATCTCTTCTAATTTGTGAGTTCAGTATGTAGATTTACTTTGCTGATTCTAAAACTCTTTACCATTTTTCTTTCTTTTTTTTTTTTTTTTGGGTCGATTACAAATGGTCTTAATTGAAAATAATAAACCTATGGATTATGAAATATAAGCATAATCTAAACTCAAAAAACAATTACTAAACAAATGATTTGGGTGATTATAATATAGACTATTGCATAGGAAATCTCTTCATAAAAATAAAATAAAATAAGAATAATAATGTACAAGACAATTCAAAAACCTATTTGGACCTATGAGCCTGAGATGTCCGAACAATAAATATTTAATGCTTCCGATTTCGTAACTAAAAATCCCTAATTTTGATATTCCATTTATTTTAGATCTCATTTTATACTAATTCTCTTAATTTCATAAAAATCTTAATCATCGTCATAATCCGCAATCTCTAACCAGCTCCTCCCATCTGTACTATTCTCCTCAAAGTTTGAAACGGCAGTGGCTCCAAGACATTTGATAAACATTTATGTTTCAGTTCTGGTAATAGCCAGGTTTCGCTCTCATTTTTTGTACTTATGAGGTTATTTCCCTCATTTAGCTTTCCACTGGCTTTTATACCAATGATGCGGATGAGAGAGAAGCATTGGGATTTCCAGGATTCTGCTTTTCTATCTGCAATTAAGGGGACATGTATGCATGCGTATGTTTATTTTTTCATTGGTTTGTCATTATTTTTATTTTTTTATTATTATTGTTGTTTACTGTAATTTTATTTTACTTCTTTTTTCTGTTAGTTATGTGTGAATGAAGACATTAAGCACTATCATCTGAATGAATGCATTGCAATAAAAATAGCTATAATCAATATAATGTTAAAATCAACATTGACTAATAATCACATTATAAATGTTCATTTTCAGATTGCATCATTGAAAATCTTGAAATATGAGTCTTATTGTTGAAGATGAATGAAACTTAATATAATGTAAAACTATTTCATCACATTGCTCAATTCATTAAAATAACTAATTTGTTTTTCTTTATCTGTCTCTAGGCCAACGTTTGAGAAATGTGATCTTGTACATTTCAAAGTTGGTTGGTTATTTAATGAAAAAAGATGTATATACTTTATTTTTGATTTTACTAAACGATTGAAAAGTGAGAAAAAACAAATTTAAATTACAATTAGTTGTTTTCATAACTTAATTTATATGGACATTGTTGTTGTTTCTGTTTAAATTATTTAGCTAAAGTTTGATTTAATATAAGATAAGTCACTTTTATTTATATATACAAAAAAAAAAAAAAAGATTAGCTATTTATGTAATGGTGTTTATTAATTAATCTATTTAAAATATAAAATATATTTTTATCTTCAATAATGTTACATGTTTTTTTCATTATCTTAATAAACAGTATATTGTTGATCATTCTCACATGTATGGAGTTCATAGTTCTTTCAAAGTGTGATCTACACATGTCTATGTGAGTTATATTACATGTCTATGTGATCTACACATGTCTATGTGAGTTATATTACATGTCTATGTGATCTACACATGTCTATGTGAGTTATATTACATGTCTATGTGATCTACACATGTCTATGTGAGTTATATTACATGTCTATGTGATCTACACATGTCTATGTGAGTTATATTACATGTCTATGTGATCTACACATGTCTATGTGAGTTATATTACATGTCTATGTGATCTACACATGTCTATGTGAGTTATTTACATGTCTTGTATTAAATGTCTATGATATACATGTATGTGATCTACACATGTCTATGTGAGTTATATTACATGTCTATGTGATCTACACATGTCTATGTGAGTTATATTACATGTCTATGTGATCTACACATGTCTATGTGAGTTATATTACATGTCTATGTGATCTACACATGTCTATGTGAGTTATATTACATGTCTATGTGATCTACACATGTCTATGTGAGTTATATTACATGTCTATGTGATCTACACATGTCTATGTGAGTTATATTACATGTCTATGTGATCTACACATGTCTATGTGAGTTATATTACATGTCTATGTGATCTACACATGTCTATGTGAGTTATATTACATGTCTATGTGATCTACACATGTCTATGTGAGTTATATTACATGTCTATGTGATCTACACATGTCTATGTGAGTTATATTACATGTCTATGTGATCTACACATGTCTATGTGAGTTATATTACATGTCTATGTGATCTACACATGTCTATGTGAGTTATATTACATGTCTATGTGATCTACACATGTCTATGTGAGTTATATTACATGTCTATGTGATCTACACATGTCTATGTGAGTTATATTACATGTCTATGTGATCTACACATGTCTATGTGAGTTATATTACATGTCTATGTGATCTACACATGTCTATGTGAGTTATATTACATGTCTATGTGATCTACACATGTCTATGTGAGTTATATTACATGTCTATGTGATCTACACTACTTTGTCTTAAATTGCATAATTATGAGAACAATAAATTCTCGAAACGTTGTAAAAATAAAATTGTTTATTTATTGACTGAAACCTAAGAACAATAGAAAATATAATATTTATATGTATATTCAATATTTTAGTACCTTTATTTTTTTTTTTAAATCCAATAAAAAGAAGGATGATTATAGAAACATATAATAAAAAAATAAATAAAAAATATGTATTATCTATTAAATAGGTAGGGCTTCAGTTAGTTTTTAAATTTCGGAAAAATAAATCTATCATCTAGTTTTTTTATAGTTAAAAAATAACCATAATTTTATTCTGAGACCAAGTCCCTTAAAAATAACAATTTTGTATAACAGGGACTTTAGTATAACATGTCTGGCAGAGAGACCTATAAAATTAATTTTTATTCACAAATGTGTGTATTTTTTTGTTATTATGGCCATTCTTTTCGTTTGTAAACATAAGGGGTACTCACTACGTTTGCTATACCATGCTATTTGTGCTATTGTGCTGAACCCATCAATTTTCTACTGGAAATAACTGCAGAAACTCGACGGGTTTAGCAAAATAACACAAATAGCATGCTATAGCAAACGTAGTGAGTACCCCTATAGTCGAAATGTCGACATTGCTATTTACTATCGACTTTAATAAATAACAATCCAGGGAAGGAACATGAGATGAAATTCAGTGCTGTATCTTTTTCCTTTTCTTTGTGGTTTAGAGATTTTAGAGGAAAGGCTCACTGTAAAATATTCATACAGGCTTTTGAGAATCGGGATATATCTGAATAAGGAATGATGACATTTGTTTCTCAGAGCGTTCTTCGCCTCGGTTATTCACGGCAACCCCGAATCAAAATTGAAATGGAAAAAGCATATAGTAGATTGGTTATGCGATATGTTTATATCCCAGTGTGTAAACATATACAAGATCTCTTGTATGCTTATAAGCCTCAGAAAAAAAAAACAAAAAACATTCGGTTCCCATGAAAATATAAAATGTATTGAAAGCTCATTTAAGCCTTTTATTTATTTATTTTTTTTTTTACAATTTTTAAAAACTATTCAGCCCACTAATAAAAAAAATATTTTTTTTATATAGAAAAATATTTTTTATAATTTCTGAAAATTGTAATATATAAGATTACAGATTTTTCACGAAATAAGACTTCGTATAAGTAATATTAAATAATTTCACTTTACTTTTATTTTTCTGTGAATGTGGTTTCAAAGCATTATTACTATTTTCCATAATCTGAATAAAAATTGTTCTTTAATAATTATTGGGTTGTGAAATAGGTTTATAGAGGTTTTTACTAGAGATTTCAATAAAAACTTCAGATTAAAAAAAAATAATTTTTAATAAAATATATATGTTATTATACTATTACATGTTTGTGCATGAATTTGGTCATCTTCAACAGTGGATGATGATGATCAACTGTCAATAATTAAATCACAGTAAAGAAAAATCGAAAATGATATCTTGATCATATAAGCATAGAAATATGACATTTGAAAATTAAGTTCATTTTAATAATATAGATTTCAATTAAGCACAATGTATATCTCATTAATAATTAAAACATATGTTGTTTTTTTTACTTGAGAGAAAAACTAAGGTTATCTCTGTGAAACAACTATAATGCTTATTCCTAGATGTCCGAATTTGCTTGATACAAATGGCACATTCTGACTACGATGATATATCTTTACAAGGTGATGATGTTTTACAATTAAATGGAACAATAATAAAAAAAATTCTCAACATAATCTACTTTAACGAAATTACTCTTATTTCCAACGAAATTTCAGCGCATATTGAGAATTTTTTACATTTATATAAAACATAATTTATTGAAATTTACAACTGTACTAAACAAAAATACAAAAAGTAAATATGATATAAGAAAAATGACATTAAAAAGTCTTGTAGAAGAACTACCCAATGGTAGCACTCCTGTAACTATTCTAAATTAGAAGGTCTCGGGGCCATCTCCTTTTCAGACGCCTCGGAGGATTGTCGGGAATTGAAGAGGAAGAAAGGATTGAAACTAGAGGATTAGGGTGGGAATGGAGTTTGTCATGAAAGGAATGGTATCTAGATCTGGCCAAATCAGCAACATACGGAATATTAAGGTCTTTGTGGATCAGTTTATTAGTTACAAAATAAGAGGCATTGAGGATTTTGTACTGTAGGGATTGGACACGGGAAGAATTTGATGGTTTAGTAGAGCCCCGAAGCTCTACTCTGTAAGTCCATATAGGCCGTATGATAGTCATGTAGAGCCTTTTGTAGTTAAGTGGAAAATTAAACGTTTGTCTAGTAAGTGTTAAAGTAGTCGAAAACGTCGTGCAGTTTTTTTTCATTTCAGTCTTGTATGAGGGTTCCAAGTAAGGCGTTTGTCAAGGTGTAGTGCTAGATACCGGATCTGTTCAACGGGGACAAGCGGTGTATGATTGAAGGAATATTGAGGATTAAAAAAAAAAAAATTTCACATCTATCGGCAGTCCCACTGACTGCCTGAATTGTAATTTTTTTTTTTTATTTATAACAATTTGAGTTAAAGTTTTTGTTGGTGAAGTATACAGCGAGATTAACTGATAAAACAATAAATAAATGTATAAAATATATTTTCTTTACCTCTTTATTATTATTTTAAAATTAATATTATCAGAGTAATGTTTTTCTTTTCCTTGTATTATTTTGAATGAAACGGGGGGAATAGTTTAATGGAAGGCAAACATTGTGATGAAGTGTTTATATAAAGTACAATTCTCAATTATCAACATTACTAATTATTCAAGTCTTCATAACTTTCTTCATCCCCTCCGCCTCCTTTATTTTAATAATAAAGGTCCCTCATATTTTAATTTATTTAAACAAATACCATTAAAAGTATGAAAAAAAAGGAAAAAAAAAAAAGAATTTTCTCTCCCATTATTAATGAAAAAAAAATTTACATTTTAATTAATGGATTATCCTTTTGACAGTTTATATATTAAAAAAAAAAAACTACAGGGGAAAGTTAATTAGTGGAGGGGATGAGTTTTCGGGGAAGGTTGAGGGAGGCAGTCTTGATGGGGGATGAAAAAAAAAAAAAATTAAAAATTACTGACCACGTAAACTATAGGAAAGAGGTCTAAGGCATTATTGTCCGATCCTAATGAATACAAATGGAGGCTAATACAATAAAATTCTGTTGAATACTTTTCCACACCACGCAGCTCTACCAGAAACGGTTCGCCGTGTTATTGAATTAATAAAAGCGGGCTACGAAATGAAAGGAATTTGCTTTAATATGATGCACAAATTCGGGCATTGTCAAGATATAATGGCTCATTACTAATTCACCCGCATTTATATCAAATTGTCGCGTGGAAGCGGCTAGTGGTTTGTGGCTTCTCTCTCTGCGGTCCAGGGTCGACTTTTTGTGACGCTTTATATATATGTGTGTGCGTGTGTGGCTGCGTTAAAACATATCCTATCGTTTGTCCTTGTTTTTGATATGACTCGTTATTCAGGGGTCGTGCTGGGAACAAAAGCTGCAATTGTAATTTCGTTGCGTAAATGTAATTTTCGCGGGAGCTAATAAAAAAAAAAAAGAAAAAAAAATAGTAGGATTTATATTGTAAGCACTTGTTCAAAACAGTACGTGCTTTATACGAAAATGCACCTTCATCATGTTTACTTATATCATTTTAAATAAAATATTATTGTCATAGTTATATTTCGCCCAAATACTTGTATTGCGAAATAATTAATTTATATTTTATTTATCTAAAATTTAATAAGTCTTTTAGAACATTTTTTTTCTAACTTTTTTTTTTTTTTGTAAAATTCTACATTTTGATATAAGTTTTTAAGGTTCACAGCGGGTAAAATTTACTGAAAATTAACGCGTTTTCTTTTAATTTTTTTTTTTTGTTGAGCCTTAATAGAATATTTTTAAAAACCTATTTTTTACTTTTTTCTATATTTATAATGTATAATTATATGGAAATAATTGCTTCAATAAATTAAAATTCCAATTTAAAATATGTTAACTAGTTTCTATTATATTTTAAACAAAACGCTAATATTATATTTTTAAACTGCTTTTTGAATACCGAAAAAAAAAAATTCATATCGGGGCTAGAATATCTCTTAATTTTAAAAATTTGATTCATTTTTATCTTAATCATATTATTTTTGAAATGCTCCTTTTGTTTTTTAGGGCAGTTAGATATTGTATTCTTTTTAGGTGTGTCTCGCGTATTAGTATAAATTAAATTATATTAATCTTTGCTATATTTATCTTTGAAGTCAAAATAAACAGAATGAGAATGTTTGAATTCAATTTAGATACTACAAATTGTCTAGAAATATTTTAGGAGAATCAATGTTATTGATTATTTCTAATGGGGTATCAGGAACTCCCATTTTTAGATTTAAACAAAACCTTTGATGAAGATCGACACTCCAACCTTTCGAGACATATATTGTTCAGTAGTTGTGTATTCCAGGCATATGCTATTATAATTCGCACAAGCCTCATTGTTGCATGATCCTAATGGCAGTTGCATGGAAGGAGTTCCTCTTCTCGGAACGGAAGGAAATACGTGCTCCTATCGAGGAGGCAGTTGTCTCAGCGGAGAACTCCAGAAGGCACTTTTTACCCGCACTCTTCAATTATTCCTGTAATTACTGCCGACTTGGGATTGTCATTAATACCTCTGCCGAAGTCCGAGGGCTGTGTTTAAAAACAATTAATATGGCCAATCCGGTTTAGAAGTGTATTTAACTTTCATGGAGACCATTCTGACAGTAGTATCCTGTGTTTGTTTCTGATTTATTTAATCTTTTTTCTTTTGTATATACATATTTCCTGTGAACATCACAGCTATAAACACATACCAATTTTCCTTTGATAGAAAATAACACTTTGTTATATTAAATATGGTGATATGGCGTAGTTGTGTACCGTTGTTAGCAACATTGAGCTTGGTAGTATCAATTCATCTAGATAGGCTATTCATAAACTACAATGAATTATTTCATCATTTAGGACTTTTTATAATTTTAATACGTTGTAAATCCTTCTCGAATGATTTTTAAAAAAACATTTTAACAATTTTTTTTTTTTTTTTTTTTACTTAAACTTTGAACAATACATTTTACCATATCTTCAAGGTTAAATTGTCAAAATCATATGCAATAAACCTGAGTAAACATATTCTAACTTTTTTGTTTGTTTGTTTGTTTCACTTTACTTCAATTTCTCTGAGGTAAATTATTTAAAATACTTTGATTTTTTTATGCTGTGAATATTGAAGTTTAAAATAAAAAAATTAATAAAAAACATGGTTGCTATTAGAAAATATTAAATTATTCCCTACGTTATTAAAAATCTTTTAATAATTCTAAAGACTGCAGTTGCCGAATTAGTTTAGGATTGGTGGCCTTAGCATCTTCCATAGAAACAGGGCTGTTTCGAGTTCGTTCTGAATGAGTTTAAATTTACTTCATGTCCCTACTCATTTCACTACATTTTACTACAGTACTTATTTAGTACACCTTTTGGTACTTATAAATATCACAGAGCACTGTTTGGTTTGTCAGAATTGGCTGAATTGTTCCAAAAATTTACCCAAAAGGATTTTGGCCTTTTGCAGAGAGTAATAGTTTCATTGATGATATCCTGTGTGCTTTAGACTCTGAGAAAGAATTACAGGGCATTGTGGATAATGCTATGAGTGTGGCTCGAAAATATAATATTAGATTCAACCTTCCCACTTTGTTTAGAATAGTTTAGTTATCTGTACGAAAATCTTTTTTTACTTTCACTTACTATATATAGTAAGGGGAAGTATTGCGATCGTGAAAATTTTCGAATTCCAGTTTTCAACGGAAATACACGTTTTAGGGTCCCCTGAGTCCAAATAACCAAGTCCCGCAAAAAGGTCTGTGTGTGTGTGTGTGTGTGTGTGTGTGTGTGTCTGTGTGTGTGTGTGTGTGTGTGTGTGTGTGTGTGGTAACTCCCGGGCGGAAACGGTAAGTCCTATGAAACTGAAATTTCATATTTAAGACAACTATACGCCCGAGACGTGACAAAACTTTTTTCATCAAAATGACGCTACCAGAAGAGACACTTTATACCATGCATTTTGCACCTTTTTTCGATTTTCTCAAAAACGATTCCGACGATTTTGATTAAACTCGCTATATCGATGTAAAATTTAATGGGCTTTAATATCATGTAGGTTTTATTTAGATAAAAATGGTCTGACAGGGCTTAAATGCCGATATTTTAAATTTTCTTCCCCTAAAGTACCTTTAATTTTGTAGATTCAATAATAATAACTAGATTATCTTGTTAACGCTGATAAAAAACTGGTAAATATATAAATTGAATAAATTCGATACCCAACTAAAGGAGAAAACAGAAAAAATATTTTTTTAATGCAATTTTTCGTTTTTGAACATAAGAGCAGTAATATACATGTATGATATACCGTTGGAAAGCTAAAGATTTTAGAAAAATTATCATCTCATACACAAGCTTTTAAAAGTTAATAGAGAGTGATGAAATGAACATAAAACTAACTGATTATTTTAGATAATAATATAATTGATTTTTTAATCAAACACATGTTTCTATAGAAATTTAATTTAATTACTTCCTTAATAATTTCACGTATTTTTATCTCTAACTGTATTTGAAAATTCTTTCATTGATTTTAAAAATGGAGGTAAGTGAAAGTCGTGTGTTGCCCGCACCACATTTTTTTCGGATAGGATGGATTTGAATTGGAATAAAATAGATGTTAAGACATCCAAAACAAGAACGACATTAGTAAATGCCTACAAATTAAAAGTTACTTATCACTAGGAAACTAATAGCCATCATTTTTTTTTTTTTTTTTTTTTTTTTTAATAGCACACTTTTATCCTAATTTTCGTTTTAATCTCTGTATTTCTTTTGACTTCGAGTTGAAATATACTAAGTGTTGAAACGTCCGACTTGAATATTAGAGTATATCAAAAAATAAAGTCATAAGAATAGAATGAATTTGTCATGGCATTATTACAGTTATAACTAATCCTGATTGATATACAGGAGCACTTACCGACACGCCACCGAAGGATACGCAGACAATGCCCGCAAGACATGCGATTCAATGCGCAAAAAAACAAAACGTCGAATATTTGTGAGGATATAAATATAAAAGGCGAGTTAATTGTGAGGCGTGGGCGTCCCTGCCATCTGAATATCTCAGCTGGCACAAGGGCCTATAATAACATATCATTTTATTATCTCAAACTTGTCGGGGCCCTATACATTGTTCTACAATAGACTCCTCCGCATCCCGATGTATAATTAACAATAATGGTATTTCACTCCGTAATAGTTATGATTCATATTTCCTCCCCCGGACGCGGAGCCATTAAAATATTTACGTGATAAATTATTGCTGGCTTGGTGGGAGTTATAGCGTCATAAAAGTAATAGAGCGACCGCCCCATTCCGCAATATTCTTACTCCCTCTTCCATAGGCCCCGAGCTCTATAATTGTATATAGGTGTAAGAAAGATTACATAGTAAACGTCTTTCAGGTGTCTGCCTCCTTTTACTGTCCCTTACTAAGCGATTCCATAAAGGGTTAGTCCTTTTCTCCTCCTTTTAATATAAATCTTCTCCTTTAAGATGGGCCGTATCTTAAGGCTCCCTTGTCTTGGTATGAGCGGCATAATCTTCATTCCAAGTGAGAAGCTGCATATATATTAACTTATTATAATGTTGGTACATAAATTCGCTTCAACTTGTTACTATTCAAGAGTAGAACTTTGAACGAAACTCTGGTTCCGATATGATTTATCCATTAACTGACAGTCTCCACTGGAGTACAATACTAGTGATGTGGCTGAACGAGTGGTGCTGGGATCTCCTGGCATTATGCCTTTTAATTCGTAGTTCCCAGGGTAAATAGGTATGAAGGTGCCAAGATTATTATTATTTTATTTATATTTTTCATCTTTGTAACTATTTATTTTATTTCTGTACATTTATAGGATGAATGATTTCTTACACAAATACTACTGATTACTCCTGATTGTGGATGCAGATTGTATTGGTTGGTTATGAAAAACTGGGCTGATCCAGAGTGCGTTAAATTTAATTTTAGATTGAATTTACCTTTTACGTTTGAATCATTGATTAGTTGACATAGTTTTCTTATTTTTGTTGGTCTAATGACCAGCCTTCACTATTCCACTGGGCTGGTGACTTTCGATTTCCAAGAGTATAAATGAAAAAGACCCTCATTTTTTCAAAACCAATTCTGAACAAATAGAAAAATATCTATGCTAAACATGGAAGCATGAATAATTATTAGGAAAAAAAAACTTATGAAAAAATTCGGGAAAATTTATAATTTGATAGTCCTGAATGGAAAAACTGTTTCATACCTGTCCCTTGGAACTAGACAACAGAGCACAACTTGCAAACGTAATTGCTAACCTTAGCGTTTGATGGGTAAAAGAAAAAAATGTAGTAAGGATTCCTACCGTTTTTAAGCTACAGGAAGATTTCTTCCGCAATATTACGAACCCATTTTACAGAGGCTGAATGCGCCATAGAAGAGTCTATTTACAGCTGATATTACATAATAAATATTTTAATTTGAGGGATTATTAGCACAAAGTCCAAAGCATTGTACTGGGGTGTGTACACTATAGAAAAAATAAAAAAATGCCGTGCCCTATAGTTTGTTTATGTTTATTCATTTAAAGTCACTTTATGCTACTAAGGCTTATTTTATAATACTACAGTGGGAGTCTTAAATATCGCCGGGAGGTTTAATTATGATATAGATCTTTAAGGACGGCATAACCAAGGATTTTTATTCCCTTTAAAAAATTCTAGAGACATCTTTCGGGTTTGAACCCATGGCCTTGGGCATAGAAGGCTGATATGCTATGCTCTACACCATAATAAACTTACAGGATAAAAGAAGTGTACAGGCACTAAAAAATCCAACTTTTCGGACATGTAGTTCTTTACTAGATAACTCATCTTTCAGATAAGTTTAGTTCTTATTTTTTTATGCTCAGACTTATGCAACACTTACTAAGTGAGTATTTAGTAATGCTAGTTATTGGCAGGTGGGCCGGGGTGCTCTGTTGTTATTGCCCCAGCCTGTTAGATTGGAGGGTAGACACTGACTAATCAAACAGAACCGAGAGCCGGAACAGATATTAATGTGGCGGCGGAAGGTGGAGCTATTTACATAATATTATATTAACATTGTGCTATGCCGTGCGTAGCCTAACCCCTTCCAGCCTCCCCAATCCGTCTTCATTTGCCGGCGCTATCAGTCATTTATAGGCACTCACTCCCACGGGCCCTAATCAAACCTCATCTCCGACCATACACCACCACGCTTCGTCAAACTTTTTTGTCTCTCTCTTTTACTTTAACGTTAAACCTCATTATGATATACGAAATATTCCTATATATTATTTTTTCATATAGTATATACATACCTGGATTTTTATTTTTACTTACCTATATATGAAATAAATAGCAAGCGACAGTATTGCAATCGTTAAAATTTTCGAATTCAGTTTTCAACGAAATACACGTTTTAGGGTCCCCTAAATCCAAATAACCAAGTCCCGAAAAAAGGTCTTGTGTGTGTCTAGCATGAAAACTTTAGCTCTTATGAAACTAAAATTTCATATTCAAGACAACCATACGCCCGAGACGTTACAGCAATTATTTCACTAAAATCGGTTGACCGGAAGTCCTACTTTATCCCATGAATTTTGAACCTTTTTACAAATCTGCTCTAACGATTTTGATTAAACTCGCTACATGTCATGTAGGTTTCATTCTGATAGAAATAGTCTGACAGGGCTTAAACGGCGATATTTTACATTTTCTTTCTCTAAAGTACCTTTAATTTTGTAGATTTTATAAAAACATCCATATAATCTTTTTAGGATTGATAAATATATAAGTTGAACGAATTCAATATACAACTAAAGAAGAAAAGAGCGAAAATATTTGTGTCAGCAAGTGTTCGTGTTTTTTGAACATAAGAACAGTAATATAGACGGATAACATACCGTTGCAAAGCTAAAGATTTTAGAAAAAAATATTATCATATATACAAAATTGTAAAAATTAATGGTAAGTAATTAAAATCGGATAAAACAAAACTGATTATTGTGATAATAATACAATAGATTATCTAATAAAACACATGTTTCTATCGAAACTCAATGTAAATAATTTCTCAACCTTTTTTTATAAGTAGGTAGGGGAGGATTTTTAGGGTGATAAATATCTAGATTATTACGGCCGCCTTTTTCATATCCAAGTGTATTTAAAAATCCTTAAATTGATTTTAACAACGGAGGTAAGTGAAAGTCGTGTGTTCTGCGCAGTAGATTTTTATTTTGGCAAATACGTTGCCCAAATCTTTTGTTTTACAAAATAAACGTAAAAGCGTGTATTTTTTTTAGTATAATGTATTAAATAGGAATCTGAAAGGAAGACAACAGTTAGTAAAATATTAAGTCTCAACAGGAATTAAAATCTACAAAAATTATATTGAGGATGTATAGTCGTCTGTAGTAACTTTTATAGGAAGAATAATCAGGAGTCAGTCTTTTTCTAAATATTTTTAATTTTGCCTACGTTTCGGCTCAAGCTTGTGGGGCATCCTCAGGGCATTACTGAGCAATGTCCAAGCATAAACTGTTTATAAAATATTAAAATTTTTTTTATAATTTATAATTTTTTTATAAAATTAAAAGTATTTAGAAAAAGACTAACTCCTGATTATTCCACCTATACTAAAATTATAATTTCTTAACAGAGACTAAGTTTTTAGAATAAGTGAAAATTTTACATCGTAAAGTAATAAGAAAAAAAAATTTTAATCATTAAATTTTGGTTATAGTTTATTTATGAGAGCGATATAAACTAAAATATGAGCCCTAAATATTAATTATAAAACCCGCAGAATTTATGATTAAGATAAAATATATATATAATAATATATATATATATATATATATATATTATATATTGCTTTGTAATGTAGCTTTTAGAAGTATATAATAAGGAGATACGAAAAATATGTCATATATTAGCAAAAATGTGTTTAGCCTAAAAGCTTTGAAAAACTAAAAATGACAAGTTATACAGAAAATAATCACATGATTAATGCAGCTAGCATTGAACGCATTTACCAGTCCTCAGATAATCCTGGAGAAAAAATACTATTTGCAGAGATTTATTCATGCAAATTTATTAGAAATAGAATCTTTAATAATCGTGTTTTTTATTATTATTAACCTTTTGTAGAATAGATTAAAATCGATCTATTGACTGCGCAAAAAGTCAACTTTATTACTCTAATGCATATAAATGAGTTGATAAACTGATGAACTGAAATAGACCAACAGAGCGTTGATATATAATCTTCAATTTTAATTTGTTTTTCCGTTCTCTCTATTTTAGTTTATTATTTTAATTATTGTTGGGATAATAAAATGCGAAATTGTTTTTATTTCGATTTATTACGAGCATTTCAATTTAGTTTTGTCTGATAATTTCGCTATGTAATATAAGTTGAACTGTTTCAATTCGTTAAAGTATATAACTTCAAATGAATTACTTTTTATTTCTTTATTATAAAACTGAATATTGGTCAGAATGTCTGTTGGTTGGGAGGTTTATAGTTATGTTGTGTTTAATTTTATTTTTTTTTTTTTTTTCACTCTGAATTATGTAATTTTTGACAAGCTCTAGTCCTGTTGGTGTCGCTTGCATCGACGATTCGCGAAACGTTTTCAAATTAGAAATTCAATAGAAATGTGTTATTAGAACTTGTCGCTAAGATCTATCATTAAGAAGCTGTATTGGTTCGAATAAAAAATTTCATGTTTTCTCACCTATTTTCTCTCAACTAACGGCCATTTGATAACTGACATATCCACGATCTATTGTTTTTCTCACTCAGAGAGATATGATTTTATTATTTTTTTTATTTTATCAATATCATAAAATTTTATTAATTTTTCATACAATTGTAATAACAAAATAAGATTTATTGGTTTGTAAAATAAGTTCTTTTTAATTTAATCCTCTCTGTGTTAATAAAATCACGTTTACTCGGACAATAATGTTTACATATTCTAAAGACTGATTAGTTAAGCTGCTTTTATGTTACAGTTTCAACCGAGATTCATTTTCTTTAAGTGGTATTTTAGCTCGCTCAAAATAGAAGAGAAAAAAAAATTTTTTGTCATTTAATGTTGTTTTTTATTCACGGAAACGGAAAATCCGCAGCACAGAAGGTTAACAAAACTTGCAGTGTGCATGGTCGATGATGCCTTAAAAGAATGGACTGTTCGTAAGTGGCTTGCTCGGTTAACCACTTGATAAATTGATAAATACCAGAATCCTAAGTTTTTATTGAAATCTTAGTAAAAAAACGCTACAAACTAATTTAAAACCCATGAGATATCGAAATAAAGAAAAAAAATCTTGTTATTTGAGGAAATGACGTATTCCTTTGAAACTGACTGGTAGAAAATGAAAAAAAAAAATCTAAACTTCCCCTTACTCAGATTAATCGTATTCTGAAGACTTGTTTAAGTGCCTACGACTCGTAATAAAATCTGCAATAAATTAGCGGTGAATATGACTGTAAAACGCATGTGGCAAATGAAGGAAGCGTGCGTAAATCTGCATGTAGTTATTTTCTGTCATATACTGCCTCCACTTAGAGCCACTCAGTCGCTAAAGATACTTTTTTCCTCTGAAATAGGGAAACTAGCTGCGAGGTTTAGTGTTTTATTGTTACGGAGGTAATTGATAAATAAAATAGAAATTGTTGTTGTATACAGGGATAGTTTATAACCAGAAAATTAAGTCTTAAAGGCTGTAGACTAATATAGGCTATGTCACTAAATAATTGAGCCAATGTTCCATAAATAGAGGTATTAGTTTCTAATATTTATTCGACTTTAAATACTTTTATTTGTTATTATACACATTTTCGTATTTATGTGTTCTCCATAATATTTTATTTTCTATATTTTCATATCGCTTTCGGTTACTTCAACACTTACTAGACAAGCGCTCTAAACTTCAACTTTACTACAAAAGACTCATCTACATGACCATCATAAGACCTATCTGGACTTACGGAGTTGAGCTATGGGGCTCCACTAAACCATCAAATTCTTCCCGTCTTCATTCCTTACAATCCAAAATCCTTCGAAAAATCCTCAACGCTCCTCATTTTGTCACGAACAAGCTCATCCATAACCTTAATATTCCCTTTGTAACTGATTTGGCCCGAACCAGGTATCAATCCTTCCATGACAAACTCCACTCCCACTCTAACCCACTAATTTCAATGCTTGCTTCCTCTTCTATTCCTAACAATCCTCCGAGGCGCCTGAAAAGAAGATGGCCTAGAGACCTTCTAGTTTAGATTCATAATGGAGTGATGCCAATGGGCATTTTCTCTTCATGTATTTTTCATGTATATTATCTGACAGCTAATTTATTTGATGTATTTACTAGTACAGTTGTAAAGGGCCTAGCCGGATAAGCATGTGAAATCTGCCCCCGCGTGTATTTGAACCATATTTATACCATTGAGTCACACCTATGAGAAACAACCTTATGCAAATTTTTAGCCCCTTAATCCTAACGGGGGGGAAGTTATGGAGGGGGAAAGATAAACAAAAAAAAATTGTTTTCTCCTGAACTGCTCAACTGATTTTCACGAAAAAAATATATGTTATGGATTTTATAAATAGGTTTCAAAAAATATTTTTTTTAATTTGTTTCCACGAAAATGTTGGTCCCAAAAACTTTTTGAATTTTTCAAAAAAATATTTTTTGGTTATAATGGTTTGGTACACCTCCAATTTTTCGCTACTTTATTTCATTATAGGGTCCTCCATAACATATATTTTTTTCAATTTTATCGGAAGTGTACCCCATGGTGAAAAATGAAAAAAACAATTTTTTCTCCTGAACGAATCAACCGATTTTCACGAAAAAAATATATGTTAATGGTTTTCTAATAGAGTTTCAAAAAACATTTTTTTGAATTTTTTATTTCGAAAACGTGAGTCAAAATTTGTATTTTTAATTTTTCAAAAATAAATTTTAAATTATGTTAGATTAGTACACCAACAATTTTTTACTAATTTGATTCATTGGAGGGTCCTGCAAAATATATTTTTTTTTTTCAAGTTGGTCTAAAATGTACCCAATAAGGAAAAATAAAAAAAAAACAGCATTTTTTCAGCTCTCTGAGGTCACGCATGAAGAGCTCTATCCCTAGCTGTGGGATCGTAATGTCATTAGATATCACTTACACACTATGCACATACATACTATTTATTATACCTATTATTATAAATATCTTATATTGGATCGAATATATTTTTTTTTTTTGCTTGTTGCATGCTGTGTTTTTTTATTTTTCCTTATTTGGTACATTTTAGACCAACTTGAAAAAAAAAAAATATTTTGCAGGACCCTCCAATGTTGGTGTACTAATCTAACATAATTTAAAATTTATTTTTGAAAAATTAAAAATAAAAATTTTGACTCACGTTTTCGAAATAAAAAATTCAAAAAAATGTTTTTTGAAACTCTATTAGAAAACCATTAACATATATTTTTTTTCGTGAAAATCGGTTGATCCGTTCAGGAGAAAAAATTGTTTTTTTCATTTTTCACCATGGGGTACACTTCCGATAAAATTGAAAAAAATATATGTTATGGAGGACCCTATAATGAAATAAAGTAGCGAAAAATTGGAGGTGTACCAAACCATTATAACCAAAAAATATTTTTTTGAAAAATTCAAAAAGTTTTTGGGACCAACATTTTCGTGGAAACAAATTTAAAAAAATATTTTTTGAAACCTATTTATAAAATCCATAACATATATTTTTTTCGTGAAAATCAGTTGAGCAGTTCAGGAGAAAACAATTTTTTTTGTTTTATCTTTCCCCCTCCATAACTTCCCCCCCGTTAGGATTAAGGGGCTAAAAATTTGCATAAGGTTGTTTCTCATAGGTGTGACTCAATGGTATAAATATGGTTCAAATACACGCGGGGGCAGATTTCACATGCTTATCCGGCTAGGCCCTTTCAATAAATGGAAAAAAAAAACAAATTCATATTTTTAATTCATTAAATTAATAAGTAAAACTGCTGGTTTAGTTATGAGATTAAATTATTACGTATAAAAAAATAATTAATAATCAGTAGTTTTCTGTCCTTAAAATTTTTTAATAAAACTTAAAAAAATATAATTTCGAATCAAGTCTACTTGTTATCGAATGCCAATGGAGCTTGATTGAGGTCACCTAAAGAAAGCAAAAAATATTAACAATATGAATAAAATAAAAAGAACAACAAGGTCAAACCGAGAACAACCACGGATCAACTGGATAGAACCCAAGACCGACTGCAGGTAGATCTCAGATGATGTCAGAAGAAGACTACAGGGACATAATGGGCATAAGAGAGAAGGCTGGTTCATTGTCAAAAAATGAAGGAATACTGGAACAAGAGAAAGATGCCCCGTGGCCCTCACTATGTCCAACAAAAATATTTTTTAAAAATAATAAAAAGAGCACAGATCTCCTAAATCAATCATACTACAGAATAACAGCAAAAGAATGGGTTATACGCACCATTACCAATTGAAAACATTTCATGATATTGACTCAGAAAAGACGCTCCACATCTCACTTCAGCTGCCTGAAAAAAATATTAATTCAATCGAGGTATGTCAAGAGCCCTCAATCCAATGACATTTAAAAATCCAAAAGTAACGAAAATATTTTAAAGGTTGAGAAAGAGAGATGGGAAGAAATGTATTAGTGCTTTATATCCTAAATTAAAAAAAAAATAGTTGCCAATAATATTTACTGATTAAACGATCTGTGGATTTCACAACTAAATTTCGAACTTCATAACGTAGGAACATACTTCTTCTACGATTGACTCATTGAAAAAACGGAGGATATTTCGAAGTACATGATCAAATTAACAGACCCAAACAATAACCAAAATTTGACGGAGTTTCTCTCCATATTGACAAGGTTTAGACGAAGCGAACGGCTCAACAATGTACATTGTCTAGTATTGATATTCGGGAACCGAGCTAGCATTAATCATTTTATTGAAAATAATTTGATTAATGTATGTTTTGACAACTGATCGAACTATCCTACTCCATTGTTAGTTCGACAAAACGTCGAGAAAATTAAATTCAACTCTATTTCCCCGAAGTAATAAACTCTAACGAAGATTTCAAATATTTTTAGTCCAAAATAAAATTTTGAAATATGACGTTTTTTATAGATTTCAACCAAATATATCGTTTTTATATAACATTTATGATATTGGGATAATATTTTAGTTACGTTTAGGTCTGATAATGAGTTACATTAATTAAAAGTTAATGATTAATATTCGTTTTTTTTTTCAACAGCAATTATTTTTGCCGCAAGAGGTCGGGCGCATGTTGTGACAAATCTATTATCTCTTTACATATATTAAACTGTTTCCGACAATTATTATGATTCAGAAGAGCCTTCTTTTTTTTAATTTTTATTTTACTTATGGAATTTATGCGAAAACAAAATAACATTAATCTCTTTCAGCCGAGAATCAAAACAAAAAATGGTAGTCATTATCTTAAGTTAATGTTTTCCTTAGTATCCTGCATTTATGCGAGAAAGAAAATTGGTTATCTAATCACAAAACGTTCATAGAGCTCAAAAAATGACTGATTTCTGATTATTTCACCTATAATAGTTTCTACGGTCGACTATACATCCTCAATTTATTTTTTTTAGTATCTATTTCATGGAATGGTAAAATAAACGTAAAATCAGAAGATTTATTGGTCTACTATCCTGTTCAAACAGCGGTTTTGAAAACTTTTAACCTACAATGTTAAGAACAATTTCACCTCCAACATTTTTTTTTTTTTTTTTTTTTAAGAGCAGTTATTTGGCCTCAACACTGTTGGAAGTTATTTGTCCCTTAATGAAGAAATGCTTGGGTTGCATCGCGGAATCACACATGCATATCTTATTAAAGGGCTCATATTACTTTTAGCTTACATTTTAATGAAGTAATATCCGCTGGAAAATTTCCTCGCAATTGTCCAGAGAGCCCGGGGATATGACCACATTCCGACATCCTGGGGGCACTCATTTGAGAAAAATGTAATTATTTAAAAAAGGCTATAATTAAAAGAGCCATTAGGGGTGGGTCTTCTTCTTCTTTAATTCTTGGCTCCTCTTGGATATTTCCATCCCTCCAGGATTATGCTACCTTCCAGAAGAATCCTTTATCCTTCTCTTCAAGTGTCCCTAATATCTTTCTTCTTCTCAATCCCCGGGAATAAGAAATCCTCCTCTGACCACCTAATTAAAATTATAGCCTTATTGTCCTAAGCTCTACACGGAAAACGACAAAGGGCATTTACAGTGAGTTAAAAAATATAATTAAGAAAATTTCGCATTTAGATAATTAAGGTTTGCTTCAATGATTTTTTTTGTGGATTTAAAACAACGGATTGCTTCAGGACAAAACACCCAAACATCAGAGTGTTTCGGTTATTCGGGGATCCAGCCTTTCTATTTTTTTTTTTTTTTTAATCATTTTATTGGTATTTACAACTGTATTAACAAAAATACATTAAGTAAATGTGATGTATTATATAATACAATGACTTGATATACCTGTAGAGAAGCTTCCCATTGGAAGCACTCTAAAAATATTCTTAACTAGAAGGTCCCGGGGCCATTTCTTTTTCAGACGCCTCGGAGGATTATCCGGAATTGAAGAGGAAGAAAGGATTGAAACTAGTGGGTTAGAGTGCGAATGGATTTTGTCATGAAGGGATTGATACCTGGTCCGGGCCAAATCAGTAACAAAGGGAACATTAAGGTCTTTATTGATAAGTTTATTCGTGACAAAGTAAGGAGTGTTGAGGATTTACGAAGGATTTTGGATTGTAAGGATTGGATGCGGGAAGAATTTGATGGTTTAGTAGATCCCCAAAGCTCTACTCTATTCCATAAGTCCAGATTGGTCTTATAATAGTCATGTAGATGAGCCTTTTGTAGTTCAGAGGAAGGTTTGACCGTTTGTCTAGTAAGTGTTGAAGCAGCCTAGAGCAGCGAGCCTTTCTAATTAAATAAATTATTTGTTTGTTTATTGATTTAACGTCACTTTATGCTACTGTTGCTAATCGAACGATCCTATAGTGGAAATCCTAAATTTTGGCTATCCAGTTTAATTAGAATAGGGATCTTTGACGAGACCTGAATCGTACAGGCTTGGGACCACCCACCCAAGGTTTTTTGCTCCATTTAAAAAATCTGCAGTGTTTAAACCAGCAACCTTGTCCATTGAAGGTTTTTGTGCTAGCCACTACACCACAAGTGACCCCAAATATACTATTTTATTGCCGTTTTGGATAAATAAAAACTCAACAAATTATTCCGCAACACTTTTCTTATAAATTTAAGTTCCAGTCAAACACAAAATAATTTTCCAGAGTCTGTTTTCTGGTGGATAGTGTATACTTCTAAAAAAATAATAAAATGTACTACTCCAAGGAAAATAGATTTTTTTTCCATTTTTCGATTTATGGAGGTATAACATCTATAATCAGACGCCATATTGAAACGAAATGACTTATAATAATCTCGAGTTCCGAGTATTAATTAAGTGTAGACCTGCTTCGGCCTTCTCATCCTTTGCTTATTCCTTTAAAATGTTTGAAGTAGGAACCCATTGACCCACTTTAAAACGGGTATAAATATATATTTATAGTTTTTGCCAAAATTTCTTTCTCATGAATGTCTTTTCTATTTTTAAAAATTCACGTTAAATATTTATCTCGTTTGTATGTATTTTTGCGATATTTTTAATTGATGGGAAGCGAAGTCCAACAACAAATGCAGCTGCTGATATAAATATATATGACCGTAACTATCTGAATGAATGACGTAATTCATTCATTGGCAACGATTGGTCTCAGCGATAAATTGGAAGATTTATTCAACACAAGAGTCATTCAACAGGCCTTATTGTCATCGTGTGGAGCTTTATATATATTAATGTGATCCTGTTTGTTAAATTTTTCCGAAAATAACATTTTTACAGTCTTTTTCAAAATAGAATCAATATTGCGTGGAATATGGTCTCTTATTTATATTTTTACTGGGCTAAATACTGTGGAAATTAGTCAAAAATGTAATCTATTTAAAGATTTTTTTTTTTTAAATCGCAACAAAAAAAAAAAATCTGGTGCGGGCAACACACGACTTTCACTTACCTCCATTTTTAAAATCAATGAAAGAATTTTCAAATACAGGTAGAGATAAAAATACGTGAAACTATTAAAGAATGGGATCACTTGTAGCTGGGTGGTTAGCATTACAGCCTCCTATGCCAAAGGTCACGGGTTCAAACCCGCAGGTGGTCCTAGGATTTTTTAATGAGAGTAAAAAATCCTTAGTTATGCCGTCCTTCGGAGGGGATGTTAAGACATGGTCCCGAGCCTGTGCAATGTCCGTTACTCATTAAAGATCCCTATCCTAATAAAATCTGGATAGGCAAAATTTAGGACTCCCATTATAGCATCGTCCGATTAGCCATAGTAGCATAAAGTGACGTTAAATAAATAAACAACAACAACTATTAAAGAATTAATTAAATTGAATTTATATCGAAACATGTGTTTTATTAAAAAATCTATTATATTATTATCTAAAATAATCAGTTAGTTTTTTGTTTATTCGTTTAACGTCACTTTATGCTACTATGGCTAATCGGGCGATGCTATAGTGGGAGTCCTAAATTTTGCCTATCCATGTTTTTTTTAGGATAGGGATCATTAACGAGTACCTGACATCGCCCAGGCTCGGGACCACCTTTTAACGTCCCCTCCGAAGGACGGCATAACTAAGGATTTTTTACTCCATTAAAAAATCCTAGGGCCACCCGCAGTTTGAACCCGCGACCTTTGGCATAGAAAGCTGTTATGCTAGCAACTACGCTATGGTTGACCCCTTATAATCAGTTAGTTTTATCTTCCTTTCATCACTCTGTATTAACTTTTAAAAGCTTGAGTATAAGATAATATTTTTTTCTAAAATCTTTAGCTTTCCAACGGTATATCATACATGTATATTACTGTTCTTATGTTCAAAAACAAAAAACTGCACTAAAAAAATATGTTTTCTGTTTTCTCCTTTAGTTGGGTATCGAATTCATTCAATTTATATATTTACCTGTTTTTCATCAGTGGTAACAAGATAATATAGTTATTTTTATAGAATCAACAAAATTGAAGGTACTGTAGGGAAAGAAAATTTCGGCATTTAAGCCCTGTCAGACCATTTTAATCCTAATGAAACCTAAATTATATTAAAGCCCCTTAAATTTTACTTCAATAGAGCGAGTTTAATCAAAATCGTCGGAACCGTTTTCGAGAAAATCGAAAAAAGGTGCAAAATGCATGTTATAAAGTGGCTCTTCTAGTAAGCTCATTTTGATGAAAAAGGTTTTGTAACGTCTCGGGCGTTACCACACCCCCCTAGACCTTTTTGCGGGACTTGGTTATTTGGACTCAGGGGACCCTAAAATGTGTATTTCCGTTGAAAACTGGAATACGAAAATGTTCACGATCGCAATACTTTCCCTTACTATATATAGTAAGTGAAAGTAAAAATGATTAAATTACGAAAATGAATTTCTTTCTCAAGCAAAATACCACTTAAAGATAAGGAATCTCGGTTGAAGCTGACGTACAAAAGCACCTCAACTAATCTTATTTTAGAATATATAATAATTATTTAGCAAGTAAACACGATTTTATAAACACAGAGAAGATTAAATTGAAATATTAATAAAAGCGACCAACTTATTTTACAACCCAAAGCTCTTACTTCAAGTCCCAGCATTTGGTGCTCGAAATCCATGTCCTATAATGTATTTTTTTTTTTTTTTTACACCTCTCGTTCGCTAGGAAGCCCTCAGGTATACAAAAATAGACAAGTATAAAGCAGAAGATACAAACATAGACTAAGAGATAGGTATTTTCACAGAGTAGAAGCGTGGCTAATAAATCTTTGCCGTGAGTGTACACATATCCCTTATCGAGAAGAGACCGCTGCCTATTTATATTGACTCCTGTAAGTGCACTCAGAGTCAGTTTATTATAGGTCTCCTTGAGTGTCCAGCGCCAGATGCCACTTTTTATACTTTCGTGTATTCCCAACATCTGCCCTCTCCTATTATATCTTTATGGCCGAATGTGAGCCATAACATTGTTGTATAAAACAATATATATAGTCGCGTGATATTGAGGTGTAATAAAAATAAGTCCTGTATAAAACTATTGTTCAATACTCTAGTTGTCAAGAACAGACTAGGAAAGAAACATGGGCGTAGATAGGTAACAACAGGGAGCTCTAAACTCCCAACCAGTTTTTTTTTCAACTCCAAACTCCTAAAAGATTATTGAAAAAAAAAAATTAATTTAAAAAAATCATTTGTTTTGCTAGCCAACACTTAAACACATTTTCTTTGAAAAACATATAAAACTCTTACGATGTCCTAGTAAGGATAATAATAATAGGGTTTTTAAAGTACATTTATTCAATAACTGCAGAAAGATATAGGTAAAGTAAAAATGCACGACATTGTGTTATTATAAAAATATAAAATAATGATAAAAAATATATAAAATAAAAAAAGATAATCTTTTGCAATATTTTTTTAAAATTCTTTATTGATGTATATAAAACAATTAACTATGCATACATAATGCTACACCAAAAGAGGACCAGTCTCTTGAGTAACCAACATGACAACATAAACATAGAATAAAATCTCATTAATAAATTAATGAGAAAATAAATTACAAAAATTTTCTCAATTTGAAAAGAATAAAAAACTGCAACAAATGTATATTTTTGTTAGTTATAAATTTGAAAAATAATTGCTTACTAAGCTTGGTAATGTATTCTTTAATCCAATGCTGAATACATAATTTTAATTTTATTATTGTATGGATAACCTTCTCTGATTCTAGGACATTTATTTTGGAGGAAAATAAATATTTATGATAAAATATACACAAAATGAATAAAAAATGAGCATTTTAAAAGCAGGCACAGCTATGTATGATATATACGATGGTATAGAATGTGCAACGATTTTAGAATGTTTAGTCTAATCCATAAACTTTATTTATTTTGTTATTAATAAATAATTTCTGAAAGATGCGTCTCTCTGAAACGTCTGCAAAGTAGTTTAGAATATTAGTACACCGTTTAAATTGGGTCCGAAAGAATATACAAATTTAAAAAAATACAATTATTTTAACAGGAGACCTATATTTTCTTCTATATCTAAAACTTATAACGTGGCAGGAAATTTTTGATTCCGGAGGCGTAATTTTGTATTTCGCTTCTTACATTAATACAAGTCTTCACTAGGTTTGACATTGATGCAACAGAGTGATATTCTGTTGTTTTTTTTTGTGTGTGTTTTTTTTTTTTTCCACAAATTTGTCAGTTTATCCAAGTCAATGTAGCTGCAATAAAAAAAAATTATTAAAATATATATATATATATATATATATATATATATATATATTTTTTTTTTTTTTTTTTTTTTTATTTGCATGTATTAAACATTATAAACATATATTTGTCTATGATTAAATAAATTTAAAATAAAAATTACTATTACTCTGTTGCCTGAAACTGAACCTAGTGAATACTTGTAATGTTACATTTTTCTCTTTTTTTTTTCCAGAAAAATATGTTGAAGTATATTTAGTATTTATGTTAGTTCAAGATTTTTTTAAATTTTATTAAAGTTCTGTTCAACAGCATTTTTTATGTGTTCCAATGATCACTTGATCCATATGCAACCAATAGAACTCAAAGTAAACGCGTGCGGTGAATGCGGCCAAAATATAAGACCGGTTAAAATATTATATTTTGCCTGACAAATTCGAGTTATTTTCATTTGTATATGTGGATATATGTGTCCATAAACATTGTAAAAAGTATAATTATTATAAGTTTTCCCGTCTGTGGCCTAGAATTTTATTATTGAGATGCTGTGCCTGTACTCAATTTTCCCCGATTCCAGATCCGACCGATATGGAGACTCTACAAAAAGAGTGAAAAATAGGAAGTGATATTTCATATTGTTTTTTTCCATATTCACTCCTTGACAAAAAAATATAAGGATTTATAAAAGGCGAGGAGATGAATGGCGAGAGAGGGGCAGGGATGGGAGGAGGGGAAGGCTAAGGAGATCTGTGGTATTTCTTTTCAACTTATACACGGCACATTATTTTTAAACTCCGATATTTTTAAGATACTTTGTGTTCTTAAAGGATTTATCGAGTCTGCGATAGGATTTAGTCAAGTTTCGTATTAAATTAATGGACTTATCGGTTATTATATAACGGAAAAAAGTTTACTTTCACGGCTGTATTATTAAGTGTGATAGAAATAAACAAAATAGTTTTATATCGGAATCAAAACTTTTAACTGTCGTTGGATTGAACTAAAATAGAGTATATCCTACTGAAATATAGTTATTTATTTTGGAATGAAAGAGAACAAAAATAAAACGAACTCCAAATACCTTTCTTTTTTAACTATTATGACGTCATTCCTTACTTTTATAATATTGCATTATGTCTCTCCTACCTTAAACTTATGCATACTTTTTTAAACATTGATTTATCCTATTTAGCTCTGACTTTTTTTTATGGTTTTCTTCAATATTAATTTTAAGCTCGTACCAAGCTTTGTGTATTTATCATTATTTTCCATGATTGCTGTTTGAGAAGTGTTAATTTTTTTTTTGCTTAAGCGTTTATAACCATAACTTACATGAAGTATTTATGTAAGTTTTTTTCTGTCATATTATTTTATTTTTTATAGAGATTTTTCCATATAACTTTAAAATAATACAGTTTTATAAATAATCTATTAATGCGTATATAGTCCTAATTATCAAACGTTTTTTGTTTTTGGATGCACTGATTATAAAACAGTTTACCTCTTTTTTTTTTTTTTTTCCTACTTTATAAATAACTAAATAATGAACGTATTTAATGGAATGCAATTTTAAACCAAACGTTTGACATTAACGTTGATTTTCCGATGATCTGTACGTGATCTGTGCCTTAGTTTCAAATAAAATTTTTTTAAGTATGTAATAAGTTTTTTTTTTAAATAGTCATCTGCTTTAATGACGATCTTAAAAATAAAAGAAGAAAATATTTTATAAATGTTTGACCTTCTAATAAAGTAATGTTTTTTTTAAATTAAATTATCAACATTTATTTTATTGAAAATCATATTGAAAAGAAAATAATTCTTGGAGAAGTTGGTTGATAGGGAAAAGAGGAAAGCACGGTGTGCGATCATCATCAAATCACACTAAATAAGTAAACTTATTATATTGATTTGTGGACGTTTCGGCCTATATTTTAGGTTTTACTAATGGGCTGTATCTTTTTTTAATTTTTAGGTCTAATGAAAGCATGATATCTAGCAGTAATGTAGGCACAAAAATATAAAAACTTTATATTTTTGGCAACATCCACAACAAACTCCCAAACATTTATTCTAAGGTCGATAAGTACTTCATAATAAAGAAAATATTTAATTGGCGTTTAAATTATTTAAAACAATTCCATCTCATAGCCCTGATAGCGACCCTACATCTCGTTGGAGGACGGACATGGATACGGAGGATCTAGAAGACGCCGAGATAGGGCAGAAGGGGTTGGAGCCGAGAGAAATAGCGGCCGTTTTTACACTCGAGTTGGTCTAAGCGGCTTTGTCAACAGCTCCATAATAGCGAGGGATTTGTCCGCCTCTCCTCCTCAAATCCTTCTCCGTCCCTAGCAATGATAATTACCGGCTCCCCACCATCTTCCTCTCACCCTCCCACAACCAATTTCACCTGACAATGCGCCCTTTTTCAGATCCATCTCCCCTCGTCTTTGCTTGTATATTAAATATGTATCGCGCCACCATCTTCTTATCTCGAGACGCGAACCCCTCACACGCTGCCGAGTATCGCCGCGCCGATCTCCACTCCTCGAGTGCTCTCTCTCTTTTTGTTCTCCAGGACACTCCAGGCCGCCCGAATATCAGGAGCGGCTACTGAAATATAGATGGCTGTGTATGTAGTTGGCCTTCGCGGGAGACAGTAGCCGCATTCAGCGGGATCGAATATACAGTGATAGTGAAAACATCTGGCGGCATCACAAGGGGCAAAGAAATTGAAAGAGATACGAACATCAGACTGCAATATCTTTTGTTTTTTCCAAGTTATTATGTCTTTCCCTAATCCCATTAGGGTCACCTGTAGTTTAGTCGGTAGCATAAGAACCTTCTATGTGAAGGTGAAGGTTTCAAACACGGCACATGACCTTAGAGACCATAGGATTTTTTATAGGTCTACAGCAAAATGATTCCATCCATTTATTTATTTTTTGTGAAATTAAAACAAATGATCACTTAAAGAAAACATACAAAGATGAATTATACTCATTCTATTTTCACATATTTATTAATTCACATTTATATTTAGATATATTTGTTCCAATCTAAGTTCACAACACGGATGTACACCGCACCTCCAGGAAACCTATAGTATAACCTATGGTGTAGTGGTTAGCATATAACAGCCTTCTACGCCTCAGGTCCCGTGTTCGAACCCGGTAAATGATACTTAGGAATGGGTGTCATATTGTGGTCCCGAGCCTGCACGATGTCAGGTTCTCATTAGAGATCCCTATCCTAAATAAATCTGGACTAAATTTAAGTTCCTACCGTAGCATCGTCCGATTAGGCACAGAAGCATTAAAGTGACGTTAAATAAAACAAAACCAACCTATTATAAGCAGAATGCAAAGACCGAAATAAATTTCTACCTCTCCTTAACCACAGGAGATTCAAACCTTGTGCTTGAAGATTTTTAAGAAGGCGTCTTAAATTCCATGGCCTCCAGAGGTTTATAAGAAAAGCTGAAATGCTTAAATGGCATAAAACAACGGCTATTTTACCGAAATATTTTCAAAATAAACCCAGCGCATTCCCCTTCTTGCAAATTATTCTGTACTCTTTCCTCAACCATTACCAAGTTTAGCATTATATAGTAACCCGTAATATATATTATAAAGGCAAAACGTAAATTCGTCAACAAAGTTTGAAGCTCTGAACGATGTCTGGTACTAGAGGCACTGTTGTCCGAAATCAGTGGGTTCGTTATGGTTTTATTAGTGATTGTTGTTGAGTTTTCGAAAGTGAATTTCTTTGACTAAGTAAATCTCAACCTGGCATTAAACACTCTCGTGAAGATTCCAAGTGAGCTTTTTGAAAATTCCATCCTGAAAACTGTGATGCTCACTTTAACGATTACCTTTTCCAGAATCGTAGAACAGCAATATGGCTCCACCACCTGAATAATGTCCGGGAAAAATCAACTGCTGAAAGGGACGAACAATGTAGATAGCGAATCTGCCAGAAACAATCAGTCTAAAGCAATAAAAACTCGCTGCATATTCAACGCCCGAACCCTACTACAGGGAGAGCTGCTCGGGGAAGAATTAATACCCATAAAAAGTAGAGTATGAAATAGCTCGTTAGACAGAACGATATGCTAAGCAGCCTCTTATAATAATAATAGCATATTCTACTCATATAAATGTTCCTATTTATAATATTTAATTATACATATATAACCCCTCGTATATAATCCCATGTTTTTTCGCTCGCGCTAATTCGTGGAGTGACCCTCTCACGACTGGAATATGGTGAGGAATCCTTGATATGTACTGAATAATAGCCTTCTCTTCGCCGTATATTTAATTTAAGCGAGAGGGGGTGGGAAATACATTCGTGTCCCTCCTCGGTGTGTGTGCCGCATAGTTTTACAAGTATTTTAATTTGTCCGTCCTCCAGTGCCGCCTTTACCTAGTTAAAACGAGGGCTAAGTTAACCCGCAACTGCTATTTATTACCACCACAACCCTTGGGTTTCTCTTCTTTTTTTTATTTTCAGGTTATTATTTTTTTGTTTTGTTTTGTTTGATTTCTTAATCCATTCCAACAAAGTAGGACAGTCATTGTATTGGGCTTTTCATACGATTGGGCTTGAAATACAAAACAAAAAATGCATCAGGACTGTAATAATTAAAATATTAAAAATTAAAAGTACCATTATTTTTTCAAACAAGAAAAAGAATATTATGGCGCCCAAACATTATGCTTAAAACCTAGTATTTTTAAAAAAATAGAATACCTTTTATTACTTAAATAATTGTATTAAAGAAAATTAATCTTTGGTTTATTAAAAGACATTATTATTTATATATACATAATGTTTTATTTATATATATTTTTTTACTTATATAGTTACCAATTTTATTGTACTTATATATTTAAAAATTATTTTCTTTATACTGTTACTAGTGTCATTACGTTTTAGAATTTTTATTTCCTTTCAGATTATCAAATACCTGATGATCTAACAAAAAGCCCGAAACGTAGTGTATAATTTCAACAATAAATTTGTAGAGTGCAGCATATTTTTTCTGCAAGATATAAATTTTGAAAAATAAAATAAAACATACCTATAACTAGCCCTTTAATTATTTTTATATTCCATATTTGTGACTCAATGAAAATTATTTTAATCTACCAAGTCACATCCTTTATTATTGTATGAAATGGGGAAAAGTTATTATATTTTTTTCAACTTAGTTTATGGTGACCAAACTATGGCTGAAAATCCTAATCATAGTAGATTGTTTTTGACAAATGAGATTTAATTTTTAAATATTTTGAATGTTTGAAACTGGTTTTCTCTTTTTCAACTGAACTAAATTCAGACTTCACTAAAAAACATTATTTTTATTCTCGCAATATTTTCAAATTTTCATCGTGACCTTATAAACATGAAGGATGTATTTTAACCAAAATTTATGTTATTTTCGCTCCTTATTATAAATAATTTTGTTATATTTTATTATTTCAAAACGAGCACCCACTGATTTCTATGAGTCCCAAGTTGTTCATGGCAAATATTCGTTAATCGTGGCCTTATAAGAGTAAGACAGAAACTTAACTGATTGTTTCAGAGCCGGCTAAATTATGCACAAGTAATAACAAAGCTAAAAAAAGAAATATTATCAAAGAATAGTTCCGAACCAAGCACCGTAAATCATTTAAGACAACAGGTATTTTTCGTCTCCTCTGTAAAGTCATATCTTTCACATTTATACAGAAACACATATCTAAATTTTGGCTGTCAACCAACCTCTCTTCTATATCTAACAATAAATTTGACCCGTCTGCAATGTATATATTTAACTGGATAGAAATAAATAATGTAATTTTTTTTTTTTTTCAATTTTATTTTTTCTCTGCCAAAACCTTTCAGTTCATTCTTTTTTTTTTTTTTTTTTTTAATAATAATTCTTTCGCCTTTACAACAATAAATGGATGCATTTATATTGTTTTCCTTCTAGTTTTCTTAGCAATAAAATATCTTATGCAATGCATATTCCATGAGAATATTTTGAATAAATATTCATAAGACTGAATGCCTTACGGAGTTCTTCGCAGTGGAATCCCGTCACAGTGTTGACAACTCTTCTAAACTCGGCATCATTAAATGTGTATTGAAAATGAAGGAGAGGACAGTGAAATTTATGCCCCAGCGTAGGCGGAATGGAATATATAAAGAGAGAAATTTGATTGCGACCATAAATAAAAGGCGGTTGTTAAGTCATGGACATTGCTTGGATATTGGCTAACATTAATGCCCGAGATGGGATGAGTTTTTTTTTTTTTTACTATTATTTGTAACATTGTTGTTCTTGTAATTGAATATTTGTTTCATATACGTTCAAAAGTGCGATTTCATTCATTTTTATAGGAGATAAAGTAAGATTATGGAAGGTAAAAAAGCAATAAGGTTTGTTCCAACGCCTTGTCAGGGATATTTTCTTATGTTTCCGGCTATGTTACTTTCCCGCGCTTGCTTGAATTTTAACCTTGTCACTGTTTGTGTTGGAATGTTATACTCTAAACTAGGACTTTTGTATAGTTCACGCTTATCTCAGAGAAAAAGATTGGTCAATATATATATATAGTTCTCCATATCACACTCCACAACTACAAACACATACTAAGTAGTAACTACAGGTGACACAATTTCTGATTGAACATGGACAAACAAAACAATACTTTAACTTACTATAAGACGACAATTTCCATACGATGGTAAGATACACAATTTTCGACACTTACTATTCGACTATAAAAAATTAGACAACATTCGAGCAAAACTAATTCGACTTCCACCAACTTAATACTGATTGTAGGAAGGCAGTTCAGTCTTTATAATTTTTGTTGTGCTAAATTAATTTTGTTTGTATTTATACATTTAGCTGTTTTATTCTAATTTTGAAAAATCTTGAAATGTGTGATTGACATTATTATATTTTCTTAGCTATTTCCTTTTGTTAGTTATTTGTCAATTGTTAAATTAATTTTATTTTTGTTATTTTTCGATATATTTAATGTTCAAAATGAAGATCAGAATAATTTAAACTTAATCATTTGTGTAAATTTAACATAGATTACGTGTAGTGTGCCTAAGAACAGGCATGGAATATGTATATAAAAATCAAGAAACTCTCCTTCTTTGGGGTTACTATAGGAGGAAAAGATATTAAAATATATATATATTTTAAATTTTAAATAAATCATTCTCTTTAGAATTTGTTAAATGTCACCTAGAAACAGTTCGAAATTCATGTTGGAACAAACTTTTATGTCCTCCCCACTCAAATAAAATAATATTAAATACGCAGTATGTCCATTTACTTTATTTTCCTTACCACTATGGGTTCGAAATTCAATACAATTTTTTTTTTTAATATTTTTTACATACAAGTATAGTTAAGCACCCCAAGAAATATTTTTGGAACATTACTACAATATCTAATATTGTTTGATACAGACATTTTGTTTCGTAGATCAATGTCTTTCAAAGAATTATAAACCTAATTTACTCTAAAATGCACATTTCGGGGGGATGGAGAGGAGAGAGGGGATATCATGTCATGGATGGTCAAGTTTCCAACTATTTTTTTATTATCATTTCCTTACTTTAAAAACACAACAGAAAATTAACATCACAATAGAAATAATTTATTAATGTTGAAAACCTTCCTAGATTCAAAAAATATGTTTTCGATAATTTGTCACCTGATTCGTTCTTCTTTATTTTGTCTTTGGTGGAATGGAACTTGATGCTGACCACACCTAGCTCTACCTGTTTCCCTTTGTTCTGACTGAACCGCCTCCAACCTCTTGCGATCCAGATATTCCCCCGGCCATCGGGTGTGACCCCGCACTCACGCCCGGATACGGTATAAATAATAATAAGTGACTATTAGCCAGAGAGAGGGAGTGTGGGAGAAGTTTCTAGTAATGGCGGAGCTAAGGCTTGAATAATTAGGAGAAACTCTTCACTAAATTATCCCTACAAGGGCGATACACAGTGTCGTCCCTACTCTGTCCTTACTCCCTTTCATCATTCACTCTCCTTATTCATTTTTTAGCAGTTGGCTACACTGTCACGTCTCGTGGCCGCTTCTACACTGCTTACTATATTCTCTTCTTTTTTTTTTTTTAATTATTAGTTTTTTCCTACTTCTAAATTTATTTTGACACATATCATACTTTCTTAAAAATTATATTGATTTTCTTCTTCACTTTTATAATATTTCACATAGACTTTTATAATATTTAAACTTCAAAAAAAATAAGACTATCAACTAAATATTAATAAGTTCTGACCATATTCGCTGACGTCACAAATATCGTTTTACGGGTCTATAATCAACTATGGATAACTCCCAAACATTTATAATTGTTTAACAATATTTGGAAATTTAACATGAAACTTGAAAATCTCTTTAATTTGTTATTGGCCAATTCACTTGATTCTTTTTACTTCTGAAACATTGTTTTTTTTTTGTTTTTTTACGGTTATATTAATAATTCTCAAGTAATGAAGATGTTTTCAGTGTGCTTTGGAATGAAATTAATTATGTACTTGGATAGAAATGCAATTTTCAAACGATTTTTTAACGGACTTGTTTTCTTAGAAGAAATAAGATGTCTTTGATAAAACTATCTGATTAGAATATAAATATGTAAAAATATTAATTTTGTAAAACAATGTCTCTAATTTTATATTATGGGTATCAGTATCTCAATTATTAAACATTAAATTTGTTGGTACCAAACAAAAAATTGTGTGATTTTCTCATAATAATCTGAACAGCAGACATCTTTTACTACTAACATACTTTAAATTACCTTCTGGGTGCAACTTTCTGCTGGATGCCCTCATATTTTTTTTATAAAAGGAAAATATTATGGTCTACTTTATATTTATGATCATAAAATAAAAATTAGTTGATAAAATAAAAAAATTGGTCCTCCATCATTGTCCTGATATAGAGAATTTTCTATTTGCTTGACAAACAACCCTGTGTAATATAATACAATCCCAGGAAAAACTACATGGAAAATATGCACTTGATTAATTTTTTTTTTTCATTTCTCCATCAACTTTTAAATTAAGAAAATGGGTCAATAATAACTTCAAGTTAATACATGTCTAACTAAACATTATTATGAAAAACCTACATTTTAAGTCAAGTTTAACAGCGTCATTTTATTGTACCAGAAAAAAAATATCAGTTCAGTTATCAGTTACTTCAGCCACCCATCTTATTAATAATCCATATACTTGTTTAACTTTAATATTTCCTTGTATGAAAAAAGTCTCAAAGCACTCTCATTTTTGAAACATACTAAACAACTACTGGGTTAAAAATTTTATTGCTAGAAAATCTTTTAAATGTTTTCTAGTTTTATAAAAGTGTTTTTCAAAACTGCTAATATTTATAGTATTTTGAATTCCAAGGCCTCAACATTTGCTTAGGTAATCAGGAGCTTGATTTATACGCAAACAGTTTCAAAATTTGTCAGCAATAGCTAATTCCAGTTTCAAGGGAAACATGCTATGATGTCAAAGCAAAATTATGCTGCATCCATATGAAGCATGATATGGTAGTGTTTTGACATTCAAAATAGGACGTCGATTTGCTATTTGTCAAAACCTGCTGGCGAGCTTTGGCCTACAAGTCTGAACGCATTGAAGTCACAGAGCGTTAATCGTGCAATAATTTTTAAGTACAATTGCAGGAAATGTGAAAACTGAAATTTTTCAAATAAAATGATACCAGTGTCTTTCTATAGATTTTATTTATTTTTAGCGCTTCATTTATAATTAATCTATAAAGAATTTCATGCATACATTATTGAAGTTAAACTTTTTTTCACAAGTTTTGTTTTTGAAAAAGATCTTCCGACAAGTATTGAGCTCGGGAAAGCATACTAGTAGGGATCCAAAATATAGGAAGTATGTTTTAGTTTTTCTCTCTCTAATATTAAATCATAACTTGGAATTTTTATATATTTAATCATTCTTATTCTAAACAAATGTCTTATTCCGAAAGGCTTAGACCACATTAAAAAAAGTTGTATATAATTTTGAAAGGTCTTATTCCACTAAAAAAAAAAATATATTTACATGTGAAATATATTTCCAAATAAATTAATTTTAAAATTGAACTTAATGAAAACATTTTAACATGTGCTTAATCTAATAAAACATAATTTTAATTTAATATTAAATTATGCATAAGAAGGAGACTAATTTATTATTATTATTTTTTTTTTTTTTTTAGGCCAAAATGCTTGAATCATCTCATGCTTGGCTAGGAGCTTCCACATCTTCATTGGCGGGTGAGAAATGTTCTATCTCTCTTTTTAATGTTTAAGTTTTATTTTTATATAATTGAAACATATGATATTTAATAATATATAATATATTATAAATTTGAACATTGTGTAAAAAATTAATCGATTCCCCTTTATTCTAAGAAAAACATTTAAATATTATTTCACCTTTAAATTGATTCATTTCATCTTTACTAATGTCTGAAAAAAAAAAATATATTTATTATTATTTTTACTATAAATATTATATTTTTAATATTAAAAAAAAAAGAAGTCATACTTTTATATTTATAAGACATATGACAGATATTTTAATTTCCCATTTTAAATATTTTTATTAAGGTTCAGAAATAATTATGTTCATAGCCGAATTTTTCACATATATTTTTTTTTATTGATCTGTGAAACATTATATCTGTGATTAGTGTAAACAATATAAAATGAATTGTAAATGTTTAAGTTGCCTGCTCAAATAAATGCCTTACATTCAAATGTTTTTTGTTTGTTTTTTTTTTGCTGTTATAGGGTTGTATATTATACAAACTTCTTGAATATTAACATAACATGTATAGGGTAAGATGAAGAATTTTCTGTTTAACGATATATATCTTGATATGCTTATTTTTTCAGCAGACAGCTACCAGTACCAGTTGCAATCTATGTGGCAGAAGTGCTGGAACACAAACCAGAGCTTAGTTCACAATCTCAGGTTCCGCGAGAGGGGACCTTTGAAGTCATGGAGGCCTGAAACTATGGCTGAAGCCATTCTGTCTGTTCTGAAGGAAGGTTTGTCTCTGTCGCAGGCTGCGAGGAAGTACGACATACCTTATCCTACTTTCGTCCTGTACGCAAACAGGGTTCACAACATGCTTGGACCATCAGCTGATGGAGGTTCTGGTTCGTGTAGTTTTATTGTAGTAACCTTATCACCGTAAGGGTCTGTCGATAGTAAAAACTAAAATTGGAATAGTTTTTTTAATAATATTTAAATTTGAAAAATATCAAAATCCATGTATCTACTTACTCTTTGAAGATGAAATTTAATGATTCAAAAAGAAATTATTTCTAATAAATTTTCTACCCTCGACAGATTCTTAGTAGCATTATGTGTGTGTTTGCAAGCTTATATATGCGAAGACTTTTGATATGTTGCATGTAAACTCCTCTTGAAAAAAAAAAAAAAAATCACAATACTTTAAAATCCTGTTTTTTTTTTCGACACTATGAAAGTTAATTTCATGCACTTAATATTTCCTTTTGTGTTCTGTCTGTACTGTATGAATTGTGAACTCTAGAAATCCCTAATATCCATATTTATAGAGTGGGGTATGTAGGCTTTATAAATTATAAAATAAGGTTCCAGATTAATTTTTAGGGTGACATTAATACAATATAAATTTGTAGATCATAAATTATTAACCAATAATTGGGGAAAAAAACAATATTTTTAAATGTAATCATTGCCTTCATTCAAACTCAGCAGGAAGTTGTAATTAATAAATATAATGCGCACAATTAATCTGACAATTAATATGGCTAAAATTAATATCTTACTTATAAAATGATTTTATGTTTAATATTATACATTATACTCAGGATAAAACGTCAGGATGTGAATATATAACTAAAATTTAAGTATTTCATTCAAAATCATGTTAATACATTTCCTTTCTTAATATAAAAACAACTTCATTAATAAAATAAAAAAATTCTAGATTTTGTAGCTAAAGGAATTAAATAAATCGTGTGCACATTTTATTTGTTATCTCTTTGCCAAAGTTATTGGAATATTTTCTATATACTGTATAAACCTGTCAACGTGATAGGAAATTCACTTCATTAATCTCAACCCGAAAAACTGATATTCCATGTGCATATACTGTGAGCATTAAGTAAAATATAAAAGTTCAATTTCTTAAAATAGAGCTTCTAAAAAACACACAAAAAAAAACATGTTTTCATAATGTGTATATTATAAATATTTGTTTTGATACAACTTTACCGTTTAGTTTTGTTATATTTTTTGAAAAATAATATTCAATGGTAAAAAAAAATAAAAATTATTCCTATCTCCTCTTCCGATCTTTATGTGAGTGAACTCTTTTGCAAGCCTTGCTCTCACGAATTTTCACCTACCCTTTCTCACTCTGTAGCGTTTTAGAACTACATAACTTTAATTAAAAAAAAAAAAAAATAATCATTTTAAGTATGCAGTCAAACTAGTTTCCTCTTGGCTTATATTCAGTGATGTTCTATGAATGGATACAATGATTAAATGATGTTATATGAACAAATATGTCGTCCTATTCCTCCCTTTATGGGATGTTGAAATTGAATTAGGTCCTATATGAATAAATTTAACAAGATGTGACAGAAACAGAAGATATTGTAAGAGGGAAGGGATAGATGCTAGTTGTGGGAGGGGGGATGGGAAGGGGTAAGAGGTATCTAACACAATAGCTCTATAAGACAATAGCTTCTTGATGACATTTCTGTCATTTGCATAAAATCCTTGCCTGCTTTCTCCAGCCCATTCTATAGCATTGTCTTCCCCTACATATTACCCCGTATACAGTTCGTGTCGAGATGAACCGTTCGTGAATATGAAAAGGTCAACATGAATTAATAGTTTCAGTATTGTTATATAACCATAATGGCATACATGTATTAGTCTTGATAATTTTTATGAATCAACTTCGTAGGATTATTTTGATCAATCCTAAATTATAAATGGATATTATTATTACACAAAATTCCATATAAAACCACTTTCTGGTTTAAAATATCAATTACTGCTTATTATTTACAAAGCAATATTTTAAACGTTTCTATAAAAACAAAAACAATAATAGTAAATTAATTTTTATAATATTCCTCTTCTAATCATATTAAATAATGATAGAACAATAGTTGACTGTTAGTCGAGGGTGCAGTCATAGAAACACTCCAATTACGTTAACTTAATTTATTGTGACTACCTTTCTGTTTAAATTTTAGGCTATCTTCAGAGCTATGAAAAACAAATGATGGGAACCAGTTTTTTTTAAAAAATTTATAAAGAAAACTATGTATAGAATTATTTTAAAAAAAACTGGTTATTATCTTCTGTTTTTCTTTAGACTTGAAGATGGCCTAAAATTTAGGCTGGAACATTGGCACACTAAGTTGAGTTCATTTAATTGAAGTGTTTATATGACTGGGTCCCAACCAGCGATCATATTAAATAATAATTATTACAATTAGACCCAATATTTCTAGGCTATCTATGTAATTTATTTCAAAACCAATGACATAACTATTTTTAATTTGATTGACAATAAATACTTCAAAATAAAAAAAAACTCAACCCTCACATAATCGCATCTATAATTTTCACATTTTTAGAAAAAGTTTCCATATCATCATTAGTCAAACAATATTTTTAATTATTATTTTGAACATAAACAATGTTCATCATTATATTTCTATCTCATAAATAAAATATTAGTTAATAAACTCTAACATTCGCATATTACTTCTCTTAGTTTATAGGTGATTCATAAACAAATTATAATAAATATATAACTTTTTTTATATTAAATAAACTACTGAAATATAATAATTTAAAAAAAATAAAAAATGGACACAACTCTTACTGTAGATTTACTTAAAAATTATTTGTTTTTTTTCGTTGTTTCTTTGTAAACAATATCAATCAGAGTGGAACGTTCAAGGTTCATTAAGTACGATAGGCTCCTAATAAATTTTAACATACCCATGACAGATTTGAATCGGCAGCATGTTGTTTATATCTTGAATCCCTCAGTCTCCACAATCTCAAATAAAAAAAATAATCTATTAAATTTAATACTAAGATTACAGTTATCCTTGTCAAATAAGCCTAAACATTCCTCCTTCGACAACTTATTCAATTATAATTTTACCTTAAGATTAATTCAGAGCATATTATAATTTAACTAATTATTTTTCCTTAATTAATTACAGATTTGAGGCCAAAGGGCCGTGGAAGACCTCAACGAATACTTTTGGGTATTTGGCCTGAAGACCACATCAGGGGAGTCATCAGGGCTGTAGTCTTCAGAGATCCTCAGCATATGAAAGAAGAAACTCTTAATCTTGGATATCCTCATCGCATGCAGGTAAAAATATTTTTTGTCTCAAATAATTTTCCACCCTTATTACTCATGAAACTTTTTTTTTTCCCTGTAATACAAACCCATTTAAATATAATATTTGAAGTAAATTTAATTCATCAATCGACTGTTTCTTTAAGGAAGTTTATTTTTATGGCTTGAAATAGTTATTTAAGGTTTCTCAATCAATTTTATTATCAATTTAATATTTCAAGGTATGTAATTATTAAAAAAAAAAAAATTAAAAAAAAAACTAAAAAAAAAACTGTAGCTCTACAGCCCATGAAGGGTCTTGAATTCAGTACTTATAGAGATTCATAATATACACCGCCAACGGCCATGAGAGGAGGTGATTAGGTCTTAATCACACTCAGCTGCTAGATTTTTTCCCCCAATTTTGGATAACCACTTTAGGGAGGTTGGGTGTGTTGTGGAAGGTTCTCCATACCTCAGGGTCAATCCACAGCTGAAATAACAGAAGAAATAATTCAGCTGGGGTTTGAATCTGGGACCCAAAAAAACAGTAGCCTACTGATGTAATGATCTAATAATAATATGATAATTTATAAAAAAAAAAAAGAAGAAGAAGAAAAATCAAATGATGTTTTTAAACAAATATTCTTAGGATATCTGATGAAGAAATAACCTCAAAACATTGTAAAAAGATAGAATTATTATTCCGAATTGGCCAACGAAGGACCACCTCATTTAGCTTTTTTGCTGACGGTGCACTTTGATCTTTGCCTAGTACATGCAAATTCTCTGGCTATTCTTTTCATTTCTCTCCTTCTCCAGAGGGCACCTGTCTTCTCATGGGGTGGATTGTCCTCTAACATCTTATGCTTTAGGGTTTCTGGTTTCTGTCAGCTATTCCCAGTTCTTGAAGATCTTTTGAAACTAAAAGATAGGATGATATAATTAATATATTAATTGATAATAATCATTGATATAAGAAGAGATGTTCCATTATTATAATATATAATTATTTAAGCTCTCTTTTCCTAATAATTTTTATTTATTTTTTTTAAATTTAGAAATCTCAACTCTGCACTCCTGAGAGTGTACACAGCTATGGCAGTGGCGGTGGAAGTGGCGGAGGAGGCAGTAGTGGTCCAGGATCAGTGGCAGACTCAGTGTCGCCAAACTCAGCAGCAGCAGCAGTGGTGGCGGTCGCACAGAACTTGAGGCAGCAGATGCTGGCAGCAGCACACCACCACGAGCAACACCCTCACCAGTACGGAGGGTTCCTAGCAGCCGCGGCAGCTGCACACTGCGGCAATGGAGCTGCTTCCCTCATGCTTCACTCACCCAGCCCGGTCGACTCTTCTCCTCGATCGTCACCTCTTACTCAACCCAACAATAACATGGAGGTAGGATTTTTTTTTTTTTTAATTCTTATCATGTATTTTTTTTTTCAGGAAGAAATTATTCTGGGTGGCAGTCAGTAAAGGAAACTATTAAAAACTTAACTATTTATTGTCTGACAACGTTTCGACACCCATTGTGGGTCATCATCAGGGCTAAAAAGATACAAAAGGAATACAATGAGTGTATCCTAATATATATATATATATATATTAGTGATAAAACAATTAAAGAGAATACCCCTTTTTTCTGAATTCTCTTTAATTGTTCTATCACATATATTTCTTAATATAAACTCATTGTATTCCCTTTGTATCTTTTTAGCCCTGATGATAACCTCCAATGAGGGTCCAAATGTTGGGAGACAGTAAATAGTTAAAACTTTTGTTTCATTTACTAACCACCACCGGACTAATTAATTCTTGTAATTCTCAATAGTCAACTGATTATATACATTAGTTTTATTTTTATTTGTATCACTCACGGTGGAATATGTTGAATCACTGAATTTTTTATAGATATTTCCTTCCGTTTCCTCCAATTTTTCCTTATTTTCTCCAATGCCACTCATTTCTACTCCTCTGAAACTACTCTTTTTCCTCTAATTGTTTTTTTTTTTTTTTTTTTTTTTTTTTGGAATATTTTATTCTTGTCTTTTAACAGCTTTCTCAAAATTGCATTATTTTTTGTCATATTCTCTGTAATATCAAATTCTTACAAATCAAGTTGAACTTGTCTGAACCACTTACATTTTGCTTTCCCGTTTTTGGAAAAAATCTTATTTTCTGGTAGAGCATTAGACGAGATCAAATTCATTTAATTATTCTTAAATTTAGTTCCCCGTATCATCCTTAAACATTGTCTTCTTTCTTTTCCAAGCTGTCTAGTAATCTTGTATTTCTTAATGCTAATGTTTTTCCTGTAATGAGTGCTCCTGGTTTTATAATGTCTAAATTTGTTTTACATTAAATATTTTTTATATTTTATTTTGCCATAATAATCAAATAATAAAAACTGAAGATGCACTTAACTCTTGAACAAAAGTTTTTATAAAATTTAGACTAATCATTATATTTTACTGATAGATTATAAACTACTTAATTGAATATATAGACTTCTTCATTTATAAATGTAAAACATAAATCAAATCATAATAAAATAAGTATACATTTATATACATATTTTTATTGAGCTGCTTATTTTGAAAAACCCTTTCTTTGGAATTCTTTACCCTAATCTATCTTCAAAAATTCTGTCTCTCCTAACCTCATTCTTTATTTCTCATGTAAACAAACTTGAAGAATTATGTATACAACTGACTAAATTTAAAGTTTCAAATGTTTTTATTTTATTTATAAAGTTCTTTAATGGTGGTTATTTTTCACACTGTATATTTTAATCTTAAAGGACTAAATGTCCAAGAATATAAATTATTTTTTATTCATTTTTTTAAAAATAATTTACATCCTGTCATAAAACAAAACAGCCATAATATAAAATGCATGCTAAGATCTGTTGATCCATCGATAAATATTAAAATATAAAAGAGGCCTTATTTGATCAGATAAGGTCAATACCTAGTTTATACAGTTGTGTCATTTCTCATTATTTCATCTAATACTACAAACTGAAAATTACCATCTATTTAAATTCATATAATCTTGACACAGTTTGACTATAACTAAATTGAATTTTTTTTTTTTTTGCTTACAGATGGCAATGGGCATGGGTTACAAACCGATGGTTAACGATAACATGACTCCCAGGTCGAACGAGCATTTATTCCAAGATGAAATTGAAGATTTAGTTAAAAGGCCTCAATCAAACGAAGGCCCAAAAGTTAAGGTTAGTAATGAAAAACTTTGTTAAATGATATGAATACAAACGTAAAGACCAAATTTTTATCTATCATAATAGTTATCAAGTAAATTTAAAATTCAGAAAAACATGCTTTTATTACTTCTAAATCGATTAATACAGGTAGATAATCAGACAACTGTCTAATAATAGTAAAAATCAGATCTTTGGTTATGATTTATTCTTTACAATAATGATAACTTTTATTTAAATTGATAAAACTAATAAATATTAATAATGTTTAGCCTCAACCTATGGTCTACAAACCAATGCCCAACGATCTCTCCGCCAGAGCTGATCACCTGTTCCAAGATGATATGGATCTGATGAAGCGCCCTCAGCAGCCCGAACCACCAAAAGTCAAGGTAATTAGCAAATTTATCATTAGTTTAAACAATAAAATATAATTTTAAAAAGGAACAAAATATTTCAGATTTTATTTTCAATATTAATTTCTTTATTTTAAGCTATTTTTAATGGTACAATACCATACAATCTTAAATTATGACTTAAACTGTCAAACAATTGTAAATTTATATGAATAAATTGTTGAAGTAATAACAGCTGTTTAGGGGATGAAATTCTTTTATATGGACTAGTAATTCTAACTAACTTCTCATGCATTTATCTATTCAAACAATTTTCATCCAACTCCTCAAAATCAATTTTAAAAGTTTTAAATAAACTTAAAATTGATAACTCATAATGAGTTTTGATTGAAACATTACACGCAACTATAGAAAATATTATTTGCAACAATCACTTAATTTTATTAATATTCTTACTTCAGGAAAAAAATTAATCTGATAAATATTTCTACTGTTTTATTCTTTAGTTGATTACTAAAATCTTTCATATCTTAAATTTACACATGGTAGCAAAGATGGTGAATTGTTTAAAATAAAGGAAAAAAATAAGTTACTTTAGAAAAAGAAATTTGACATATAAGCCCAGTCAGACTATTTCTATAAGGATAAACCTACATAATATTTAATCCCTTTTCAATCGTACATTGATATTATGTGTTTATTCATAAAATTTAGATCTGTTTTGGAGACAAAAGCGTAAATGCATGGTATAAGCTGGCATTTTCAGTTTATTGTTTTTGTTGAAGAATTGGTATAATGTCTATATTAACCAGGCATATACCTAAATATGAAATTTCAGTTCCATATTTGAAAACTCAAATGGTCTTTGAGCAGTTAGAATACTTTTTCTATCTTATTAAGAGAAAATAAAACTGTGTTATAAAGTTAGCATAACAGCCTTCTATACCCAAGATCCCAGGTTCAAACCTGGCAGATGGTCCTAGGAGTTTTTAATAGGAGTAAAACATCCTTAGTTATGCTGTCCTTCAAGGGGACGTAAAAAGGTAGTCCTGAGCCTGTGCAATGTCAAGTACTCTTTAAAGATCCCTATCCTAATTAAACCTGGATAGGCAAAATCTAGAACTTCCACTGAAGCATTGTCCTGATTAGGCACAGTAGCATAAAGTGACATTAAATTAATAAACACTATTTCTTATTCAGCTTATTGACAGGTTGATTAAAAAAGATTTATGGATCATATGGGAAATAATATGTTACAATTTGATTTTTATTTTCTGCATAAATTACAATAACTTTTACAGCACCTTATAATTGTTGTTTTATTCTTTTCTAGGTTGGTATCGGTGTCAGCGGAATGCCATACAAGGGCAGCTGTGAAGGATACGGCCCACCTCGACCGGACTCACTCCTCCAAGACGAGTTCGAGAACTTGGTGAAGAGCCCTCCCCAGGCCGGCCAACCTATGCAGAAGGAGCCTATTCACATGTCTGTCGACCAGCGCACTGACTAAGGCTTGTCCATCAGCATCCACGCTTGTATACTGTTGAGATAAGATCCCTTTATAATGTCTATTTATTTACTTTTTGTATTGAAAAAACATTGTAAAAATAGCGAAAAAAAAAAAGAAGAAAAAAGTGTCGTGTTAAAATGTAAGACTTATATTATATTGACTATTTTTTAAGTTTCTGTACTAAAGTACAATGATAGGCTCGTAGTCGAGTATTTATTGTTTAAAAAGTTATTTAAATGTTATCATGATGATAATGGGGGTTTTTCATGATTTGGTATAAAAAAAAAAATGTTGATCCAAAAATTGTATATGTTTTTGTGAATATGTGAATATATTGGTATATAAATATTATTGCACAAGTGATAAGTTGTCATAGACGACGGGGTTGTGCAGCGTTATATTTGGGTAACTATTAAATTTACTGTATGTCATATTATAGTTAGTAATATAAGCCAATCATCACATGGTAGTAGTATACTTTGTTATATAATGACATTTTGTTATCCTCTTTGCTGATGCCTTAAAAAAAAAAGAATAAAAAATATTAAAGTCGATGTTCTTCTAAAATTTTGAAAACTGAAAGATAATCTTATTTATTTAATGAAAGTTTTCAGGACCATAAATTTTTAAAAGATTTGTGTTTAGAAATATATATTTATATATTTTGGTTTAAATTTTAAAAACTTCCTTTAATGATAGGAGTTATTGTAAAATATAATTATATATATATTTAAATTCCTCTAAACTAGGAATAAAGGATAAATATTGATGAACATAAAATTTAAAAAAAAAAGAAAAAAAAAAATTAAACTAATCTGATTTTGTCTATTTGAAAAATAGTATGTAAGTATTTATTTAAATTTAAAGACAAAACTTTCCTTAATACCAAATATCATCATTTATACCCTGTTTATAATTTATTTAAACGTATAGATTGTGTAAATATGCAGATTATAGTAGGCTATTTTATAGGTGGATCCATATAATAAAAACTAGTACATACATATACACAATATATTTATTACATGCCAACTGAATTAGAAACTCTTATAATAGATCTGTGAATGTTGATTGTTTTTAATATTCTCAGGATTATTCATATATATACATATATACTGGCCTCCGACTTATAACTAAACAGAAATAATTTATCAGAATTCGTAGTGCAATATTCGCATCTGTATTAATTAAATTTTCTGTTTATTACAGTTAATACAATATACAAGCTATAATAAAGTAGTTCACTATGCATTAAAATAGTCTAGTAGGTCTCCACTTTCACAAATAATAATTTGTAATAATAACCATAATATGCTATAGTCTTGACATTGAATGATGAATATTCAGAACAAATATTTGAGATAATATCAAAATATTCATGTTTATTGAAGTAATTTTTTTAACAAGATGACTGCCGAAACCTTGGGATAACTTATAGTTGCTTGTATACATTCAACTCGAGTTATCTTGTATTTCAAAGTAAATTTTTCCTGTGCTCAAACAGTGCTATCATATTCCTAATGCATCATAAAAAAAAAAAATGGAGTAAAAAAGTCAATATCATTATTAACCATCATAGAATCTTCTAATTGCCTCATTGCTTAAAAATTATACTTATCAAAAGATTTGAAAAAACTTTCCATGCGTAAATTACTTTTACCTTTTCAAAAAACAATATATTTTTTAATTGAAAACACATAACTGAGATTATCAAAATATTCTTGGCAGTCAGAATGTTAATTTAATGTTCAGATCATTTTTTTATTTTTTTTTTTTATTAGATAATAACCATGCCGAAAATAATACCAGACAATTCAGCCAAATCTAAAGTTTATAAAAATTAAAAAAAATTGTAAACATTAAGGTTAGACTGCGATTGCCTTCCTCTATATCACAACATATGCCCGATATTTAGATCATTTAGATTGTAATTAGGAAAACTATATATTGTTTAAATTGTCCCAATTGTAAATATATAAATAAATATGTATAGATAAATATGTCATTGTGAAAAGCTTATGTAATATTATGTTAACAATATATATCTAAGAAGTATAGAAACAAAATTATAATGCTTCCTAAAGGAATCTCAAAACGCTATCATATTGTTGCATAATTATCAAATATCTATAATATACTTAATGAGTATATTTATGTAACATAACCGTCTATCTGACTATCAAAATAAAATAAAAGTTAAAAAATGTAAAAAAAAAAAAAAAAAAAAATGAAATTTTATAACATAAGATATGTAAAAATAAAATGCATGATAAGTGATATATATTTGAAGTTAGTAATGAAACTATCTGTTTCTATTTGATTGTGTATAATATTACTGGCTTTTTTTCAATTAAGTTATAGTTTTTAATACATTCCCGAAATGTAATGATTTATTTGTTACTGTCCATTCAGTTTTGTTTGTATATTTTCTTTCTTTTTATTATGTATTTGCATTGCTATTACGCTAAATAGAATTTCATTTATATTTTTTATTTATTTCTTCATTATGTTTAATTTAAGATGGTACGGACAATGATTTGTTTCAGTTCCTTTAATTTTATACGACAATCCTAGGATGTGAATAAATTCCTTAGGATAAAACCTCGTATTAATTATTTTGTTTTTTCATAATTTGTAATAAAGTGAAGTCTGATGGCACATAATTTAGGCGCATAAAAAAAATCTTTTTGGCTAAAAAAAACAACATAAAAAATGAAATTGCAGACCAAAATTCGAGACTAGTTTAAGAGTAGATTATGATTGTCATCCTGTTAGTTAGTTAGTCTAGTCAGATTTCATACTATTTAGAACAATATTTTGGTAAATATTGTCTTTGCATCAGATACCGAGATAAAGAGGTCATAAATTGTATTATAATTAGCCTTGTCCATTATTGAGGCATAAGCTGTTGTCATAAAAAAAAAAAGAGACCTCTTTAAATAATTGATAATTAGTTTTAACTATCTGAAGCTTATCCAACTATGGTTTTATCTACTCTATTCCGGTACTGACCTTGTCGATTTGTCAAAATATTATAGGATCATAAATCGTGCCTACAAATGAGGTGTAACTGTCCTAGTACCTAACCTTGCCCCTTAGTTTCGGCTTCATCTACTACCTGTGTTCAAAAAATTTGACAAAAAAAAAAGTGCCTTCCATTTTCTGACCATTTTTTTATGTTATTATTATCTCATTTTGATGTAAAATTTATCGTTTTGTTTCTTTTAGGAGATGAACAAAATTAAAAATTATGATGAACAATTATTTGTAGGCATACTACTTGACCTTATAATTTTATCTTTAAACATATAACAAAATATTTATCACAGGCTAATGGATTTATTAGATTGTATCATTGTAACTGTGTTAGCTGCATTGTATGAGATGCAATAAAATTGTGTACACAAACAAGTGTCTTTTTTTTTTTTTTTTTTAGTTTGATTTACCTTCCTTTCATAATCCTTTTACCTATTTTTATTGCTGAATGTTTTACTTATTGGTACAGACTCTCTGTATAACTGGAGATTGATTATCATTATAGATTTTGTTTTACATAATTGTAAAATAAAAGGTTACTATTTATTATTTTTTTCATGTTTATCGAGAGCTTGTAATTTATATATTTACAAAATTTTACTGTAAATGAAAAAGTTCACTCCAATGAGAAGTTAGTAGGGAATAGTTACAACAAAAAATAAATGCTGCAAATTATTACACAATGGTGTATTATTTCCAAATAAAAATATTAGGGTATAAATGTTTATATAGATGTTGATAAGCAATTAAGTAATATGAAAAGCAATAATTTAAAGGATATCATATAACTATTGCTTTAATATCATCGTAGCTAGTTGTTAACCAAATCCAATGGTTCTTTTTTTATTTTGTTGAAAATTTAATTATCTATCGAATAGCTGTAAAAGCAAATTTTTTTGGTATTTATTTATTTATTAATCAGGAGAAAAATTGGTCCAGTAGTTTCGGAGAACAAACGGACGGCGAACAAACGGATTTTTTTTTTTCTTTATTCGTTATTGAGATTCTGTGCATCTTTAAACTTAGTGATGGGCAAATACTCAAAAAATTTGAGTACTGATTACTGTAATCAAATGATGCTCGCTGCTGATTACAAAATCTACTCAGCTTTCCTCCTGATTACTTTCAATTTTCCTCTGTAATCAAAATTTTCGTACTTTTGAATACTTGATTACTTTTTTATATGAGGTGGCCAGAATAGAGTATATTACATACATCTATTAAGTTAATTTATATTAATAATTTCATTAAGCCATCTTTTTTTCATATTGTCGATTATTTTAAACATTTCGTTAAAAAATTGATAAGGGTAATTTATTATTATTAAGATGGTGGGTTTATAGATTATTGTAAACTCTTCAGATAAAATCGATATCGGGGCCTATTATTATGTTTTTACACTTGGAATTTCATTTTAACTTTTTCGTATTTATTGTATACCAGGCTCGGTAGCTGGGTTCCCAAAGGTTCGTTACCGATTATGCTATTAATTTTAATCGCGCTCGCTCAAATATGGGTTTATTATAACTTTTTCGTATTTATTGGATACTAGGCTCAGTAGCTGCGTTCCCAAAGGTTCGTTACCGATAATACTATTAATTTTAATCGCGCTCGCTCAAATATGGGTTTATTATAACTTTTTCGTATTTATTGGATACTAGGCTCAGTAGCTGCGTTCCCAAAGGTTCGTTACCGATTATACTATTAATTTTAATCGCGCTCGCTCAAATATGGGTTTATTATAACTTTTTCGTATTTATTGGATACTAGGCTCAGTAGCTGCGTTCCCAAAGGTTCGTTACCGATTATACTATTAATTTTAATCGCGCTCGCTCAAATATGGGTTTATTATAACTTTTTCGTATTTATTGGATACTAGGCTCAGTAGCTGCGTTCCCAAAGGTTCGTTACCGATTATACTATTAATTTTAATCGCGCTCGCTCAAATATGGGTTTATTATAACTTTTTCGTATTTATTGGATACTAGGCTCAGTAGCTGCGTTCCCAAAGGTTCGTTACTGATTATACTATTAATTTTAATCGCGCTCGCTCAAATATGGGTTTATTATAACTTTTTCGTATTTATTGGATACTAGGCTCAGTAGCGGCGTTCCCAAAGGTTCGTTACCGATTACACTATTAATTTTAATCGCGCTCGCTCAAATATGGGTTTATTGTAACTTTTTCGTATTTATTGGATACAAGGTTAAGTAGCTGCGTTATGGAGGGTTCTAACTCGACCATTCTATTAATTATTCGTGTGCTTGCTCCAATATGGGTTTATTATAACTTTTTCGTATTTATCTAATACTAGACTAAATAGCTGCGTTACCAACGGTTCTTATAATTATCTCACATAATTTTAATATTTCTCCTTCCAGAATAGATTGATTTTAGTACTAATTTCAGTATTTTGTTTTCGGTTTGGCTGATAAACGTTTTATTAGTTTTAAGTGCGTTCGGATAAAAATTGATTTGTTTTAACTTCTTCGTGTTTCTTTTCTATGCTAATTTCTGTATTGGGTTTTGGGGGGTTTAGTTAGTGAATGTGTTAATGTTTTTTTAGTCAGTTGGTCTAATGTATGTTTATTTCGTGTTTTTTGTAACTTTTCATCTATTGGGTTACCGCTAATCCTTTTCATCAGGATAGAAATCTATCTATTTGGTTAATATTTTGGAGTTTGATAAAAATCAGCTGAACAGAACGATTATATACGCCTATTTTCATTTGATGATAAAAATTCAAACAAAATCTACTTTAAAGCAACCAAATGAAATAATTAATACCATTAACGAAATTCTTTAAAAAGTAAATATATTTTCAAGTATAAAAATAATACGAACATGTTAAAATAAACCTCTGCATTAGTTAGCGTAATTAAAATTAAAAGTATAATCTGTAACGAGCCCTTGGTTACGCAGCGACTGAGCCTAATAGCGAATAAATACGAAAAAGTTGTAATAAACCAATATTGGAGCGGGAACACGAAAAATTAATAGAATGGTCGGGTTAGAATCCCCCATAAAGCAGCAGCTGAGCCTAACAGCGAATAAATACGAAAAAGTTATAATAAACCCATATTTGAGCGAGCGCGATTAAAATTAATAGTATTATCGGTAACGAACCTTTGGGAACGCAGCTACTGAGCCTAGTATCCAATAAATACGAAAAAGTTATAATAAACCCATATTTGAGCGAGCGCGATTAAAATTAATAGCATAATCGGTAACGAACCTTTGGGAACGCAGCTACCGAGCCTGGTATACAATAAATACGAAAAAGTTAAAATGAAATTCCAAGTGTAAAAAAACACAATAATAGGCCCCGATATCGATTTTATCTGAAGAGTTTACAATAATCTATAAACCCACCATCTTAATAATAATAAATTACCCTTATCAATTTTTTAACGAAAAGTTTAAAATAATCGACAATTTGAAAAAAAAGATGGCTTAAAGAAATTATTAATATAAATTAACTAAATAGATGTATGTAATATACTCTATTCTGGCCACCTCATATAAAAAAGTAATTAAGTACTTAAAAGTACGAAAATTTTGATTACAGAGGAAAATAGAAAGTAATCAGGAGGAAAGCTGAGTAGATTTTGTAATCAGCAGCGAGCATCATCATGATTACAGTAATCAGTACTCAAATTTTTTGAGTATTTGCCCATCACTATTTAAACTTAAGCTCTCAAATTTTGAGGGGGAAGGTTTAATTTTTTTTTTTTGTTCTATATCTAAAAATCCTTATGTTTAATTAGCAGATCAGAAAACTGAGAATCTTAGGACTTCTTGGAATATATATTCTGAGCAAATAAAATGAAAATACCGACAAAGATTTTATTTAAAATCTTCTTAAGCCAGTACTACATGAAAAGTAAACAAAAAGAAACGTAAGAACAGAGAAATATTTACATGAAAGAATTTAAAGACAAATTTGCTTCTACTTTCACTTACCTATATATATAAAACAGACAGGTAAAAGGAAATGTGAATGTTGTCAATAAAATTTTCAATAGAAATAGTTATAAGGACTGTCGCATCCAGATAAAAATCATTGCAAAATGGTCTGTGTATGTAAACATTCTTTATATATATAAAAAACCCAAACAAGGTAAGTCAATATGTCTGAAATGTTACGGCTACTTTCAACTAAATGGGATTCAAATTATTTTACTTTTGTATAGCTCTAATCATGCTGATTAAGCCTGTTATAGCAATTCAACAGTCATAAAATTGAGAGTTGTCTCAACTTCATTGAAATAGTCTGAAAGGGCATAAATGGGAGTTTACTAAATAGTTTTATCAAAAAAGTATATTTTATTTTGTATCACTATCTCTCTGTAAATACTAGCATTCATTATTCAACTAATATTCTTAGCAACAAAATGTTCCAGAATAAAAATTGTTTTTCATTTCATTCATTCATTTCACAAATTTCGATAATTATAAACCACAAAAGAAGTTGAATAGGTAAATAATGTAGAAAAAAAAACAGTAATACTTTCTAAGAGTGAAAATAAACTTCCAGAAATAAAACTAGATTTTAGTTAAGACTATTTTAGAATAATTAATATCTAACATAGGAAATTATAGAATAAAATAACACAGTATAAGAAAAAAAAATTAATTATGGGTTGTTGCTAATAATATTAATTTTCTATTACTTATAGAAAACTAAATGTATCTGAGGAAAATATAAAGATTTTACAAGCTATAATTGAGCTGAAATCAATTTTCTCTCAAAATAGAGTGTCTATTAAAGTTGTGAGATGTTCGCACACTACTCCTTATATAAATTCATAAGTTATCTCCTATAATCAGGTTCATGGTTTATTATCAATGGATATAATTACCATTATAAACTAATGTTAGTAATATAATATAAAAAAATCTGGTGCGGGCAACACACCACTTTCACTTACCTCGACTGTTAAAATCAATTTAAAAACAATTGACTATTCTTCAATCTGAAAAATATATTGAGTTGATTTTTATTTAATAAAATTTATATTCATTTTTGTAGGAAACATATGATTTAGATTAAATAATAGATCTATTAAATTGTTAATCAGTAAAAAGTTTATTCCCCATTCGTCACTTTATGTCACTTTTCAGAACTTTGTGTATAGCATAATGTTTTTTTAAAAAGTATTACTGTTCTTATTTTTAAAAAACAAAAAATTACAATAAAAAATGTATCCTGTTTTATCCTTTAGTTGGTCATCAAATTCGTCCAACCTGTATATTTGGCCGTCCTTTACCAATGCCATTAAGATGATATGGTTAATCTTTTGGAATATACAAAATTAAAGGTAGTTTAGAGGAAGAAAATTTAAAATATCTGCATTTAAGCCCTGTCAGACTATTTCAATCAGAATTAAATTTACATGATATTAAAGCCCATGAAATTTTACATTAATATAGGGAGTTTAATCAAAATCGTTTTTGGATTTTTCAATATACTAACTTCAAAATACTAACAGAATGGATTGGGAAAGATAATTATCACTATCAGATCTTTCCTAATTTAACAGAGAGAAACCATGTTCTGGTGTTCTCAACTGCATGAGCCCTTGGGATGTCGTCACCTTAGCAACATTAAGTCTGAAGCCATACTAGTTAAAACCTGGACAGGTTGAAATTTACTTCAAGGAGAACGGAATAAATTTGAAGTTTGCAATTTGGCTCTATTTGGTTCCTATAAGTATCTGCCTTGCCTTACAAGGATAGTTTATTATGTCAATAAAATTTAAAAATATACAGCAATTGGAAGGAGGGAGTAACCTAGTCTGAAAAATGGGCTCTCAATCCTTTTTGACAAACCTCTTTGTGATGTTTTCCAAAGGTTGTTATTTTTTACACACTAGAATAGAATCTGAGATTCATCTTGTGGAATCACCTCAAAATAAAGGCTAACAGATCCAAATGGGAATCAAAGCCACTTCACTCTGAACTAACAATTCTCAAACTTGTTAAAAGTTTCTAACTCATACTTTTAATACCATGAAAAATATTAATTGGTGGTGATTGTCAGCTATCAGTGTTAAAGTAGAAGGTACATAATTATAAAAAAAAAAAAAAAAAAAATTATAACATCAACAAGAACAAACTCTTACGTTCAGTTTTAATGGACTTAACTTAAATCTTAACAAATTGTTTGTTTGTTTATTTATTTAACGTCACTTTATGCTACTATGGCTAATCGGACATGCTACAGTAGGAGTCCTAAATTTTGCCTATCCAGGTTTTATTAGAATAGGGATCTTTAACAAGTACCTGACATCGCACAGGCTCGGGACCACCTTTTAACGTCCCCTCCGAAGGACGGCATAACTAAGGATTTTTTTCTCCCATTAAAAAATCCTAGGACCACCTGCAGGTTTGAACCCGTGACCTTTGGCAAGGAAGCTGTTGTGACTAACCATCCAGCTACAAGTGATCCCAATCTTAAGAATTGCTTGGCAAGGACAGATATGCCTTAATTTTAATAATTATGAATATTTAAGAAACGGGGCATTTGATATAATCCAACTACACAGTTTAAATAAAAATATACAGTTAATAATTATAACCAAAACTGTTTTATTACAATTTCCTAAAATTCAAATTGAGTTTTTAGGACAGTCAGGTTTCATAAAAAATATCTGTCAATAAAGAGGTTAAAGTAAAATGCATTAAGACAGGCTGACATCATTAATTTTTTTACTAACGGCTATGACCAGTATATTGCCAACTTTGTTATCCTGTTTGAACTAATGCGAGTAGGGCTTTAAGGGAATACGAGATATTATTAGTGTATGCAAAGATCAGGTAAACCAGTGACCTTAAAGGTCATAATTGACTCAAGTTCAGTAAATGTGAAATTAGAACCCAAAATGAAGTTATGGAAGACACTTGAGACATTTCTTTTCAAAAGGCCATTCTAGGAAATTTTACAGGAATAGTAAAAATCTTTCGTTAATTTATTATCAAACCAATTTATTTGAGTCTTTTGGCATTAAAATCTAGATTTTTTTGTAATATAAATAAATGTCGTACAATTAAATTTTCTATCAGAGCTAGGGATGAAGTTAAGAGGGCATATCATGCTCAACTAATGGATTCCTTAAGTCTAAGTTCAATCAATAAGCACTGGACCAAACTCCCTCTAGAGGAAGAACGAATACCGTTAGATGCTGTTGCATGGTTCAGAATGATTACCGCCCATGATTACCTGGTGAAGCACTTGCATCAAATCAGAGTGGTAGTCTCTACTTTGCTGCCTTTGTTAGGCGAATAGTAAAATGGATGCAGCGCATCTAGAAGTATAATCCCGATTACAAAAAATAAGAGCTGAAACGCCATCCAGATCAGAGTGGTACTGAGCTGCCAGATCCCTTATGGCGGAAGTTCAAATGGGAAGGCATAATTAAAAAAAAAAAATTCTAAATTGTGTTTTCACAGGATTTTTCAATGATGATATTTCAATAAAACTCAACAATAAAAAAGCATATATGTCAAAATAACAATGTTATAAAAAAAAATTCCTATAGTTCTTTCTGGAAATTGACTTCACATTTGCTATATACAGCTTATAAAAATCTATTTTTAAAAGCACATATTGGTTTGAGTATAGCAAAATGATACATCAACAGTCTAATTTTATTAATAAAAATAAAAAAAGATATACTTTTATTACTAAACTAATGGATTCAAACCGCTATTCACTACAATATAAACACTATGAACCTATTTTAATTACTATGATAATCACTTGTTATTATTTTCTAAATACAAATCACACTGTTTCTATTTGATGGTGCAATTTATCTCTTATATAATTTTAGCTTTTCTACCTATTTTTTTTTCAATTTATCCTTCAAACAATCATGACAAAGAAGTAAACCACTTATCAACAGATATAAAATTATTATGAAACAAAAAGTAAACTATACATACAGCTTTATGTGTGCCAATGTATTTGCCTAAGTTATTTGTCTTTATCACAGTTAAACCAGCGACAAGGGACAGATGCTCGATATAACATAACAAACACAAGGATATAATTTTTTTGGTGGGATTAAAGGGTGATGGAAAAATAACTGACCTTACTTTCCTCTCTGACCTCACCACAGTTCATATTGTCTTTAGTGTATAATAATACTGTGGATAAGTGAATCATGAAAAAAGAATAAAGCACAAACTTGGAGGACTAAGCAGCTGAGAATCAAATTTATTTTCAAGCAAAATGAACATTTAGTTTTGATTCTTTCCTTAACTCTATGAATACAATTATTGCCCAGTCCAATAAATGAGTCATGTTTCATATAATGAAAAATTGGGATTATTACCTTCTCCCACATTTGCAATTTATAATATTTTAAAATAATGAAGACATTTCAAATGAATAGATAAAGTGTATGTATTGATTAGATTAAATATTGTTTTGATATTACTACTGAGAGATTGAATTTTATTTTATTTCTGGTATCTACTAACGTGTAGGCACAGAGCTGGTCTGAAAATAGACTGTTCTGTAGAATGTATGAAAGAGGGATGTATGAATTTTTTAAATTATTTTAAAAGATAAATTTCAGAATAGTTTCTACTAACTCAGATTTAAAAGGAATAATATTACTCTTAAATTACCTTCAAAAGGATATTAACATGAGAAAAATAGTTTGTTATGCATTCATTTATTATGAGTAAAATTTAATTTGTATTACTTAAATTAAAATTAAATGTAAAATAAATCTTTTACTAATAATTTTATATAACTGAACATTTTAATATTGTTATTTCATTATGTCCACAGGACCTCAGACAACGGTGAGAATTAAACCACAATTTTGAGGTCTCAATAGTCCACAATGTTGGTACTGACCCTAGTAGTAGTTTTAGCATAAACATTGATCAATGTTAAAAAAATCTGGAGTACACATCACAGAACTCTCCTTAGTTGCTTACCACAAATAAATTATACATACAAGTTTTGTATTAAACTGCAAAATTAACAGTAAAAAGTTTTGCATAATTATAATTAGTTTCCGTGGTAACATTTGGAAATTATCTAAAAGTAAAAAATATTATTTACTATGCTGAGAGTTCTTTCCCCTCTCCATTCATTTATAGGCCTTTGTTAAAATAATTGTTAACATCTCCCATTTTCCATTTCCATAAATTATACATCTATATTATTAATCTTATTTTGAAAAACTTTTTGGAGAAATACATATATATATTTTCTACATTTGTTGATAATTAAATTATTTCAGACTTTATACTTAGACCTTGCATAAAACTACTTCTAAAAATGAGAGATGGTTAATTAATGCAAATAAATACAAATTAAAGGTACTTGAAGAGAGGAAACTTTGAAAATTTGGCATTTAAGTCCTGTCGAACCATTAGGATTCAACGATGAGTTAACTGACATAATATTAAATTGATATTCAACTAACATTGGCATAATCAGTTTAATCATAAGCCGTTTTTGAGAAAAAAGTAAAGAGGCGTCAAATGTAATAAAACACATGACTATGTAAAATAAACACATGGCATTTCCTGTAAGCTGATTAGTGGAAATATTGCATTTTCAATAATTAGTAATTTCATTTTGATGTAAATTTTCGTTCCTTAGACTTACTACATACACACACACACACACACCATGCTGCTAATTCTTTTGAGGGAGGTACCTTAAAATGTGTTTTTCCTATTAAAAACTCAAAATTTCACAATCAATAAGGTATTTACTTGCTATATATATAACTAAAAGTAAATTTGTCAAATAAAATGTGATCAATATTTAGTAAGTCACTTAAACATGATAAATTAATTGAACATTGGATATTAAATAGTTGTTTTCATTATTTTCTTTTTCTTTTCTTTTTTTTTTTTTTTTTTTTTTTTGATCACTATCAAAACCATCTTTTTTCCTTCTGATAAATTCATTTATAATTTATATATACGAAATTATAATTATTAATAATACTATTTCTCTACTTTTTAAAGTAACTATTACAGGATCTTTCTACCAATAATGCCATCTAGTGGTTTTTATAAAAACTAATGGAAAGAATCAACCTGATTCAATCAGGCCAATTTCATAAGTTAACTAAATCCCAATTAGATGGAAATTGTTTTTAAAAATAAAAATTGATCAAAACATTTTTATATGCCAAATTCATTTTGGTTTTGATTTGAAATATTATTTGTACATTTTCAACATTTTTTTAATATTAATACATTTTCGTTGGTGTGCAAATGTGTGCTTAGTCCAAAATTATTAAAAGTCTTACCACCTTTTTTCAAAAAAACAAATATTTTTAATTGTAAACATCCACTTTGTACAAAATTTGAAACAGATTACTGCCATGGAGACATGATTTTATTAATTATCTAGTTTCAACAATAAATCTCATAACTTTTAAACATTCCAGAACAATATTATTTCATTACTTGGTAAATGAAGTCTTACAGACAAAAAAAAAAAAAAAAAATTAATAATCTGATAAAGAAAGTTACTGAAGAAGAAAGTGACAATGATTGTGTCATTTATCGCATTAAATATCAATCAGGTGAGTAGGACCAAATGAAAAAGTCTACTTCATCATATTTACATTAAGTACCCCTAGCATTACTTTGAGAATTAAATAGAAATGTGACTAAAGAGTTTATTTGAGGCATTATTGTTTTAAAAAAAGTACTGCTTTTTTTATGTTGTGTCTAGTTATGAAAAAGTGTTGTTGTAACGTAGTGTGTAGTGTTTGTATTTTTAATTTGTATTCATGTAAATAAAAAAACAAAAGTAAATAGCTATCTTTCTGTTGGTCTATGTATATTCACTGCTACAAAAAAACCTGAACTATTATTGACAAAGAATTTATTTGTTATTATATTAGTTGAAAGGTTTTAAGCGATTTCAACCTTTCATCCTATCAATTGTTAAGTTTGGATTTATTCCATATTTGAAAGGCTATTTTTTTATTGTTTTTAAAGTGAAATTTTTAGGAATAGCTATCATTCTTTATTGCAATAACTCATACAGTGTTCACCTTAATGTTTAAAAAAAAAAAAAAAAAAAAAAAGAAGAATATTTTAACAATCATAAAAAAATAGGAAAAGCCTTACTATATATAATACTGTGTGGCTTTCTGGAACATCTGTGCAAAGTTTATTTTATGAATAATAAATTAATTGTGATAAGAGAAAATTTTTTATTTGAAATGGTTTGAAAATTAAACAAACATGGTAAAAATTATCTATTTTTTCCAGAAGATTCCTAGTATTCTTTTTAATTTTTACTTTCCCTTAACTATGTATAAAATACATAGTTAAGGGAAAGTATTGCGATTGTGAAAATTTTCTAATTCTAGTTGTCAAAGAAATACACGGTTTAGGGTCCCCTAAGTCCAAATAAGAAAGTCCCACAAGAAGGGGTGTGTGTGTGTGTGTGTGTGTGTGTTGTCCTTGTGTATGTGGTAACTCCAGTTGTGTGAAACTGAAATTGCCTATTTGTGACAACTGTTCGTATTAGTGACAACTGTCCGAGATGTTACAGCACCTTTTTCAATAAAAATCGACCTACTAGAAGCATTACTTTAAACCTTGCATTTTGCACCTTTTTAAGATTTTTTCAAAAACAGCTCTAGCGATTTTGATTAAACTCGCTATATCGATGTAAAATGTAGTAGGCTTTAATATTATATAGGTTTAATTCTGATTTAAATAGTCTGGCAGGTCTTAAATGCTGATATTTTTAATTTTCTTTCTCTAAAGTACCTTTAATTTTATATATTCAGAAAAAGTACCCATACTAATAAGATTATGATTGATAAAAAATGGCTAAATATAAAAATTGAACAAATTTGATAACCAATTAAAGGAGAAAAGAGCAATAATATTTTTTAAATGCAAGTTTTTCACAGTGAACTTCTGTACTATATTATATATTATATTATATTTGGTTTTCTGAACCTAAGAACAGCAACATATATGTATGATATACCATTAGAAAGCTAAATATTTTAGAAAACATATTATATAAAATACAATGTTTTAAAGGTAATGTAATGTGACAAATAGGGTATAAAATTATTACTGATAATTATAAGTAACAATTTGATATTGGAATATTATTTAATATAAATCATGTGTTTCCAACGAAACTAGATAAACTTTTTAGCTAAATCAACTTAATAACTTTTAAATTCAATTTTATTTATTAGTTCTTAAATTTGTTTTAAGAACCGCAGTATGTGAAAGTCTTGGGTTGCCCACACCAGATTTTTTTAATTTTCAAGCAACGCACACATTTGGTTAAACAAACAATTTATAAAAATTTAGATATCAAAGTAAATTTGTGTATAATTCTTTATTTTTATATATTAATTCAAATAATAAAATTAACCAAGCAAATGTTTACAATTGTAAAAATATTCAATTATAATAATAATTATATGTTAGATATGAATTTAATCATAGTTAAATTCATTCTTATATATTAAATTTAAAAAATAAAATCAACCAAACAACACATTTGTCTAAATGGAAAAAAAAAAAAAAAAATAGTTAAAATAGGACAGAAGTTCACAGTGAAAAAAATGCTGTTTTTTAATGCAACATTTGATTAAAAAATAAATAATCTTCAAATATATGATAGTTAACCTATTATAAATAAGATTTTTTTCATTTCTCGAATTAAAACAAAAATCAACAATGCAAAACAAGAATTCTGCATAAAAAGCATCTCATACTCATACAATCATTCCAGAGCGATGAACAGAAATTAATAATCTAAAAGCGAGCAAAATACAAAAAGGAATATTACATATATTATTTACAGTAGTTATGCAACTGTTCTACATAGTGTTGAACATTACAAAAAAGAAAAACAAAACAAGAGAATAGCTCATTTTGAGGTGGGTCACTGTGTTTCCTCATTGTGGTTTAAGTGATATCTCACACATTGTTTGGAAATAAAAAACTAATGTTATAATTTTTTTTTTTAATGCTACAATTATAAAATACATCCATAAAATTGAGTACAAATTATGAAGTTAGAGATTTTCAAGAATGTTCTGGTATGAAAACAATGTTAAATATCATTTCAGAAAAATGTTATAGTTTTATTAATAACATCAACAGGTAACAACCGAAATTCTGAGGCCATTTATAAGGTCGAAGAACATCCATAAAAGGAATGCAGCTGAAGTCATATCTGACCAAATAAGGAAAAGTGAGAGAGGGTAAACTGGGACAAGATACATATGGTCATAGAAGTTTAGTTCTTGGCCGTATCTTGAGAGATTAACTTATTGTAAGTCTTCTCGAATTAAAAATAGTAAAGCTTAATTACAATTTTGGATATAAAAATGTTTTATAGAATATTGTAATGGGACTAGTTTACATTTTTATCAAAGAATAAGTTTTCCGATTATTTTACATTGTAAAGGTTAATATTATTTTATAATTTAAAAAATATCTTATATTTTTTGGCTCATAAATTTATTTGATAATACAGTGAAATATCTTATCAGTTAAAGTGAAAATATTTTAAGGTGTGGTTAATCCTAATATTACGTTACACAGGGAGGTTAATCAGCTGAGTGAGTCATAGGTCGTTAACATTTTTTGTTTGTCTATAGTTGTTTAACAGTTTTAAGTTTATAATTGTTGCTTTCTTATTTAAGTAATTTATTTTATATTCGTTATTAGTAAGTTATTCGAATTTGATGTAATTTTGTTTCGAAATATTTATTTGTAAATATATAAAAGTCCTTGAAAATCGAATAATGAAAAATTATCAGCATTATAAAATCTTTGGACACATTTTTGTTTCTCTTGTGCTTTCTAAATTTTAATAAAAACATTTTTGAGAAGTTCAACTTCTTTTGCTTTAATTATGAATTTAGTTTTTTAAACTTTATCTTCTAATACTGAATTCATGTATGAATTAATTCTAAAATGTCAAGTTCACTTTTCACAACAACTTACAGATAATTGGTTTGTGTGCAGGTAATTAAAGTACTTAACCATGTCTTCAAGAAAAACAGCCGGCCGTAGAGCTACCACTAAGAAGCGTGCTCAAAGAGCAACTTCAAATGTATTCGCTATGTTCGATCAGGCTCAAATTCAAGAATTTAAAGAAGCCTTCAACATGATAGATCAGAACAGGGATGGATTTGTAGACAAAGAGGATCTTCATGATATGCTGGCTTCACTTGGTATGTACTTTCTGTTTAATTATTTATATTAATATTATGCGGGGCATTTAGTGGATTTCGTGTGATTCCTTATTTCAAATCTCATAAGAAAGATAAGTCGATAAATGTTATCAATGATAATTATGCTCATAATCATTGTCCTTGGAGATTATGTGTATGTTTTCAATATTGTTGCAGTGTCATTAGTATAACATCACTATTGCCATGTTAATAGAATATAAATTGCCATCATCTTTATTTCAGATCTCCTGTTAATACCTATTTTCTCTCTATATGATGTAAATTTAGTTTACTTATTTACTGGTTGTAATGTAAATAAACTAACAGTATTCCTGCTAAATATGATTTAGTCTGTTTTGTATTCTTCTAGAGTTTAATATGTTTCAATTGACCACTTAGAGATTGAAGTAATACGGTATAATATGTAATACGGCCTTAGAAGAAAGATGATTTCTCCTTTTAATGATAAACGAAAACAATGGAAAAATAAAATTAGAATAAGTATGCTTGTTTTTTTATGGTTAGTTATGGTTGTCTTATCTTATATAGAAAGCAATCGTACTTGATGCCAGTGGTATAACTAATTTTTTTTTTCTTGTTGCCATACTTAGTCAAATTTTATGTCTGACTCATCTGCTATTTCATAAGACTGCTGTTAACTATGTAATTTATTTAAGTATTGCGGACAGCATCTCTTAGACTATGTGATACAATTTTTTTTTTTTTTTTTTTTTTTTTTTTTTTTTTTTTTTTTTGTATTTCATTTCTGTTTGCCCAATCTTCTGCTGTTCATGATATAGCTTAAATGTTACTACATTGGCAATAAATGTTTTCAAAGATAATTAAATTAATTGGCAAAGCAGTTAATAGTTTAAGGCGGTTTAATTAATTAATGTTATAAAAGTTGACTTTTTTTTTCTATTATCATGGTTATCTATGATAATAAATGATGATAAAGTTTATGATAAGTTATAACTGTTGATTAATACTTAATTTAGAAAAATAGGTACATCTACAAGAAGTGTTTTAATTTTAAGTTTAATAATTATTAGGTGAGTCCAAATCAATGAATTTCTTGGGATAGCATTTATTTGTTTATGGTTACTGCTCTTTTCCCATGAATCATAATGCCTAAAACCTTCCCTAAATTATTTAACAGGAAATTCCTATTGTTTTCTCTAATCAGATGAGTAGTTCTGAATATGAAAGTTCAAACACAATTTTCCTATTTTACTTTCACTTATCTATATATGAAATATTTAGTTAGGGGTTATAATGCAGTCTTGAAAATTTTGAAATTAGAGTTTTCGATGAATATACCTGTTTTTGGGTCCAATGAGTCCAAATGGCGAAGTCACTCAAAAAAGTCTATGTGTGGATATGTTGTTAAATGCTAAGTTGTATAAAACTGGAAGAAACACTTCACTACACCATGCATTTTGCATCTTTTTACAATTTTCTCAAAAAACTGCTCTTAACAGTTTAGATTAAACTCACTATATCAGTGTAAAATGTAGTTGGCTTTAATATCATATAGTTTTCATTCTGATTGAAATAGTCTGACTAGGTTTAAATGCCGATATTTTATTTATTTTTTTTGTTTGCTGTATAATAGCCTTAATTTTGTAGAATTGAAAATATTAACGACTATTTCATCTTGTTAGCATTGATAAAAAATAGATTAATATTCAAGTTGAATAAATTTTATAACCAAATAAAAAAGAAAAGGGCAAAAATATTTTTTTTTTTATACATCTTTATTTTTGAACATAAGACTATTTATATAGATGTAAAACATTCTGTTGGAAAGCTAAAGATTTTTTAAGAAAAATGTTATCTTATATTAAAAGTTGTATAAGGTAATGATAAAACTAAGTCATTGTTTTAGATAATAATTTGTTTTTTAGATTATTTAATCCAAAATAAATGTTTCCATTGAAACTCAATGCAATTCTTTAAACATTTTTCAACTTTAACTTCATTTAAAAGTTCTTAATTTGATTTTAACAACAGAGGTAAAGGAAAGCCATGTGTTGCATGCCCCAGATTTTTTTATATTGATATATGCTTTTATCCACTAGCCTGACAAAGGAATTTGGGTTTACTTGGATCTGTTTCCACTCACTCCTAAAAATATTTGAAATATCTTCTCCATGAATTACTTATTTTTGATTGTTGAAATTATTTTGAGAATACTGGAAGGAATTAGTCCGGGTGGCGGTCATTAAATGAAACAACTAAATAGTTTCAACTATTTTATTGTTTGCCAACGTTTCGACCCCCTTTGTGGGTCATCATCAGGGCTAAAAAGATACAAAAGAATATAATTTCAATGACATTACATACAATATTGTATAACCTATTTAGCTAGAAAACGTCGATATTGAAAAAATAACAGAAGAACTGTATATGTAAAAAAAACTTAATTAAAATACAATGACCATATTACAATAATGAAAGTGTTATACAGAAAAAATAAAAATGTTCACTAAACAAAATTTACACAGGTATCAATAATTTACATTAAATATGAAATATAAAAATATGAAGTAGAGTGGAGATACGTACCGCATGGTGGGAGAATGGAAACTAGGTACTGTTTGGTAGATGGGGGGTAGGTAGGATGGAAAATACGTAGGAAAAGGTAGAATGGAAAATACGTACTGATTTATGGACAGGGTCTGACAACAATGACTAAAATTCTTAATACTACCATACAAAGAATCAATGAAATTTAACTTATGATTATAATAATGATACAGGATAAAAAATTATAATTTAATTCTTGAAATATCACCTATATAATAGTAAAAACAGTGATGGAAGATGTATATGGAGAAAAACTGACTGTACCTCCCAACTTAATTATCCCTAATTCTGTTTAAGGTATCCAAAGATAACAGAGTGGAAAAAAATAAAAATGGAACATTGTAAAATACATTAATTGACAAATCTTACAGGTTGATAAAAAAGTTAAATAAACATAAATACAAGTTGGAATAAATTGAATAGTGAAGACATTTAGAAAATTTTAAATACATAAACAAAAACAAAATAAATACATATATAGAATTATATGGATACCTAAAATAGATTTAAAATTATAAATAAAAACCAACAAACAATAATAATGAAAAACAAAACAATATATATGGTGGGATAGACAGAGAAAATATGCTACTTAATAGAGTTTAATATGTGGCTATATGTGGAGGAAATGCATTGTTTATCGGTTTTGTGGTTAACAGGATTGGATTGGAGGTGGATGTGGACGGATTCTGCGATTAGTCTTTTCCTATGGTTTGGAACATAATCTAAAATGGAGCAGTCGTCAAAGTTAAAGGAATGATTGAAATGTATGGAGTGTTCAGAAAGTTTTGAGGCTAGAGGGTTTCGAGAGGATACGGAGAGTTTATGTTGCGATATTCTGGTTTTTAGGTAATTTTTGGTTTCTCCTACATAGGATACATCACAATCTGAACATGAAATTTTATAAACAATATTGGAACGTATTTTCTCTGTCTATCCCACCATATATATTGTTTTGTTTTTCATTATTATTGTTTGTTGGTTTTTATTTATAATTTTAAATCTATTTTAGGTATCCATATAATTCTATATATGTATTTATTTTGTTTTTGTTTATGTATTTAAAATTGTCTAAATGTCTTCACTATTCAATTTATTCCAACTTGTATTTATGTTTATTTAACTTTTTTATCAACCTGTAAGATTTGTCAATTAATGTATTTTACAATGTTCCATTTTTATTTTTTTCCACTCTGTTATCTTTGGATACCTTAAACAGAATTAGGGATAATTAAGTTGGGAGGTACAGTCAGTTTTTCTCCATATACATCTTCCATCACTGTTTTTACTATTATATAGGTGATATTTCAAGAATTAAATTATAATTTTTTATCCTGTATCATTATTATAATCATAAGTTAAATTTCATTGATTCTTTGTATGGTAGTATTAAGAATTTTAGTCATTGTTGTCAGACCCTGTCCATAAATCAGTACGTATTTTCCATTCTACCTTTTCCTACGTATTTTCCATCCTACCTACCCCCCATCTACCAAACAGTACCTAGTTTCCATTTTCCCACCATGCGGTACGTATCTCCACTCTACTTCATATTTTTATATTTCATATTTAATGTAAATTATTGATACCTGTGTAAATTTTGTTTAGTGAACATTTTTATTTTTTCTGTATAACACTTTCATTATTGTAATATGGTCATTGTATTTTAATTAAGTTTTTTTTACATATACAGTTCTTCTGTTACTTTTTCAATATCGACGTTTTCTAGCTAAATAGGTTATACAATATTGTATGTAATGTCATTGAAATTATATTCTTTTGTATCTTTTTAGCCCTGATGATGACCCACAAAGGGGGTCGAAACGTTGGCAAACAATAAAATAGTTGAAACTATTCAGTTGTTTCATTTAATGACCGCCACCCGGACTAATTCCTTCCAGTAATTCTCAACGGTCAACTAATTACATCCACAATATTTTGAGAATAGAGTATCATCTTATGGATTGGCCCTGGCATCGGGGAGGTGTTGTCGATTTCTGCCTCAGTTCGTTTTGCCCTAGAGAAACTGTGTACATTTCTGAATTATTAGCAACACACTAAAAGAGTATTCCAGTCTAGCCTTTTATTGGTGTTTTCATAAATAAAATAATTTTTCAGGAAAGAGCCCAACTGATGAATATCTCGAAGCAATGATGAACGAAGCCCCAGGCCCGATCAATTTCACCATGTTCTTGACACTTTTCGGTGAAAGGCTCCAAGGCACTGATCCTGAAGATGTGATTAAGAATGCGTTTGGATGCTTCGATGAAGACAACAGCGGCTACTTAAACGAGGAGCGTCTTCGTGAATTATTGGTCACTATGGGTGATAGGTTCACTGATGAAGATGTAAGTTTTTCCTTTCTTAAGTTAAACTTCATAAAAGAAAAAATATTTTTCTCTTAAAAGTAGTAAAATCTACCTTTAATCAATCAGAAGAGTATTTAAAAGGGTATTTAAATCTTTTTGCATCACTTTGGTGCTCAGATGTTTTCTCTTTGTGTATTATGTGGGTTGAACCACACAATTTAACTGAAAATTCATTCTCTTTAACCATTCTTAACGAAAATAACAAAAATTAACTTTACAGTGAACTTTTTACAACTCAGACAGTTGAGAAATCAATAAATCAAACCAAGAATAAAATTCATCTTATTAATTCCCCTTAGAGGATTACTAGATTGTTAATAAATCTCCAGACACAAAAATCACATTGTTTATTCTTATTTATTTTTATTCTGTTAAAAGTCTCAGTAATTATTAGATTTAATCAAATTATTTCTTATTATATACGATATTCACAAACTTTTATTACATCTAATTAACAAATTGGTTTATAAATTTAAATAGTAAACTTTTAGGTATTCATAGAAGTTATTTATGATTATTGATGTAAACCACAGATGGTCTCAAGCTTTTGACCGGCTGTGTATTTCTGAACCAAATTTGTACGATTGATTCACACTTGTGAGAAACCACCTCTTGCAGGGAAGTTATAGAGGGGGAAAGAAAAAAAATTAAATTGTTTTCTCACAAACTTACTGGACTCACTTTTCCGTGGTAAAACATTATAAAAGTACTTTGGGGATAACCCTTATATATATTTTTTTCTCGAAAATTGGTGGAACCATTTTAGAGACAATTTTTATTTAATTGTAGAAAAGTAAATTCCTTATGTAAATAAGTTTAATATGTATTTTACAAACAGTCTCACATAATTAGATGTGTTATTTTTATTTTATTTTGTTTTTATAGAAACATATATTTATAAGAAACTATTAGTAGATTTTCTTATTTCTGCATTACCTTGACAGACATGACTCTGTACAACAGTAAATGTTGGATAACAATGATCCACAATTAATGAGAACAAATATTGCAATTATAGACTAAACAGACAAAGCTACAAGGAATAAAACACTTATTTTGTTTATACCATTTAATAAGTTTAAGCCTAGCCCATATGCACCTGCAGAAAATTTATTTAATATGTAAATATTTATGCATTCATTGAAAATGTATTTCAAAATCTACATTTTATTATTTAAAACAAAATCTGGATTTCTGTAAGTATTATTTTAAACAATTTTTTTTGTTTCATTTTCATACTCATTCAGCAACACTGTATATGCTGGATAGTTCCACCATTTTCTTTATTTTCAGCCCTTAAAAAGATTCATGAGATAATGGAATTATTATGTGCTTATAAAGATGGTTGTCTATGTATTTATTATTTGCGTGGTAAACATTCGCATGTCATATGTGTAAAAGTTGAAGTTAAATTGTCTGATAAGTTTGACTGCCAGTCGACGAAACTCCCCATAAGGCAAAGTCTACTGTATTAGGATTACAAAGAAATATATACAAGTGGGATATGATATTAGGCTGGTGAATTGAAAACATTTGCTTTGAAAATTAAGCTTTCTTGTATATTTAAAAAAAAATAACTGAATGGAATATGAACAAGTGATTCGAAAAGGAAGTATTTCTTAATTTAAAATTATTTTTAGAAATATTAATTACCAAAATATGATTTTAAAAGTTGTTTGTTTTGTTGTAAACATATATTGATAAACTCAAATTTAAACACTTTTCAGTTAGATTTGTTTGGAGAGAGTAAATCTGTTTTTAATAGGTTTCTTAGAAGTGATTCTAGCTGTATCTTTATGGAAAAACAAACTGAATTTATGGCAACAATAAATAATAACAAATTTCTGTTGTTATTCACGCTCGTTGTTTGTCTGATCTTGAATACTAATTTCAAAAACTGTACCCATATATACAGTTTTACTCATTTTTATTTACCATTTATTACTATTATTTTTTTTTTTTTTGTAGTCGATTTTTTATAAATTTTCTTCTATTATTTCTAAATTCAATATTCAATATATTATTATTATCAATACATTCAACTACATATTCAATTATTGCTTGGAACAAAAATCCTGATCTATTGATTTTGAATCATTTTACAATAGAATTAACAAATGATAGTACATTGTCAACATGTAAATAAAACTTTCCTTTTCTTCTTTAATGAGAATAGAGATCTTTAATGAGTACCTGACATCAAAAATGCTTGGGACCACCATTTTTTGTTCCCTCCTGAGGACAACATAGCCGAGAAGTTTTTACTCCCATTAAAAAATCCTAGGGTCACCTGCTTGGTTTAAACATGCAACCTTGGGCAGAAAAGGCTGTTATGCTAGTCACTGCACCACAGATAACCGTTGTCTTAACTTAGTGAAACATCATTAAAAAAAAATGACAACAGTTTCTATTCATCCTGTTTTACTGAGTCTGCTGGTGTTCCTCAATGCATTATCCTAGGATATATTCTTTACACAATATGTACAACTTATATACCATCCATACACTTTCTACTTTATGAATGCTGATGATTCTTGTGTTTTATCAGTTGACAATGATCTAATTACTGATCTAAAACTCTTCAACAGTGACCTTGAGTGAGGAATGATTTGAAAATTGGTGGATTAAAATAAACTCCGACGAATCCCATAAAATATTCTTTACTCTTCTTCCGAAACCTATGACTTACTGCCCTACAGTAAACTTTAATAGTATACTGTTTGTCCCTCTTGAACAGATTCGATACCTAGGACTCCATCTAGATAAATGTCTTTGAATCCTCATGCAAGACTGAAAGAAGAAGGAATTGCTCAATATTTTCGGTTACTTTAACTGTTACTTGATAAACATTATAATATTTCATTTTACATCAAAAGGCTCAATAATATGATTATCAAAAAGCCAATCTGGACTTAAACGAGTTTAGGTTTAGGGCTCTACTAAACCATCAAAATTCTATCTTATATTATCCATATCTTCAATAATCCTTATTGTTTCACAAATAAACTTATCCACATTGTATTTAATTTTTCATATTTTGCTGATTCTGCCTGAACCAGGCTACTCCTTTCAGACTACTCATTTCATGATAAACTCCATGCCCACTGAAACCTACTTGTTCAGTCCTCGCTTCCTCTTTGATTACAGATAATCCCTTAGAGATTTCTGATAAGAAGAAGGCTACAAGACTTTCTGGTTTAGAATATTTACTTGAGTACTACCAATGGGTAGTTTCTTTATACGTTTGTTATATGTCATTTGTATTCAAGCATATTTCCTTATATTATTAAATTCAGTTGTATATTAAAAATTTTTAATTTTGTTTGCAGGTGGATGAGATGTATCGCGAAGCTCCCATCAAGAACGGCATGTTTGATTACATCGAGTTCACTCGAATCCTCAAGCACGGAGCTAAGGATAAGGACGAACAATAGTTTGTCTTAAGCAGACATTTTATCCGAATTTTTATATGTATATGCTTACCACAATCATACTCTTTATATATTTTTATACCTACCATTAAACATTTTATGTTAATCCATTTGGTTGTTTTATGTAAGATAATTTAAAAATTATGTATTTATTCAGTGAATTTCGTTATTTAAAAATATATGTAAACTACACTACTTAAAGTGAAAACTTAACTTTTGTTCTTTTTTTTTTTTTTCACACCTTTTTTATTCATAATATCTTTTTTATCCATTTTCGAGTGATTATTATTTGTATATTATCTGCTTGTTATTGATCATAATAATATTTTATTTAATAAATCAGTTCTTTGGTTAGTAAAATGGATATCAGGGTCAGTGAACTATTAAAAATAATATTTTATATTTACAAATCTTATAATTATTATACTCTAACAATAAATTAATTAAACTTAATACATTTATTTACAATGTAAATTATAGATAATTGTTATTTTTGAGATAAGGTTGCAAATGGTGCATTAAATTTGTTTTAAGAAAATTTAGGATTAAAGTCCTATCCTTAGATGTTAAAAATTAAAAATGGTTAAAATCATTGTTAATAATTTAAAAATGTTTATTGTTGGTGCTCATTCTGAGTTTACTTTAATTTCTTGGTATCTTTTTATAATATATGTTGAACTGTACTCAGTATATATTGTGTATATAAATACTATAATATCTGCAGATAATATAGTAATAAATTATTATACTCTGCCTGGAGAAGTTCAAACTCAGCTAAATAACACACTGTTCCTTTTCCAATTGGTGTGTAGAAACCTATTAAAGCCAATTAACAAATTTTAAATGCAATGAGATAAATTAGAAGATACTTCTCTTCTATCACGCTGATGAATTAATAAATAAAGGTAATAACTGTAATTATTTTTAAAATATGAAAAAAAAAATATATAGAAATTTGTTGAGACAATCGAGAATTATCAATTAATGAGGTTAGATAAAAGTATGAGCTAAAATGTTTTAAACATTTTTCATGAGGAACATGAGGAAATATTATAATTTAAAAAAAATTAAGTTAAGTAAAAAGGATGAATTATTTTAAATTTTAAAATTAAAATATGCTTAAGTAAATAACATAACATGGTTGGCACAACACCCCATTAACAGGTCAAGGCCTCCTCTAAAAGCTTTTTTCCAGTCTGTTCTTCTCCTTTCCCCTTTTCCAGGTATCTCCCTCTTGAACCAGGCCAAAAATTCTTCTCAATATTTTCCTCTAAAACCCTTGGAGCAAGTTCTCAATGGTTCTGATAAAGGCCCAGGTCTCTGGTTCATACATAAGAACTGGACGAACCAAAGTCCTATATAAGCTGACCTTGATCTTGTTTGAGTAGAAAGGTGGTTGCTTTTGAATTATTTTGCTGACCCGAAATAGCTCAGATTGTCTGCAGATATTCTCTGGTTGATCTCCTGGGCTAGTTCGTTTTAATGCGTTTATTTCTGAGCCCAAGTAAACAAACCTTTGCTCTCTGAAATGCAACTTCGAAAAGTCCTGTCCCTGCGCCTGCTGGTCCTATTCTTAAGTAATTTGTCTTGGCTTCATTGATGACCAAACCAACATTTTTTGCTTTTTGTTCTAAAGCAAGGATCTGGTAGCTATATGAAAGTCATCCCAATAACTGGACTGTACTGTTGAGTTAGGTAATACCCATAAGTATTAACCTTATGAATTGTACTTAAGCAAAACTTAAATAAGTTATTTTATCATTCCTTCATATATTACGGATATAGTTTATCATGTCCAATTTTTTTTTTTTTAATAAATTAGACAAAATTAATTTATAAATTTTCATTTATTTTTGAACGATTGAGACGTTGATTTCCAAAAGGTACTAAAGGACATTCTTTACGAAATTGATTTTTTGACATATTTATATTCTCCTCATTGAGTTTTATCTAAATCTTAAATTTGGTTGTATTTAATGAACACTCATGTCCTTTAATATCGTGATTTAGAATTGAAATTAATTTCTTAAGATACCTATTACACATTTATTTTCATTCCAAATCATAACAGAACATTTCATTTCATAACTTTAATATGGTTTTATAAATATAGTAAAGAAATAATTCTAGATTTTAATGCGAAAAGAATCAAATTAGATGATTTAATAATATAGTAATGAGAGATTTTCGCGCTTCCTGTAAAATTCCCCAGAATGGATATAGTACCTTTTGGAAATCAATGTCTCAATTGTTGATAACTGCTTATATAATTAGCTTATTTAATAGTATATTTTTACTTTCACTTACTATATATAGTAAGGGGAAGTATTGCGATCGTGAAAATTTTCGAATTCCAGTTTTCAACGGAAATACACGTTTTAGGGTCCCCTGAGTCCAAATAACCAAGTCCCGAAAAAAGGTCTGTGTGTGTGTGTGTGTTGTGTGTGTGTGTGTCTGTGTGTGTGTGTGTGTGTGTGTTTGTGGTAACTCCCGGGCGGAAACGGTAAGTCCTATGAAACTGAAATTTCATATTTAAGACATCTATACGCCCGAGACGTGACAAAACTTTTTTCATCAAAATGAGCCTACCAGAAGAGGCATTTTATACATGCATTTTGCACCTTTTTTCGATTTTCTCAAAAACGGTTTCGACGATTTTGATTAAACTCGCTATATCGATGTAAAATTTAATGGGCTTTAATATCATGTAGGTTTTATTTAGATAAAAATGGTCTGACAGGGCTTAAATGCCGATATTTTAAATTTTCTTCCCCTAAAGTACCTTTAATTTTGTAGATTCAATAGTAATGACTAGATTATCTTGTTAACGCTGATGAAAAACTGGTAAATATATAAATTGAATAAATTCGATACCCAACTAAAGGAGAAAACAGAAAAAATATTTTTTTAATGCAATTTTTCGTTTTTGAACATAAGAGCAGTAATATACATGTATGATATACCGTTGGAAAGCTAAAGATTTTAGAAATATTATCATCTCATACACAAGCTTTTAAAAGTTAATAGAGAGTGATGAAATGAACATAACACTAACTGATTATTTTAGATAATAATATAATAGATTTTTTAATAAAACACATGTTTCTATAGAAATTTAATTTAATTAATTCCTTAATAATTTCACGTATTTTTATCTCTAACTGTATATGAAAATTCTTTCATTGATTTTAAAAATGGAGGGAAGTGAAAGTCGTGTGTTGCCCGCACCAGATTTTTTCAATATTGATTGGTTATACTACTCAAAAAATTCTTCTTTGATGGCTCTACACAATTGAGACTTAGATCATTTAGTTTTATCTAAATATTCTATTTGCTTTTATCCAATGAACTCTCAAGTCCTTTAAAAACGTGATTTAGAAATGCAATTATTTTCTAAAGGTACTAATTAAACATTTGGCTTGAAGATGTATTATATTAAGCTGAAAATATTGATCAGCTTTTAGAGTACTTTGATTCATTCAATATTAATCAGAAATTATTTGTTATTCCTTTTACCTGTTTAAAAATCATTGTTTGTGAATTTGTCCATAAACAAGAAAAGCTAAATAACTGAAGAGAACAGAAGTCCTGTTAGCCACAGCAGCATAAAGGGACGTTAAATAAATAACAACAGAAGTCCCAAAGTAGTAAATTCATGATGAAAAGTATTATGTGAGAGAAGTTGGTTCAGATAATATAACTCACAATTAAGCGTAAACTTAATATATTGGTGCCAACGTTTCAGCCTAAATTATAAGCCTTCTTCAGGGTGATTGTGTGAGCTGAGAAGGCGTCACCAAAAATGTTATAATTTAGGCCGATATGTCGGCACCAATAAATTAAGTTTACGCTTAATCGTGTGTTATATTGAATGCACCCTGAACCAACTTCTCTCATATATACACACAGTCAACCATTGTCACTTCGTAATGAAAAGTATTATGATTTGGACTGGTTTCCAATTTTTTAGTAATTTGAGATAATGACATTTTGAATTCTTATTTCAAACATCTTTTAGTTTCCATAAATGTCTTAATTTACTGATATTGTACCAAAGTCAAACACACCTTTTCAACAAAAAAATTAGATAATAAAAAATTTAAATTGTAATTTAAATAATATTTGTTCAGCAATGTGATCATAAAACATTTGTTGGCAACACTGCTGATACAGAATCTAAACCTCTGAAAACATTGAAGGAAAGGGTCAAATCATTTGAGATGTTGACCAAAAGGTACTAAAGGACATTTTTTATTAAATTGATTTTTTTACATTTTTGTGTTCTCATAATTTAGTTTTGTCTAAATCTTCTATTTGATTTTATATAATTAACACTCAAGTCCTTTAAAAATGCGATTTAGATATTCTTCTGGCACGATAGGCCTGTTGGCCCTTGACTCACTATACTCACCACCTTTCTCAATGAAATTGTATAGGGTAGGGTCATCACTCCCTGAGCATGTTTTTTGTGAGTGATTACCACTAGGATGACAGGTCTCACATAGCCAGGGGAGAAGCTATGAGTGAATCTCCATTTAATATATGCTTATAAAAGTCCTACTGGGACTGGGATTCAAACTCACACTAGCGCGATAGCCACTCAGCCACAAGCTCCCCTCGATTTAGATATACAATTATTTTCTAAAGGTACTAAATTACACATATGGATTTGTTCCAAATCATACTAAAACATTTCTTGGCAGCGAGGCAGGTGCTCACACTCCCAGTTATCCCAGTTTGTTATCTAAATTATAAAGACAATAATCTTAATTAACTATGAAGTTATACATTTCTAATCAGTTTTTGATTGATAAACTTTTTTTTTTCCTTGACTTTAAGTTGTTTGTTTTCCTTTTAAGTATTATTATTATTTTTTTTTTTGTTAACTATTGTTTACATAATAATCATTTCTTTTTTTCCTAATTACTTATTACCTAATAGTTCTTTCTTATAAAAGTTAAATATACATATAGTAATTAGGCGTTGATGACCTTTGGGTTTTACGCCTTAAAACCAAAACAAACAACAAACAATAAAACATTTCATATTGTAACTTTAATATCATGGTATTAAATAGTATAAAAAAAAAAAAATTCTAGATTTCAATGCAAAAAGAATCAAATTAACTAGTTTAATAATGTAGTATTGAGTGATTTTCGTGCCTTCTGTGAAATTGGAAATCAACGTCTCATTTGTTGAAGCAGCGACTATTTGTTTTATGATTTCAAAATAACTGCTGCTCTATACAACAAAAGAAATTGTGGATGTAATTAGTTGACCGTTGAGAATTACTGGAAGGAATTAGTCCGGGTGGCAGTCATTAAATGAAACAACTAAATAGTTTCAACTATTTTTATTGTTTGCCAACGTTTCGACCCCCTTTGTGTCCCCCTTTGTTCGCCCTGATGATGACCCACAAAGGGGGTCGAAACGTTGGCAAACAATAAAATAGTTGAAACTATTTAGTTGTTTCATTTAATGACCGCCACCTGGACTAATTCCTTCCAGCAACAAAAGAAATTCTATGAAAAAAAATGTTGGACTATACAATGAAACAAATAGCTCACAATGTTAAAAAGTGCAAACAAAATGACGTATTGGAGTTGATTAATTTTCTTATAAATTTATATCATGTTTTATCAAAAGTGGTCATACAAGTTGTTATTGAGTAGTTTTGAAATGTTTTTTTCCATAAAATCATATTGAAGGGATTAGGATATTGAGTCAAGAACTAAAAAATTTCTTTGTTTTCTATTTTGAGTTAGCGAAATGAAATTAAGAACACATGGAAAAAAAAAAGATTTCGGCCGAGGTCTATATATGTGAGTTGAACAAATAATACATATTAATTTATTCAAATTAATTTTTCATTTTAAGCAAGAGAAATAAGGTATATAATATATTAACTAGACAAAATATATCTGCAGCTATGGGTCTATAAGAAAAGACTTATATTAAAACACTTTTTATTTACGTTCATAACTTTAAAATCTTATTCTGTTAGTAAATTTTCTAATTTATAACAACAGTAGATTACAAATATTCATTTCTTTACAATGACAACATTTATTTTGATTTCTACATTATAATTGGCAATTGACTAGGGATCTTTGTGTCAAAACTAGTACAACATTGGAAAACTTTTCAATTATGTGCTGCTGGTGACATGGCGACAATTAAGGATTTTTCACAAAAAATTATTTTCCTAAAATATACATATGTGCCCTATGGTACTGCGTCAGTTCTGATTTATTTTTTGTTCTTGATACGTCTAATAAAAATTAAATTAATACACAAGTTATTCACCTTGTTTTCACTCGTTTATCGATGGGTCCATTACAGTCTTTTGATAGAAGTAGAAATGATGTCAAATCAAATAAATAAATGATGTAGTCACTAATTCAGTAATGGTAAGTAAATATTGATTTAACATTTAAGACAGTACATAAAAATACCATTCAAGTATCTGTAGTTCAAATTTTGTAAGTGAAACTTCTCTCTTCAATAAACATTCTGACGCTAAGGATTACAAAATAATTAAGCACACTTTAATAGCTATGTGCACTACAAATGTTATAGATTGTAAATTTAAAAGGTTCTGATGGTATAAAAAAAAAAATAAATAAATAAATATTAATACAAGACAAATAAAATGATTATATAAAAATGAACTATTAGAGGTACAAATTTAGGTTTTCCAATGAAATATTGTCCTTCCACAAAATATAAGCAATTAAAAGAGTGAAGGAACTCTGGAGATAAACTAGATAAAACACATCTGGCCAATTAGGAAATAAAATATTGTAATTTTATAAATTTGATTAATAATTAAAGATAAATAAGGGTGCATCTTTTCACAAATGATACTGTTATCTTAAAGTGTTAATATATAGCGAAGAAGTTTCACTTTTTTAAGATTAAATTAAGTTTATCTTGGTATATTTCAATGCTTATGCTTCGTGTTAAAATTACCTTAATATATTTTCTCTGACATTTCATTAGAGTTGTTCTTGTAGTAATTCTTTTGAAATAATAATCATGAATTTATTAAGGCTTATTTTCAGAAAAACGTAGAATTTGCTAAATAAAACCTATGACACAATAGAATAGAAGGGAATAGAAAAATATAAGGGGATAGAAGGTTCAGAAAACACAAAAGGATCATCAAAATTAAAACAAAAATCTTGATTTTATACTTCAGATATTTCTATTTTGATGTTCTTTCTATGAAAAAATAAATATTCTTTTTCTAAATTCATCATTATTTCTGATAGAATTTCTTTAAAAGGCGAGAAATATTAAATAAGGAAAGTAGCCTCTTAAAAGAAAAAAATTTAATAAAGATGCAAGAAAGCAATTTATAAATCATATTGTTTTGAAAATCTGAGAATGAATTCCACTGGAATGCTTATAATGATGTAAACTGCGGTTTCATTGATAATGAAAAAGGTCTTGGAAAAATATTGATATTTGATTAATTCTATACATTTTCCTATACTTAATCATGGACACTGAAAATTATATATTTTGGTGTAAGAGACCATAATATATTTTTGGAGTTTTATGTGTAGAAAAAAATGAAGAGATATGGTCAGAAATTTTCTTATGATGAAAAATGGATCATCTATGTCCTCTATGATTGATATTTGAATGGATGATTTTAAATTGTCTACAGTTTTAACATACAAGACTTATAAGAATACTAATTTTATTTCTCAGATTTTTCTTTTTTTTTCATATAGGTCACATTAACATCACATCTGGTATATTCAAATGAAAGAATATTTTAAATATTGTATTATAGATGGAGAAATATTAGAAATGCTTCAGGCAGCTATTCTTTGACAAGGTAAAAAAAAAAAAAAAAAATTAAAAGATAACATAGGCTCAAAAATACAAAAAAAAAAAAAAAAAAAAAAGATCATGGACATTTAAATTAAGTACAATATACAATATAGGAACAATTATAAAAAATAAAATATTCTACAAAAAATAAGGGGACAAAACTAATCCAAGATATGTTATGAATATTAAGATTTTAATGATGTTTATTGTGACCACATGATAGCAAAGAAATACTTCATCATTAGCATGGTTTAGAAATGTAATTTCGAGGATCAGGAGAGTCTGGCAAAGCAAAATTTATGTGTCTATATTAGATAAAAGAAAACCAATTTGCAGAAAATGGAAAAAGTGATAATATTAGAGGCAGAAGATCAGTTTAGATGAAGAGGAATAAAAGAAGTATAGAGATATTTTGAATAAGAACAGCAAAAGATGTTTTCTTATAAAATATGTAAGGAAAAGGGCATTACGTAACTATCAACATGAAGAAAGTTTATGATATTAAGTCATACAAATTCATATTCACAAACTATAAATAAAAATAGTATTTTGTTCACAAGAGTTTACTGTACAGTAGGGTAGATTACAAACTAAAACAATGTAGTTAAGACAGTGGACTCCCAATAATATACTCAAGGTTTTTGAAAAACAATAACTGTAGAATTCTTATGTGGATAATAAATATGTATTGTGCATAAAATAGTTACAATAACAGTTCCTCATTTAATCTGTATATCTAAATAATATTTTAACAATTATTTATCCAAATCAGTTAATAAAATTCTTATTGTATAAGTACATATTTTTGTACATTGTGTAACCAAACAATGAACTTAGAAATATAAAAGTATTCAACAACTTTGACAATAGTTCTTTGTGGAAGGAATAAAGTTTGTGGGATTGACTAGTAATCCACTAACCATCTATAAATGATTAGTTAAATAACTGAAAAATAAATATTAATCTTAATATTATTAATATTAATTATTGTTTTATATATTTTATGTTGCCTATTTTTCACCTTATTTTTTTCTTCCTTTTACTGTATCGTGAAAGAAATAGTTTCATTGATCAGTTAAGTAAATTCCACTTCTCTTTTAACTCTTAACAAAAAACTATTGAGTCTACTGTACAATGTAAATAATTTATAGTTGAACTTTGAAATTCTGAGATGAGCAAAATAATGGATAGACACAAGATAAAATAACAAACAGCACAATAGACAAAAGACAATTTTTCAATGGAATAGAAATCATCTGAATTGTACGGAAGAACTTGAATATGATTCAGCAATTACTTTCCGAGACATCACATTTAACCATTAAAGCTCATTAAATACAAAATGAATTTTCTATTCACACTTACACTTAACTTGGTAACTAGTCTTGTAAAAAATTATAACTATATTCATTTTCACATTTCAATTTTTTTTTTTTTTTTTTTTTTAACATTCCTTATCATTAAACATTTACAAGTGCATTTAATATAAACATTTAGAACACCTCCATTGGAGATGTTTGTTTAGGAGATTTATATATATATATATATATATATATTATACAGAATAATCTCATCCACCACATTATGTATATATATATATTACACATTCCCTAGAGTCAATGGACATGTCATAGAGGTGTAAATTAATTCCCGTGCTGTAAAAAGTCGTAAAGACTTGTTCAGCTGCGATTCCCATCCGTTCGAATAAGCCTTAGCAATAGTGGGACTTAGATGTTTAAAATGTGTACTTTGATCTTCTTTTCATGTATTGTAGCCATTTACTAAAGTCTCTATTATCAGCTTTATCGTCACTTTGTAGATGTTTTCAACATTCTCCGTGTATCTGTCGCCAAGGGTCATTTCAACAGCTTCCAAAAAAGGTTTCTCAATTTTCTGAAAAAGAAATAAAAATAAGATTAATTTGTTTCAAATAGAAATTAAAAACCATAAAGGTTCAATATTAACAATAAATAATGTATTATTACATGAATGTAAGACACTATAGATTCAAATAGATATGTTTATAACATCAAATAAATAAAAAGTGTTTTTTAAAAATTGAAGCAAAAAAAAAAAAATCAACCACGAAGGAACCCATTCAGCGATGCTCGTTGTGCCCAATTCTCTCCCTGGTCTAATAGAAAATATATTGAAGAAATGGGATGAAGCGTGGAAAAACAAATATCCAAGCAAGCTGGAAACCATTAAGAAAGATGCAGAGTATTGTAAAACCTCATGTCCCATCAACCGCTTGAGAATATGACACACAAGGTTAATACATAGGCATCTAATATCAAAAGAATTGTCCCCAAGACGTCAGCATTATATGGAAACCCTGACAATTACTCATATTATATAATACCACATAATGTCGTGTTTGCATTAAAAAAGGATTGAAATAGAATCGCACAATTAATGTGCCTCCATTCTGCAAAGGACTTTTTCTAGCGGATTTGACCATTTATTTTTATTATTTATTTCTTCCTTGAATATTATCTACTATTCATTTATTTCAAATTAACTTGATATATATTTCTGTTTTTACTAATGCTATTATATTTATTTTTATTATTGATTAATCTTAATATTTGTTTTAACTAATATTCTTATTTATTATGTTAACTAAAATCATAATTGATTGTTTCAACTAATATTTCTGGTTTTAAATTGATTTTATAAAATGAGTATATGACTGAGATGTTTTGTAACAACAAAAAAACGAACTAATTCAGTGATTGAGCAACTTTTAATTTCTCTTATATTATATTATTGCAAAGTTTTTCACAAAAAATCTAACAAATACAATTGTATTTCTTATTTATTTAATTGTATATATTTTTCAATCATACAACATTGAAAATAATAAAAAAATAAGTGAGGGGAAACATTAGAATAGGCAGAAATTCAATAATTGGTTTGGAATATAGACGATGACAGTTCCTGTAGCTTAAGGTGGATTAATGGAAGGATAAAACTTTAAAAATAATATTTTATGGAAATATATTTCTCTCAATGCGTAAGAAGGTTTCTTATTTCTTTGTTAAAAAATAATTGTTGGTTAAATAAATTTGAACAATGAGAATTTGACTCCTTATTCATTATAATAAATGCCATTGCTAAAAAAAAATGTTAATTATATCAAGCAAGATGAATATGGGGGAAAGGTGGCTGTGGTTGAAATGCAATTTTAACTGACCAATATGTTACATAACATAATCTGAAAATTGAGACTCAACCGCATTCAAAATATTAAAAAATAAAAATGCGATCAATTATTTTATTTCTCATATTTATTTATCATAAGAGAAACTGTTTATTATGAACTGATAGTTCATATCTAGCAACTAGAGGATACTGATTTTAATACGTATAAGAGAATAGTGGTTAAATGAAAAATATCTATGTTTTATAAATTGTCTACATTCATTCCGTTCTCAGGGACACGGCCAAATCCCATTGCTTTAAATCCAGAATTAAAATTGTCCTTACTATATGCGTTGTCATGAACATGATGATTTTCATTTGCATAAAATAATTGTAGTAGTGTAGAAGAAATTCAAGTATCAAACATCCTGTGGCTCATTTAAATAATATTTGTATGAGATATCTGGATAATACTGTGGTGCATGAATAAATTAATATCATCAAAATGCTAATAAAGGATGTGATGAATTTTAAAACCATCGTAAATTAACACAGAAGCTCTAGCTCCTGCACATAACTTGGTGAACTAATTATGATATTAAAAATTGTATGACAAACCTAAATTGATTGGTTGTCCAAGTAGTTAACAGTAGATTAAGTTTACAATTAAATTAAGAAAAAGATTAAATTTACAAGTTGTGTCCTTAACAAAAATATTATGAGCAATATTATTAGAAGGATAAAATAGACAAATTAGATGAAGAAAATAAAATGTGAAAATTGCGAGGGAATGTATTTGATAAAACATCAACAAAATTGAAAACTAGAATAACAACACATATCGGACTGTAAAAATGTTAAAAACGTGTTAACAGTTCAGACATTCCATAGTATTAAATTTCAGAAAAACTTTAACTCTGATAATTTAAAAATACAAAATAAAAAATAAAATAAAAATACCTGAAGGAATACATATAACAAAAATTTATAACAAGTCAATAAATTATAAAAACAATAAAAAAACGCTGCAAATTATTACATAATGGTTTATTATTTCCAAATAACAATATTAGGGTATAACTGTTTATATGGCTGTTGATAGGCAATAAGCTAATATGAAAAGAACTAAATCAAAGCATCATATAATAACACTATCACTGATTTCAAAACGCAATATCTAAGCTAGTTGTAAACCAATTTCAATGATTCTTTTTTCATATGGTCCGAAATTTAATCCTCAATGAAATGGCACCGGGGTTTTTATTTTTTATTTTGAGAGGGAGTTTATTTATTTATTTTTAGTCGATTATAAAGGTTCATTATTGAAAATAATAAACCAAAAGCATTTATTATACAGGACTGTGTTACTATTTCCTTTTCTTTTTTTTTCGATTTTCATTCAAATTATTCAAATAAAATTTCCTGATTCCAGAAAACCTTACATTTTATCTTCATCAGCAATAGTAACCGAGTTATCAGGAAATCACATCTCTTATAAATTGTGGCTTGACCATATAACATGATTTTTTTATTTTTTGCAATTTGTTCATCGCGTTGTCTTGATCTCGAAAATCTTTTCGGTTTTTCTCTATCTTCAATAATAACCGATTTTTGGTGTAATTACGTCTATTATAATTTATCACTTAAATATACATATTAATTTACCCCTCCCCTTTATCGCGCTTTACTGAATCTAAAACTCTATACATACTTTTCTCTATCGTCAAAAATAACTGAGTTATGAGCGTATTTATTTGTAAAATTTCAATTTTTTTTTTCACTTTTATATAATTATTCGCGGTTTTTCGGTTAAAAAACACTAATAATTTTTTCTCTATCTTCAAAAATAACTGAGTTATTGAATAAAATCACATTTAATCGGCCGTCATTTTAATACCAACCAGCTGATATCAACATCCAGGTGTTAGGATCATCGTTGAATAGAATAGTATTTTGTGGCGAATTTAAAAAAAAAAAAGTAGTTCAGTAATTTCGGAGAAATGCCGCAGACAAACGGATTTTTTTTATTTATTTTGTTGTGGTTGTTTTGGTTTTAAGGGCAAAAAACTGCGAGTGGTTATTATTGCCCAAAACATCTTCAGAAGACGATTAACTTACCTATGATGAAGAGAAAAAAATAATAATAATAAATAGAAAAATAAACAAATAATAAAAAAATAAAATAAATAAATAAAAATTGTAAGTAAAATAAAAATTGTGAGTCTTTTTACACGTTATTCAGATTCTACGTATCTTGAAACGTAAGCTCTCAAATTTTGAGGGGGTTGGGCTATTTTTATATATATATTTTTTTTTTTTTTATTTTATTTTTTTAATTTTTTTTTTTTTTTTTGGTTGATGTGGGAGCGGCGTGGTCTAGTGGATAGAGCACTAGTCTGCTGTGCTCCGGGTCCTGGGTTCGAATCCCCGCTGTGGCGGAATATTATTTATTCTGTTAATTCAGTCGGGGGGCGACCCTAGGGTTTGGAGACCCTTCCTGGGGCAGACCCAGCCTCTATAAAGTGGGTACCCAAATTAATTGGGGAAAAACCTGGCGGCTGAGCGTGATTAAGGCCTAATCACCTCATTGCACAGCCGTTGGCCTAGAAACAGTACGAATCTCTATATGTACTGGGCCCAAGACCCTTCATGGGTTGTAGTGGTACAGGTTTTTTTTTTTTTTTTTTTTTTTTTTTGGTTGATTACAAAGGTTCATTATTACAAATAATGAACCAAAACCTGGGAAGACTATATAGACATAATAAATAAATTAATGCTATAACAGAAAATACTCTTTAAAAATGTGGGGACAATATCAATATTAATTATAGATAACCAACCATATAATTGTGAAAACCATAAAACTATGAAATACAAAAAGCTAATTGTTGAATAAGAATTAAAATGTACTGATATAAATATCAATAATATATTATTTATATTTATAAATTAGTTTAGTGAATTTTTTATTTTTAGTCTGGCTGACGGGAAAAAGAACCTGAAATGTATAAAATAAAGTAAAATATTTTAACCAAATAAACAGACATTCAAACAGAAAAGAGCTCATCAAAAAGAAGTACAAGAACATTATTTTTAAAAAAGCGTGCACATGAATTTTACATATATGAATTTTAACGAGAAATGGGAGTGAAATTCGTGTGTTGTGCGCACCAGATTTTTACTTTCACTTACTATATTTAGTAAGGGGAAGTATTGCGATCGTGAAAATTTTCGAATTCCAGTTTTCAAAGGAAATACACGTTTTAGGGTCCCCTGAGTCCAAATAACCAAGTCCCGCAAAAAGGTCTGTATGTGTGTGTGTGTGGTAACTCCCAGGCGGAAACGGTAAGTCCTATGAAACTGAAATTTCATATTTAAGACAACTATACGCCCGAGACGTGACAAAACTTTTTTCATCAAAATGTGCTTACCAGAAGAGGCACTTTATACTATGCATTTTGCACCTTTTTTCGATTTTCTCGAAAATGGTTCCGACGATTTTGATTAAACTCGCTATATCGATGTAGCGTTGTTAGTTGGGTTTATTTATTGATTTTATGTCACTTTATGCTGCTATCAGACGATGCTACTGTGGGAGTTTTGTCTATCCATGTTTAATTATGGCAGGGATTTTTAACGAGTACCTCTCATCGCACAGGCTCGTGACCGCCTTTTTACGTCACCTTCGTAGGTCGGCATATCTAAAGATTTTTTACTCATATTAAAAAATATCAGGGCCAGCTGTCAGGTTTGAACCCAAGACCTTGGGAGCTCGCTATGCTATCCACTAAACCATAGGTGACCTCTGTTTAGAGTAAGATTTAAATATTTATAGTATGATCATCACGAAATATTGATATTTTATTAAATTCAAGAAAATTAAAGATTTCATTTATTCACTTATTTTCCGACACTTATATTATGTTTATTTACAGCTTGAAGTTGGGTCTAGGAAACTGTTTATATGTCATGCGTTTTTAATTTCCTTTAGAGCTGTTTTTAACTCTAAAATACCGATATTTTAATACTGATATTCTAGTTCCGATATCATATTGTGATCGATAATGTAGTCCGATATAGATATTGATATATTACTTTCAAATATAGTTGGAATGAGTCTAAACAAGTTCGTAATAGAATGAAAAAACAACAAATGAATTTTTCTTACCAAGATTGATAAAATCAATTTAAATACTATAAAATAAATTTAGATATGAAAAAACGTTGAAAGCATTATATTCAGTTTTGTTGGAAACTCGTGTTTTAGATTAAACAATATATAAATTTGTTACTTACAATAATCACTTAACTTTATGCCCTATTCGTCACTTTGCATTCTCTTCACAACTTTCTAGACGAGATAACATTTTTCTCAATTTTACTTTCACTTACTATATATAGTAAGGGGAAGTATTGCAATCGTGAAAAAAATTAATGTAATCAATGTAAAATTTAATGGGCTTTAATATCGTGTAGGTTTTATACTGATTAAAATGGTCTGACAGGGCTTAAATGCCGATATTTTAAATTTTCTTCCCCTAAAGTACCTTTAATTTTGTAGATTCAATAAAAATTACTACATTATCTTGTTACCACTGATGGAAAACAGGTAAATTTATAAATTGAATGAATTCGATACCCAACTAAAGGAGAAAACAGAAAAAATATTTTTTTTAATGCATTTTTTTGTTTTTGAACATAAGAGCAGTAATATACATGTATGATATACCGTTGGAAAGCTAAAGATTTTAGAAAAAATATCGTCTCATACACAAGCTTTTAAAAGTTAATAGAGAGTGATGAAATGAACATAAAACTAACTGATTATTTTAGATGATAATATAATCGATTTTTTAATAAAACACATGTTTCTATATAAATTCAATTTGATTAATTCCTTAATAGTTTCACGCATTTTTATCTCTAACTGTATTTGAAAATTCTTTCATCGATTTTAAAAATGGAGGTAAGTGAAAGTCGTGTGTTGCCCGCACGAGATTTTTTTTTCTTTAATGGAACATCACCAAAAAAAGTTTTGTCGTTAAATAATAATAAAAATATTTTATTGCCGTTAGTGTTAACCAAGTCGGACTGTATTCAATTCAATGTGTGACATGTTTACAATTTTCTCCCGACTGACGTCAGACTCCCTGTTGAATAGAGATAAATGCTAATGAAAGAAGACAGACGTATATATTTACGGTGTCCCAGACGCTGCATAACAAGCCTTCTGCAGCGGGCTATGACGCAATAAGGGCCACATACATATGTGATCACGTCCCTTCGGGCTCTACGGCTCGATATTCAATTGTTTAGTTATATATTCAGTTATTTTTTTAAATATTCATCCCTACATCAGTTACACATGTATATTCGCCATAACTCTTCGGAAATGTGTTTAATAATTTGTAGCTTTTGTGTAGGAAAATAAGTTGGTAGCTTTTATTACTTGCTGGTAATTTCAATAAAAACTTCAGATACTTGTAAAAAAATCTGGTGCGGGCAACACACGACTTTAACTTACCTCCATTTTTAAAATCAATGAAAGAATATTCAAATACAGTTAGACATAAAAATACGTGAAACTATAAAAGAATTAGTTAAATTGAATTTATATAGAAACATGTGTTTTATTAAAAAAGCTATTATATTATCATCTAAAATAATCAGTTAGTTTTATCTTATTTTCATCACTTTCAATGAACTTTTAAAAGCATGAGTATAAGATAAAATTTTTCTAAAATCTTTAGCTTTCCAACGGTATATCATACATGTATATTACTGCTCTTATGTTCAAAAACAAAAAAATGCATTAAAAAAAAATATTTTTTCTGTTTTCTCCTTTAGTTGGGTATCGAATTCATTCAATTTATAAATTTACCTGTTTTCCATCAGTGGTAACAAGATAATGTAGTAATTTTTATTGAATCTACAAAATTAAAGGTACTTTAGGGGAAGAAAATTTAAAATATCGGCATTTAAGCCCTGTCAGACCATTTTAATCAGTATAAAACCTACACGATATTAAAGCCCATTAAATTTTACATTGATTACATTAATTTTTTTCACGATTGCAATACTTCCCCTTACTATATATAGTAAGTGAAAGTAAAATTGAGAAAAATGTTATCTCGTCTAGAAAGTTGTGAAGAGAATGCAAAGTGACGAATAGGGCATAAAGTTAAGTGATTATTGTAAGTAACAAATTTATATATTGTTTAATCTAAAACACGAGTTTCCAACAAAACTGAATATAATGCTTTCAACGTTTTTTCATATCTAAATTTATTTTATAGTATTTAAATTGATTTTATCAATCTTGGTAAGAAAAATTCATTTGTTGTTTTTTCATTCTATTACGAACTTGTTTAGACTCATTCCAACTATATTTGAAAGTAATATATCAATATCTATATCGGACTACATTATCGATCACAATATGATATCGGAACTAGAATATCAGTATTAAAATATCGGTATTTTAGAGTTAAAAACAGCTCTAAAGGAAATTAAAAACGCATGACATATAAACAGTTTCCTAGACCCAACTTCAAGCTGTAAATAAACATAATATAAGTGTCGGAAAATAAGTGAATAAATGAAATCTTTAATTTTCTTGAATTTAATAAAATATCAATATTTCGTGATGATCATACTATAAATATTTAAATCTTACTCTAAACAGAGGTCACCTATGGTTTAGTGGATAGCATAGCGAGCTCCCAAGGTCTTGGGTTCAAACCTGACAGCTGGCCCTGATATTTTTTAATATGAGTAAAAAATCTTTAGATATGCCGACCTACGAAGGTGACGTAAAAAGGCGGTCACGAGCCTGTGCGATGAGAGGTACTCGTTAAAAATCCCTGCCATAATTAAACATGGATAGACAAAACTCCCACAGTAGCATCGTCTGATAGCAGCATAAAGTGACATAAAATCAATAAATAAACCCAACTAACTTACTGTAAACAAACTAAAAAATACTATATTTTGATAACCTTAGCAGAGAAATGCATACATATTAAAATATGTACTAAATAGAAAATATATTTTAAACATATTAAGGCTCAATTAATAAGACTATATCTTTTTAAACCGATGAAGACTACAGCAAAATGGAGTAAAGACAAAATCTTTATCGTAATATTGATATTTAGTAGCAATTAGATTATACAGGCGAGTAATTTTATAATATGTATATTAATGCCTTTAGGAATCAGTATGTCATCCGAAGTATCATTTTTTGTTTTGCTTTACAAAAAGCTAGCGGGATCACTTGTAGCTGGGTGGTTAGCATAACAGCCTCCTATGCCAAAGGTAACGGGTTCAAATCCGCAGGTGGTCCTAGGATTTTTTAATGGGAGTAAAAAAATCCTTAGTTATGCCGTCCGTCGGAAGAGACGTTGAAAGGTGGTCCCGAGCCTGTGCGATGTCAGGTACTCGTTAAAGATCCCTATCCTAATAAAACCTGGATAGGCAAAATTTAGGACTCCCATTGTAGCATCGTCCGATTAGCCATAGCAGCATAAAGTGACGTCAAATAAATTAAGAAACAAAAATCTAGCGACTATATCCGGATTTTTGTGACGGATCACCAAGCTCAATCAGTGGCTATATCTCTATCTGTCATCCACCGGCAACTCAGGCCTCCTTTTTCAGCCACTCACCTCAACAGCGCTACCGTCGATTTATCAGGTTACCTATCACTGAGGAGGGGAGCCGGCGATGAAAATAAATTGAATCTTGTTTCCGATTTCCCGGCTCGCCAATTTCCGATTTACTCTATATTCAGCGAAGGTGGATTAAAAATAGGCAAAGTAGGATCGCGGTCCGCGCCATAGAATTGAAATAAATATATTGTCATTATTTTCACCATTTAAACTGAGGTTGACGACTCATCGTTTTGGGGACAACTTTGCTAAAACGATTTTTTAATTTTTTCAACTTTCACATACTTATGTATGATATATAAAGTAAGGGAAAATATTGCGATAGTGAAAAATGTCGAAGTCGAGTTTCCAGCAGAAATATATGTTCTAGGATCCCCTGAGTCCAATTAGTAAGTGTGTATTTTATAAATCTAGCTTAAATCAGTCTGGCCAGTGACGGCATCAAGGCAACATATAGAGATCCCACAGTTTTTTCTTTGTCAACCGTAATTATAATTATTTTTCCAAATTTTTTTTTTCACAACTTTTTAAATTGTACATTAGGTGAACTAAGTGTCTCACTATTTCACTCAAAAACAAAATCTAGCGTGATTACAGTAGAATAAAGTTCGTTGTTTACTGGGATATACATAGAAGAGAAGCAGTTAATCCCTAAACCTTTTAAGGATTTAGTTGCAACAACTCTACGTAAACATCGCCACAGTGAGTAAACAATATAAATAAATATAAATTGTTGATAATTAAAAAAAATGGTGCTATGTTCGGTCTGTGAAAACGCTATCACACGAGATGACAGGAGCAATTTAAGTTGTAACAAATGCCGCGTAATTTACCACGGCAAATGTTGCAATTTGAGCGATAAAGAGATTGAGATTATAAAATCTCAAAAAAAGAGCTGGGTATGTAAAATGTGCGAGCAGGGAAGAAAGACCGATCAGGGTAAAGATAAATCGTTTAGCCCGCCCAGAAGCTCGCCTAAGATCGACGAACCGTCATCAGCAGATATACTCGCCGCCGTGAATCGACTTAGTACCGACATAAATGAAGACATAAAAAGTATTAAATCCTCTTTGGAAAAATACGGGGAACTAAGTTTTCAGTTAAATGACCGTCTAACGAAAATAGAACAACATCTTGAGGGTCAGAATAAACACTTAGAGGAAGTCACGACGGAAAATAAAATGCTAAAATCCCGAGTGAGCGAACTGGAGGTCCGCCTCAATAAAGCCGAGCAGGGTCTACTCTGCAGGTCTATTGAAATTCGCGGCATTCCGGTACGTCCGGGGGAAACACCAGCGGCCCTTGTGACCAGCGTAGCGGCAGGCCTGGGGGTTAAGATCAGGCCGGAGGACCTGGACATGGTCGAGCGACGCAGGCCGAAAAAGGATGACCACCAACCGCCTTCTGTCATCGCGCGGTTTGTACGACAAACAATGCGTGACGAGTTAGTGATGAATAGGAAAGTTAAGAGAGACTTCTCGACGCGGGACATCGGATGGCAAGAGAATGACTCTCACCGAATATATCTTAGCGAAGAGATGTCTCCAATGAACAAGCGTCTATACTGGCTCGCCAGGCAGAAGAGGTTAGAGAAAAAAATTAAGTACGTGTGGTTTGCTTCCGGCAGAGTGCGTTGCCGTAAAGAAGATGGCAACCCTGTCGTCTTCATCGACAAAGCTCAGGACCTAGACGTGTTTGGCTGACTTGTGGGCACCCGTCTACCCAACGGCTATGAACCGGAAACCTCTGGATCTACGGAAATACTTTGTTTTTTAAGACTTATTTTTTTTAATTTTATGTTTCTTATTCAATTATTTTGTTTTTTTAACAGATGTTATATTATTCTTTTCAATTGTTTCACTACAAAGGCTTTCTTTATTATTTTCAGTTTATATGCAGTTGATTGTTTATCATATTATTGCTCCAGCGTCTTCCCTTTCAATCTGTTTACTTTTCCACCACCTTTCCCGTATGTCTAATGCCCTAATCACCTGTCGTGTTAACGCCCAGTCCTTACCCGCCCATTTTGACGAATTTTTCCAATACTTTACCGATAACTTCTACCACATAATAGCAGTTTCCGAAACCTGGTTAAAACCTTACATCCCTTCCTCTTCCGTTTCCCTTCCTGATCATTCCCTAATTCGCCATGACCGGGTTGGCCGGACTGGCGGTGGTGTAGGTCTTTATGTCCACAATAGCCTAAAATCCAATGTCTTAGAGATCTCTTCTGCTTCCGAATATCCTCATATTGAATTCCTTTTCGTCGAAATCTCCTACAATGCAAACCCTCTCCTCTATGCTGTGGTGTACCGACCCCCTTTAGTACCTTTTGATCCATCCTTTGAATCTGTCCTTTACAACTACATCCCTCTGTATAATAATATCATAATAAGCGCTGATTTTAACACCAACCTCCTTTCTGACTCCTATGATAGACATTACCTTGATAACCTCTTCTTCTCTCTTCATCTGTTCATCATTCCATATGCTCCAACTCATCACAATCTTCATTCCGACACTTGGCTTGACCTAAATATCATAGATTCCGAGCGAAACCTTCTTTCCGCTTCTCAAGTGCCTGTTCCCTTCCTATCATCTCACGATCTTATCCAAATTTCATACAATTTCCAAACTTCAGCGTTCCTTCCCAAAACATCAACTTTCCGAAACCTAGATAATCTCACCCGAGACAATATTTTACTCGACCTAGAATCCATGAATTGGAATACGATTTATACCTGTTCAACTATTGACCCAATGGTTGACATTCTCACTTCCAATCTCCTCAGTATCCTAGACAAACATGCTCCTCTCAAAACCTGTACCTTCCGTCGCCGTCCCGCTCCTTGGATGCATCCAGAAATAAAAGACCTACAAAAGAGGCGTGAGGCAGCCCGGAGACGCTTTAGACGTACGAGACTAACAGAGGACTATCAAGCGTACAGGGCACTCCGCAATCTTACTCAGGCAACAATCAGACAGGCAAAAACAAATTACTTCCACACAGCCTTCTCCTCTACTCCTGATTCCAAGTCAAAATGGCAACTCCTCCGCAAACTCTCACTCTGCAAATCATCTTCTTTACCAGTCTCTCAAGTCTCACCTGATGAATTAAATTCTTACTTCTCATCCACCTCCTCTGATACTTCTACACTATCTCCTCCCGAGTTTTCAACAATCCCATCATTTAATCCTGATAATTTTTATTTTTCCGATATCTCACCAACTGACCTTATATCCTCTATTATGAAATAGAATCCTCCATAGGATTTGATGGAATACCTGTAAAGTTACTAAAATTATGCCTTCCCGACATCCTACCAGTTCTTCTTTTCATATATAATTTTTCCCTTCAAAATTCCGTATATCCTACTGGTTGGAAAAAAGCAATAGTTCATCCTATAAATAAAACCTCTAACCCTATATCCCCTAAAGACTATCGCCCAATTTCCATCCTATCTAACCTTTCCAAACCTTTAGAAAGAATAGTCCAGTCACAATTGTCTAACTTCCTCGAAAAGTCCAAACTTCTTGATCCTCTCCAATCTGGTTTCCGACCCGGCTTTTCCACACAATCCGCCCTCCTCAAAATCACTAGTGACATACATACTGCCATAGACGAAAAGAAACTGACAGTACTAATACTTCTAGACTTCTCAAAAGCTTTTGACTCACTTGATCACTCTATCCTTTTTTCCAAGCTACAGTCTCTATCCTTCTCCAACAGCACTATACATTGGTTTAAATCATTTCTCTCTAATAGGAATCAAGCTGTAACCATTCCTAACCATCCTCTATCTTCCTTCCTTGGTCTCTCGGCAGGTGTGGCCCAGGGTTCAAGTATATCTCCTCTCCCTTTTTAATTCCTATATCAATGATCTTCCCAATTCCGTCCATCACTGCTCCCACCACTTATACGCTGACGATTTCCAGATCTACTTATCCTTCTCTCCCTCCGAGTGTCTAGTAGCATTTGCCAATATTCAGGAAGACCTAGATAGAATCTGTGCCTGGGCAACCCTGAATAAATTAAGGCTAAATGCTATGAAAACTCAAGCCATTGTTATAGGTTCCAATTCCCTCCTAAGATCCCATACTACATTTCCAACTCTAACCCTAAATGACCACCCAATCATCTTCACTTCCTCTGTCAAAAACCTGGGGATTACCATTGACCAAACCCTCTCCTGGAAACCCCATATTGCCCAAATATCCCGTAGAACAATAAGTACCCTTAAATTTTTCCATCGCTCCCGCCATCTTCTTCCGCGATCCACCCGTAAGCTCCTTGTCTCCTCACTTATTTTCCCCCACTTTGACTACTGCTGCGGGGTATATGGTGGACTCTCGATTGCGCTCGAGGACAGGCTTAAGCGAATTATGAACATATTTTTAAGATTTGTCCTCGGCACACCGAGGAGGTCTCATGTGACCCATTTATACAGCGAGTTAAAGTGGCTCCTTCCCTCTATCCGCAGACAATATTTCCTGGGATCATACCTTTACCAAACCATCCACTCCCAGCTACCTCCCTATATCCACAGTCTTCTGCAATTTAAATCGTCAATCCACTCCCTTGAAACAAGATCACGCCATTCCGACCTTTATATTCCTATCCATAGAACAAAAACTTTTGATCACTCCTTTCTTGTCCGCTCTACTACTCTCTGGAATTCCTTACCTACTCATATCCGCCATGCTTCATCCCTACCATCATTCAAGTCTCAGTTGTTCCAGTACCTACTGTCATCCCAAACAGACGCTGAACTACAAGCCTGATATTTCAAATCAAATTTCAATTCATAAAGAAAATTTATTATTTATTGTTTATATTAAACTCAGTTAATGAATATGTTATTATGAACCAGTTTCAATGTTTTATTTTATTCAATGCTTTAATCTATAAGATGTTATGTATATTACTCTTTTATTTTATTTACTCTTTTATATACTTTAATCCACTTTCTTTTTTTTTTCAATGATACCATTGTAAATAAAAAATTATTATAATCCTTTGGTCTTTTGGCCAGACACATCGTATATCGTAATTGTACATATCAATTGTTCTTAAGGGACCCTGTCCCAGAATAATAAAAAAATTTCTATTTCTATTTCTATTTCTAAATACGATAATTAGTATTAAAATGAAATTTCATATTTTAGAAGCGTATATGCTTGAGACGTAATAACAGTTTTTAAAAAACAAAATCAGAGATCCAGACAATCCATTTTATACGATGCATTTTCCAACTGTTTACAATTTTTGCAAAAATAGCTCAACGGATTTAGATATCGGTGTACAATTTAATGGGCTTTAATAACATGTAAGTTTCGTTCTGATTGAAATAGCCAGACAGGCTTGTAATGACTATATTTTAATGACCATTTCATCTTGTTAGCATTGATAATAAACGGGTAAATATACAAGTTGAACAAATTTTATCACCAAATAACTAAAAGAGAAATGAGCAAAAATATTTACAGTTTTCCTCATTACAGTAACCCTGCAATGGGTGCATTTATTTCTACGCGTACCATCTTGCGATACAACGTGTATTTTTATTACATAATATAAATTAAGTTACAGAACATATTTCATAAAAAACAGTATAATAATAACTCGTCAATAAAACTAATAAATATAAACTAATAAATAAATCATTTGTTATATCTAATTAACAAAATAATACTAACTAATTAACTAAACAAAGAAACCAGAAACAAATAATAAATAATTCATTTGTTATAACTAATTAACGAAATAATACAAACTAATTAATTGAACTACTGAGTCACACCAGTGACGCGGCTGAGAGCGAGGGTCTAGGATCTCTTGGATTCCGCTTTTTCCTCCACAAGTGGAGGGAAAAGCCCAGTCTGGGGTCCCTATAGCACTTGTATATTTTGTATATAGTTATGTTTGTTTGAATGATGTTTGTTTAATTAATAAAACTTTTATTTATCTCAATCATAGGTTAATGTTGTGATTTGTTTTGTTTTTATATTTATTATTATTTAATTCTATATCTATATATCATTTATTTGTATTTATCTCAGTTATAGGTTGTTGTTTGTTTTCTTATTTTGTATATATATTATATTTTATTTATTTGACTTTATCCTTGTATACTGAACATATTGTGTGAATGGGATCTTATATCACTATTACTAATGTTCATATAGAAACAAATTGTAATATATCTCAATAAATAAATAAAAAAAAAACAAAGAAACTAGCTACTAACTAATTAATTACTTTATTATAAGTATTAAATGATAACCAATAAAGAAGAAAATAATAAAAACTGTAGTGTCAAGAAGAGAAACAGTGAAAGTAAATAAAATAAAAATTAATAACGAGTTATTGTCTGTCGCTATTTATCAAATTCTGCATAGTCCACCCGGTCCACAAATTCATCAAATTTTGAAAAATATTTTGTAAGAAGGTCACACTTCGAAGGCGGCCATTGGTCTCCGTTTAGTAGGACTGTTGAGATCAGTTTGTGTCTATGTTTGTCCAGTTTACTGCAATCGAATAAAAGATGGTCGTATGTCTGTGTTCGCTTTTACCGTCACACTTACAGATTTTGTCGTCTGTTAGTTTGAATCGAAATAAATAGCTTTTGGCTCCTCCATGTCCCGTCAGAAATTATGTCAGTTTGTAGGATATTTTTGTAAGTTTGGTTCGATCGTCAATTGTTTTTATGTAGTCATAGATGTATCTATTTTTTGTTGAGATGACCCATTTTGTATTCCACTTCTGCCTTGTATTAATTGACAGTAAGTGTTTGATGGCGGTGATCGGTGCCTTGTCGTATGCTATCGGGAGAGCGGTGTGAGAGCAAAAATATTTGTTTGTATAAATTTATTATTTTTGAACATAATAAAATATTCTGTTGGAAAGCTAAAGATTTTAGAAAAAATGTTACCTTATATACGAAATTGTACAAGGTAATGGAAAGTGATGAAAATGGGATAAAACTAAGTCATTGTTTTAGATAATAATTTGTTTTCTTAGATTATTTAATATAAAATAAATGTTTCCATTGAAACTCAATGCAATTTTTAAAATCTTTTTTCAACTCAAACTTAATTTAAAAGTTATTATATTGGTTTTAACAACAGAGGTAAGGGAAAGTCGTGTGTTGCATGGACCAGATTTCTTATATTAATATATGTATTTATTCGCTAGCCTGACAAGACAGGAAAATTGATGTTTTTAGAATAAAACAAATTTAAACGCTTGAGATATATGTTTGAGTCGAACAACACTCTGCCTTTTTAAACATAATAGGAAAATCTCAATGAGAACTTATCGTAACTATCACGTATCTAAGCTCGGATCAACCTATTTCTAATGGTGGTTGAACATTAATGTTTTGTTGGCAAGGAGCAATGCCTTACTAACGGCGTGGTTATATTATTATGTGTGATTGTTATCACTTCTCATTTTAGTTCACCACATTTTTATCATGCTCTCATACATTTAGCTTCTGTATTCCTATCAGCAAGCTTTCGTACACGACATGCCACGGATCTTTTAATTTGTTGGGTCCATCAATGTGGTTTATATAGGAGCCCTCTCCTGCTGTTATTTTTTGAATAGTTAAGTTGTATAAAACTGAAATTTCATATTTTAAGACCGTATATGGCTGAGACATACAGCGACTTTTCCATCAAAATCGGACAATCAGAAGAGCCACTTTAAACCATGTATTTTGCACCTTTTTATAATTTTCTCGAAAACGGTTTTAACGCTTTTGATTGAACTCGCTGTATTAATGTAAAATTTAATGGGCTTTAATATATTGTAGGTTCCATCCTGATTGAAATAGTACGACAGGGCTTAAATGCCGATATTTTAAATTTTTTTCCTTTGAATTACCTTTAATTTTGTAGATTTAAAAAAACCTGGCACATCGTCTTGTAAGCATTGATAAATAACAGATAAATATGCAACTCAAGCGAATTTGATAAAAAACTAAAAGAAAAAAAGTGCAAACATATTTTTTTATGCATTTTTTGTGTTTTTGAACACAAGTATTGTAATATAGATGTATACTATACCGTTGGATAGCTAAAGATTATAGAAAAAATATTATATAATACACGGAATTGTAAAAGTTAATGGAGAGTGATGAAAATCCAATAAAACTACCTGATTGTTGTAGATAAAATATATTATTTAATAAAACAAATGTGTTTATATTGATATTCAAATAATTTAATTCTTTTAAATTATTTAAAAATACTTAAATTTATTTTAACAACGGAGGTAAGTGAAAGTCGTGTGTTGCGCGCACCAGATTTTTATCGCTTTGGCTAACTTGCGGTAATATCTTCTTCGTAGCTGGGACACTTTGGTAATCCAATAGTGGCATGCAGCACGCGAGTTACGAAACACGGTGGCGCCAGTGTTTTATAAAAACGTTATGAAATCCGGGAACAAGGATATCGTGTAGCTAGAAATATATAACGTGCCGATCCACTCCTTAAAAATAGCTGTATTTTACGAACATTTCCACTTTATAACTCCAAGGAATTCCAAGTCAACAAGGAAAATGGGATGTAGGTTAATCGATTTAAAAAAACAAAAAAAAACACACCTGAAAAGCGAATTTCTAAAAATAAAATCACGATCCCGAACTAGAAAGCAATTATAAAATAATGAAAGCGAAACTTTTTTCAGGCTTCAATCCATGATTAAAAAGTATTTGAAACTCACACTACGTAAAACCGAGCTCGAATCAGTTATGCCTCGCCGGTGTGGAGCTTGACTTAACTAACACACATACAGAAAAAAAAAAAAAAATGAACTTGATATTCTCAGCATAGAGAAACCTAAATGATATTAAAATGATGGAGTTTTGTTGACCGCTGAGAAATTAGATGAGGAAGATGGTTGGGGGTGCGGTCATAAATTAGAAACACGCATTTAAAATAAGTGCTATTTTAATTATGTGCCGACGTTTCGGCCGACAATGTGGGCCTACATCAGGGCTAAAAGAAACAAGATAACAACCAATGTAATTATAGACTTTTTTTTTTTTTTTTTTTTTTTTTTTTTTCTTACCCTCTGGTTTTATTTTCGAACAAATACAAATACAAATATAATATGTATAGCTGTCAGATTATAGACTTAATAATGCGTTAGGTATATAATAATAATATGACAGTAATATAATATGGGAACATAAATAAAATTAAATGTAAAATGATAATAAGATGACAGTTATAAAGTATGGAAATAAACAAAATTAAGATGATATTTATAAAGTATGTTCTTTTTATATATTACCTATACTCTTAACTATGTTTTTAATATATTACCGTCATATATCACTTCAAAATTGAGACGTTGATTTCCAAAAGGTACTATATCCATTCTAGGAAATTTTACAGTAAGCGCGAAAATCTCTTATTACTATATTATTAAACTAGCTAATTTGGTTCTTTTTGCCTTAAAATTTAGAATTATTTTTTTAATATAATAATAAAATCATATTAAAGTTATGAAATGATTTTTTTAAGAATGATTTGGAACGAAAATAAATGCGTAATTAGTACTTTTAGAAATTGAACGCATTTCTAAATCGTGGTTTTTAAGGACTTGAGAATTCATTAGATAACATCAAATAGAATATTTAGATAAAACTAAATGATGAGAATACAAATATGTAAAAAAATCAATTTCGTAAAAAATGTCCTTTAGTACCTTTTGGAAATCAACGTCTCAGTTGTTCATATTTAAAATTTTAATTGTTCACATATTTTTCCTTTGTCATTTTTTCATTTGCTTAGTCTCTCTTTATATATCCTTATTACAATATTATCATCTCAATTATGTTTACTTCCATACTTTATAACTATCATCTTAATTTTGTTTATTTCCATACTTTATAACCATCATCTTATTATCATTTTACATTTAATTTTATTTATGTTCCCAGATTGTATTACTGTCATATTATTATTATTATTATTATTATATACCTAACGCAGTATAAAGTCTATAATTACATTGGTTGTTATCTTGTTTCTTTTAGCCCTGACGAAGGCCCACATTGTGGCCGAAACGTCGGCACATAATTAAAATAGCACTTATTTTAAATGTGTGTTTCTAATTTATGACCGCACCTCCAACCATCTTCCTCATCTACATGATATTAAAGCCCATTAAATTTTTTATCGATATAAGGAGTTATATAAAAATTGTTTCAGCCGTTTTGAGAACACTGAAAAAAGGTGCAAAATGCATGGTATAGAGTAGGTCTTCCGGAAAAGCCGTTTTGAGTGAAAAAGTCAGTGTGACATCTCGTTTAATTGTAAAGTTTAAATGTGAAATTTCAGTTTCGTACGACTTTTCGTTTTTTCGCTTGACTTACCACAGACACGCACCTTTTTGCGAAACTTGGATTATTTGTACATAGGGGTATATTTCTGTTTAAAACTAGAATTAGAACATTTTCTCGATCGCAATACTTCTCCTTACTTTATATTTCAAACTTTGGTAAGTAGAAGTAAAAAGGAATTAACAAGGAGAGGATCCAAAATATGTCTTACCGGTTTTGATAAACATTTTCTTTTTAGGTAAAACTAGAAATTAAACCATTACATTCTGCAAAATATCAGGGACTAACGCTCTCTAGGAGTCACGTAAAAAAATCGGAAAGTCTGTGCTCAAAAAACACATTTTATTTAATATCTCTGGTTCTAGTGAAGGTAGAAAAATACGTTTGGTGTCAAAATCACCCTATTTCAAAGCGAAATAATCTAAAAAATGTGTCATTAAAATTTTTATGTTTTATGCTTAGTATTAAACCAAAAAATATGAATAATGTCATCAAAACGTAACTTTTAATGAGGTTTCTTAAAAGAGCGGTCAGATTAAGATTCCTTTTTAGGAGTTAGGAACTGTGTTTTTAAGAAACCTTATTATAAGTACTATTTTGACGAGATTTTTAGGGTTATTACGAAGCATAAAACTTAATGATATAAATATTTGCGGAGTCTAATTGGCTTTATGCCTAGTTTCGCCCCATGCTTTTGACCGGTTATGGCACGCCGTATCACTCTTCAAGCTTAAAACGCATTTACCCCAGTCTCTCTACCTCATTCTAAGATCCTATCTCTCAAGCCGCTCCTTCCAAGTTCGCTGTGGTGTAGAATTTTCTAACTTTTATCCCGTTGAGGCCGGTGTTCTTCAAGGCAGCGTCTTGGGACCCGTTCTCTACACCCTTTACACTGCTGATATTCCTAATCATCCTGACACCTTAATGGCAACATTTGCAGACGAAACCACCATCCTATCATCCAGTTCCGATCCTGAAACAGCATCCTTAATCCTGCAAAGACACCTTTCTTTTATAGAAGACTGGTGTAATGCTTGGCGTATAAAGGTGAACGAAGCCAAATGCAAACATGTAACCTTCACTTTTCGACGAAACTCCTGTCCGCCAGTTTACTTCAATTCCATTCCTATTCCTCCTTCAGATACAGTCCGCTACCTTGGCATACTACTTGACAAAAGACTGACGTGGAACCCACATACAAGACTTAAAAGAAAAGAACTCAATCGACGATTCGGACAGTTATACTGACTATTAAACAGAAAATCTGAACTTACAGTTGACAACATATTATTAATTTATAAGACAATACTGAAGCCCATCTGGACCAACGGACTTGAACTGTGGGGGACAGCTAAACGTTCTAACATCAAACGCATTCAATCCTTTCAATGCAAAGTCCTCCGAACAATAGTTAATGCTCCTTATTATGTCTCCAACTATAACTTGTACCACGGCCTAAATGTTCCATTTATTTCAGACCTAATTCCATCCAAATTTTTCAAATTCCACCAGAACCTCATTCATCATCCTAATTCTCTAGCACGATCCTTATCCAGCTTCACTTATCCATAAAATCCACCCAGAAGGTTCAAACGGCAGTGGCCCCGAGATATTTTGTAAATACGTGTGCTGGAGTTCTGACACTGGTCAGATTCTCCTCTCAAGTGCGGTGTGATTGTGGCTACGGCGCTCTTACTTAGCTTCCGCTGCTGGCTCTCATCAGTGATGAGAGTGAGGCGCTGGGATCCTTTGGGCTCGTCTTGTCCTTCCACAAGTGGTGGGACAAGCCCCGTCCGGGGTTCCCTAGCTGATTGTGAATATTGTACATAGGTATGAATGTGACATGCTTTGTTTATTTATTTGTTAACTTCATTTATTTGTATTGATTTTATCTACAATTTTCGTTATTGTATACGTTTATTTAGTTTGGTTTCATTTTATGTAATTTGTTTTTCCTTTTTGTTTATATTGTATGAATGTGATCCTTTAGCGGTATTATTATTGTCCATTGTGACAAATTGTAATACATACGAATAAATAAAGTGAATAAATAAATACTAGTTTCGCCTAAAAAAAAAAATTACATTATGATCGGTGAAATACATTTGTGATTCTATCCTTGTGAGTAAAAGCACTGTTTATCGCGTTCAAGATTAATTTTTATTCTTAGGATTTTTGTGAACTCATAATTTGCAGAGGATTCTAAATATAGTGAAGATTTATTCGATCTGAGAGTGCTGAATTTTACTTTGGACAGTTTGATTATTCGCAGAATAAACTAGTCTTTTCAACCCCAGTACAGTAGACAGAAGCATTGAACAAACAATACAACTACAGAATACAATCAAGGAACTGAATAGCTTATTCCATCAATTCCTCAACTCCATATTACCGACGCCGAAATTTCTATAGCAAGTTTGGTCCCGAAGCGGAAGGAGTTGGAGGAACACTGGCTTAAAACTTGTCACGGAAAGTGTCTAAGTTTAACGAACATAGTTGACTTTGAGTTTAATACGGCGAATGTTTCGGGACTCCTCTGTTAGTTAGGGACCTTGTTCACTGATGGGAGGAGAATTCTGGTAAAATAACAAACATCGATTGGAAACAGTGGAGCAACTAACTAGAGTTCTATCGCTTGGAAGTGAACAGCAGGAAAAGTGCAACTTTTGAATTTATTGAAATAGCGAGGAAAAAAACTGGCGCAAAAGAGGTGAAATATTAATCAATTATAAATAGTCGTAAGGAGTTTATCCTGCAATGTAAAATATTTCCTGAATCAGTACGGTCTCTGAGAAGCTAGATCTAGCGGCCAAGGATCTAGACCCACTGTCGCACCAATAGAAAAAATAACAATAACTAAAAACAATGTGTAGTTAAAATATAAAGAACTGTATTTACTAAAATAAAGAACTTATTGTACTATAAGAAAAAACGCTGAAAATTATTACACATTGGTTAACTATTTATAAATAGCTATATTAGGGTATAACTGTTTGTATAGCTGTTTTAAGGCTATTAACTAATATGAATAGCAATAAATAATTCAAAGGCGTAAGAGACTGTAGAAGATTGGATGCTACAATCGAAAAAAGGTTGCTAGTGAATTGGACGGAAAAGAGGGCAGACAAAATTAAGAGCAGTGAAATCTGATTGCAGTAAATGCGACCCGACTAGCTCCAGAAAGTCTAGTAGGGAAGAAATCCTACTGTGCAAGATTGAGAATTGGTCATTGCCAAAATTTACCCATGGGTACCTCCTAAAATGGTTAGAAGCACCCACTTGCACGAAATGTGACGTCATACAGAGAATGAAAAAAATACAAAAACTTGGAAAAACTATTATGCCCTCACGCTTAACCAAATACTCGGCGACGAAGAAAAACATATTCCAAACTGTTTGAATATTTAAAGATTGTAGGGTACTACAACAGGGTATAATGTAATGTGATGAGGCCAATGACCCTCTAGGGTAGAGGCGGATAACAAATAAAAAAAAAAATAATTCAAGGGAAATTATTAGTCACCATTGCTAATTTCAAAACGGTATATCTCTGCTATTTCTGAACCGATTTTAATTATTCTTTTTTCGTTTTGGAGAAAATTTAATTCTCTATCGAATAGCAACTAACAACTGAATTAGTGGTATTTATTTATTTAAATTTTTTTTTCTGTTTTATTAAATAATAGCGTTGTACAAATTCTAAAACTCTGCAGAATTTTTTCTCTATTTCGAAAATACCGGATTTACAAGATTTCAATTTTCTTCCTTTCCTTTTTTTTTTTTTTTTATTTTATTCGTCGCGGTATTCTTATCCCAAAACTCGATACAATTTTCTAAAATCTAAAAAAATAACTGAGTTATATGGGCGTATTATATATAGATAAAATTTAAGGTTTTTTTCCTTTTTTTTTTTAATTATTCGAGGTTTCTTTGTTAAAAACGCTAATATTTTTTTCTATATTTTCAAAAATAAGTGAGAAATTAAATTAAACCATATTTAATGTGCCGCTATTTTAAAACTAATCGTTTTAAAAAACTAATCGTCGGATGAGCTAGTATTTTTGTGCCGGTTTTTAAAAAAAAATCCAGTGGCTTCAGGACAAACGGATTTTTTTTTTATTCATTATTCGGTTTCTACGAGTCTTGAAACTACGTCATAAAATTTGAATGGGAGGTAATTTTTTTTTTCTCTTCCAATTACAAACGTTCAAATATTTGAAAATAATAAACCAAACCTGTACCTCTAGCTGAAGGTCTTGGCTTCAGTACTTATAGATATTTTTACTGTTTCACGTGCCAACGACCGTGCAAGGAGGTGATTTAGTCCTAAATCTCTAGGTTTTCACCAATTTCGGGTACCTTCTTTAAGGAGGCTGGGTGTGTTCCAGGAGGTTCTCCATACCCTGGGTCCCTCCGCGGATGAAATAACAGAATAAATAATTCTGCCTCAGTCTGGGGTTCGAACTCTAGGACTTAAAATTGTATGCCTATTGCTCTAGCACTAGATCGTCACTACTATGTAATATAAGAATCGAGTTAATTATTATAATTCATACAGAAAAAAAAAAAAAAAATGTTGTTTTCTGCTTTGAATTAAAGCAATTTCGAGCGTTTATATTTATTTATTTTTTTTTTAAATGCGACATGGAGGAAACATAAATTTAAATAATAATTATAATTTTTCGAAATTTCTTTAAAACCCAAAGAACACCTCTGTTTTATATTGTTAAATAACATTTGATATCTTTCAAGGTTTTATTTTTAGTTGGTGCAACGTATCAATTCATTTTAATTATTTTATTTCCCTTAAGTTTCAAATAATCTGATATCGTCAGATATTTTTAGCCTGAAGATTTTAAAGAAAAAAAAAAAATACTCAATAAACGTTCAAAATTCCATTTCACTACAAAAAGCTCATTTATGTTACTGTCATCAGGGCCTGGCAATGGAATTTGAGCTTTGGGGCTTACTAAGCCATCTAATTCCTCCCGCATCCAATCCTTACAATCCAAAATCCGCAAATCCATGCTCCTTATTTCGTCACAAATAAAATCATCCATAACGAACTTAATATCCCATTTGTTGCAGACCTTTCTTGTAACCCAATCCTAAAACCCCATTTGAGTTCAAATCAAATTAAACAATATATAAATCAGTTATCCGCCGGTTAATCACATACGCCTTCCAGTCTGAGCTCATCCTGCTCGACTGATTTCAAACTCAAGAGAATTCAAAACTTGTCAATCGGATAATTAATAATTTTCCCCGATACCCTAAAATATCAGCTTCCTACAATCAAACAACTTGTCCATTCGCAAACGGCTTCTTACTCCAGTAAAATTACAGTCTCCAAAAACCCATTAATAAAGGAAATTGGTAATTACAACCAATTTTCGCTAAAACGATACGCCCATAAGAGAACGAAACATGTATTATTAAATTAATTTAGTTTCTTATGTTCTAAAGTTCTAAATTTTACAATTTTAAATTATATTATGAATTTTCTATGAATTTTTGTATTTTCAATTATTTTATGTATTTACAATTATTTTATGTATTTTCAATTATTTTATGTATTTTCAAATATTTTATCTATTTACAATTATTTGATATATTTTCAATTATTTGATGTATTTTCAATTATTTTATGTGTATTTTTTATATCATTTTTCCTACAATCGCAATATAACCTCAATTTAATTTTATCTTATGTTTATCATTTAAGCAAATTGACTATATATATTTTTTTTTTATTGAGATATTACATTTTGTTTCATAATGAACATTAGTAATAGTGATGTGATACATATTCATACAATATATACAGAAAATAATGATGAAGTCAAAATACATAAAATCGGAAATGAATTAATTCAAATATATATAAAACAATAACAATTAACAAAAAAAGAAACAACAAACAAATCAAAACAACAACCTGTAGTAGAGATAAATACAAAGTTGGGAAATAAATAAACAAGACTATATTAACAAAAAAAATATAAATATTACTGATTGTAAGGACTCATCCAAAATAATTGTTAACATCTTGTCTATATGTAAATATGTGAATAAAGTTTATTTTATATACTAGAATGATTTTATTTTTTAATATAGTTTCATAAGCGAAAATGATAATTAAATCATTTTTAAGATTCTATTAAGAGAGAGAAAAGCTTATATAAAAAGGTAAGGTTTAGCTTAACAAGCTTTTCAAGATTAAATTTTAATCTAATCAAAAGTATGAATTGTTAAGAGTTTAGGGCGCAATTAAGGTGATACAGTGTAATCGTCGGAGGATAATGGTAAATTTAATGAGGGTAAGATAAAGGAAGTTTTAAAGAGATTATGTGTTAAGTATAATAAAGCCATCTGGAGGGATTTGTGTGAGGCTGGAGCGGGCTGGAGAGGCTGGTGAAGTCATGAGTGAAACTGTCTTCCAACTTCTTGAGAGCTGTTTTGGAGTGCCGCTCTTGGATTTCATGGAAATTGTTTAATTGGCCAAAACCAATATCAGGTAATAGTGTTTTTAGGGTAATTAATATATTGGGTTGTGTCACAGGAAATGTCCGTTTTCAAGGTAAAGGATTTTTTATTAAAAATACGATATGAAAACAAGATAATTTTATGTGAAGTATTTACCTTCTTTTTCTACACATTTTTCCCTACGTGACACCAACTTATTTATCCCCAAACTGAAAAACTCTGAGCTTTGAAGTGAAACAAAAACTTAAACCGCACTTTTCACTTGATCATCATTTTCAAAAAGTTTTCCTTTGAAGAAGCAGTCTAAATTCCTGAACAGGTGGTAATCTGTTGGAGACAAGTCGGGAGAATATGGTGTTTTAAGAATTTAACTATATTTAAAACTTGTAATATATATATATTTGTAATTGTTTAATTTTATTGTTTTGAGCCTGATAATGAAATAATAGAATCAGTGAGTGAGACTGTTTTACTGTTATTGTGTATTGTATTGTATAGTTACTGTTGTGTAAATTGTAAAATTGAACAGGTGGTGGCTCCGGACCATAGTTAATGTTTTTTTATATGTTATATTTGTGTAGTAATATGCTGAAAGGAAACAGAAAAAAATCTGGAGTGGGCAACACACGACTTTCACTTACCTCTGTTTTTAAAATGGATTAAAGAATTTTTAAATGCATTTTATATAATATAGAAACAGGCGTTTCATTAAAAAATCTATTATATTATTATCTGAAATAATCACTTACTTTTATCGGCTTTTCATCAGTCTCGATTTTATTTTAAAAGCTTGTGTATGAGATAATTTTTTTTCTGAAATCTTTAGCTTTCCAACGGAATATCATACACGTATATTACTGATCTTATGTTCAAAAACAAACATTGCATTAAAAAATATTTTTTCAGTTTTCTCCTTTAGTTATATTTCAAATTCGCTCTACTTGCAAATTTAGCTGTTATTTACCAATGCTAACAAGATAATAGTGTATTTTTATAGGATCTACAGAAAAGGTGCTCTAGAGGAAGAAAATTTAAAATATCTGCATTTAAGCCCTGTCGTACTATTTCAATCAGAATAAAACCTACAAAGGATTGAAACCCATTACATTTTACATCGATATAGGGAGTTGAATCAAAATCGTTAGAGCCGTTTTAGAAAAAATCGTAAAAAAAGGTGCTAAATGCATGGTGTAAAGTAGATCTTCCGGTCAGCTGATTTTGATGAAAAACATTCTGTAACATCTCGGGCGTATAGTAGTCTTAAATATTAAATTTCAGTTTCATACGACTTTTCGTTTCCGCTCGGGAGTTACCACATACACACACAGACCTTTTTGCGGGACTTGGTCATTTGGACTCAGGAGATCCTAAAACGTGTATTTCTATCGAAAATTTTCACGATCGCAATACTTTCCCTTACTATATATTTCATATATAGGTAAGTGAAAGTAAAAAAAAACAGTTATTCATCTATCTATTTATCTATCAATAAATAATTCCTATAAATTATGAAAACGATTTACCATAATTATATAACCCTACCTAGTTTTCAGCAATTTCTTTTTAAATATAGTCATATAATAAAACCTTTGCAAGCAAATAATGGTACAAAGGATAAAGAGATCAGTTAATGACGGGTAAAATATCATAAGCCGGCTACAAAAGTTTATTTAAGCTCTTTGAGATTATTAAATCATGCAATGCTCCGCTTTGTTAAGGAAGTAAATCTTAAATTATAAATGTACATCTCATTTTGCTTCTTAAGAGTTAAAACTGGACTTAGCTGAGGACTTAGGATCGGTAAAACCCATCCCTCGGGATATCATCCCGCTCTTGGCATAAATTAGCACAAATTACAGCTCAAGTCCTCGGGGCTCCTTAACTCCACTTCATGTTTAACCTTGCCAAAGAGGTCAAAGTCAAAAATTATTCTTGCCCGAAAAATATTTTAAGAATTTGTTAAACTTTGATCCACCGAAAAATAGTTCCTTATAAAATATATAGGAAGTAAGGGGCTGTCCTGTATTAAACGATATCGGTATTTTCAAAAACTTTAGTGTAATTTTTAACCATGTGTATTTCATCTATAAATATGACGAATTCCATCTAAAATATATAAAACAATTAAAATAATTACTTTCACTTACTATATATAGTAAGGGAAAGTATTGCGATCCAGAAAATTTTCGAATTCCAGTTTTCAACGGAAATACACATTTAGGGTCCCCTGAGTCCAAATAACCAAGTCCCGCAAAAAGGTCTGTGTGTGTGGTGTGTGTGTGTGTGTGTGTGTGGTGTGCGGAAACGGTAAGTCATATGAAACTGAAATTTCATATTTAAGACAAATCTACGCCCAAGACTTACAAAACCTATTTCGTCAAAATGAGCTTACCAGAAGAGCCACTTTATACCATGAATTTTAACCTTTTTTCGATTTTCTCGAAACGGTTCCGACGATTTGATTAAGCTCGCTATATCGCTGTAAAATATAATGGGCTTGATATCATGTAGGTTTCATTCTGATTAAAATGGTCTGACAGGGCTTAAATGCCGATATTTTAAATTTTCTTTCTCTAAAGTACCTTTAATTTTGTTGATTCTCTAATAAAAACTATATTATCTTTTATTATTAATAATGTAAATTTAATGAATTCTCGATACCCAACTAAAGGAGAAAACAGAAAAAACATTTTTTAATGCAATTTTTCGTTTTTGAACATAAGAACAGTAATATACATGTATGATATACGTTGGAAAGCTAAAGATTTTAGAAAAAATATAATCTTTATACACAAGCTTTTAAAAGTTAATAGAGGGTGATAAAAAGCCGAAAAAGCTAACTGATTATTTTAGATAATAATATCATAGATTTTTTAATAAAACACATGTTTCTATAGAAATTAATTTAATTAATTCTTTAATAGTTTCACTCATTTTTATCACTAACTGTATTTGAAAATTCTTTCATTGATTTTAAAAATGGAGGTAAGTGAAAGTCGTGTGTTGCTCGCACCATTTTTTTTTATAAACAGCTCGTTATTTAGGCCTTTACTCAGACATGGGCAAACGACCACAAGCTTCATATGAAAGAACAATTATCAACACCTTTGTAATGAACTTGTGAAATCAAAAATTTATGTAGTGTGCTTAAGGACCCAATAAGAGTAGATGCATTTATATAAATAAATAATAATATAATACATTATTTAATAAAACACATGGTATAAAATGTTATGTGACGGAAAGATAGTTAACTTATTACTGATTATTATACCTAAGAATTCAATATATTGGATTTTTTAACATGAAATGTCCTTTTTTATAGTTTCTGAAATAAGGATTTTGCAGGTCTCTGTTGTTTTCTTCCGAATGTTTACATATGTAAAGTAAAAGTTACTAATCCTCTACCTTTGTATTATAAACATTAGCTTCCCAATCAATTACCACTTTTTAGGTAATACCTATATGAACATGGAAATACGCGATTTTCGAGTAATATTTTGTACGAGTTTAAACTCGGCCATTCAGCAGCTGAGGCGGCTAGAAATATTTGCAAGGCGTATGGGGAAGAGAGTGTTAAGAACCGACCATTCGTCGTTGGTTTGCTAAGTTTTCAGCTAGGGATCTGACTACGACTTGTAAAACGCCCCGAGGAAGACCTCCGTCCGTAATAGACAACGAATGTCTTCAAACATACAGCAGAAGGAAACCCTACCAAACAGTTAAAGGACTCTCAGCACAACTAAATGCAAGTGCATCTACCGTTTCCAGACATTTAAAGTGTATTTGGAAAGTAAAAAAGCTCGATACATGGGTACGTCATGATCGCACTGAGCGGTAGCAAGACCCCATGTTTCAAAACATACCTTGCAAAAATTGAAAGAACTGGACTACGAAGTTCTTCCGCACCCACCTATTATATTACCACCTGTTCAGGAATTTAGACAACTTCGTCAAAGGGAAAGTGCGTTTTTCAGAATTTGGTTTACTTCAAAGCTCAGAGTTTTTCAGTTTAGGGATAAAAAAGTTGTGTCACGTTGGAAAAAATGTGTAAAAAATAAGGTAAATACTTCGAAATAAAATTATCTTGTTTTCATATCGTATTTTTAATAAAAATCCTTTACCTTGAAAACGACATTTCATGTGACACAACCCAGTAGTTATGTTACTTAATGTAAATCATATGTTTCTAACAAAACTGAGTACAGTTTTAATTTAAAATAAGAAAAATTGTTTTTTTAAAATTCAAGTTTATTTAATAGTTCTTAAAGTGATTTTAAGATCAAAGGTAATTGAAAGTCGTGTGTTTCCCGCACCAGATTATTTTTCATTTATGTTGCTACTGCTCATTGTTTTATAATGCCAAGGTATGAATATTTTTCCGTGTTATAACATCGTTGTATATAAAACGAATGATAATGTGATCCAAAGATTTTCTACTTTATAAGATGGAATCGGCTGTTATTGAGCCATAGTAACCTGGAACTCAATAACGTGTTAACCGGTATAACATGTGAACATGTGCACCAAAGCCTCCGCAGAGATTGCCCCTACCAGTTCTCATTAAGTCCTGACCGGAGGCAATGCAGCTCCTCTACTAGATGCACTTTATGCAGATAGCTCGGGGTATTACAGGGAGCTAAAGCGCAGGCCATCGGCGTCATATGTTGGCTCATTTCACAGTGTTTGCAAAAAGAACAAAGGGAAACGAATTTTATGTAAAAAAATATATAAATTAAAATTGACGACACATAATGTATGATCGTTTGTTGTTGATTCATTTAATATCACATTATGCTGCTATGGATAATCAGAAGGTATTACAATAGAATCTTTGGTGAGTTTAATAAAATGACACTATTATTATTAATTTTTAATGTTTGACTTGAATATGTGTTTTACACTCGAGAACTCCTCAAAAAAATCGTCGAAGTTTTTTTCTCTCAAAGGCTTGTAGGTCCTGTTCAGTTCTTTTACTAATAGTTAATGTTTCCGATCCATACAACAAGACTAGGCCAACTTTTTACAACTTTCTCAAAAACATGAATTGCATTAAAAAATACTTTTGTTCTTTTCTCCTTTAGTTGCATATTGAATTCGTTTAACTTATATATTTACCCGTTTTTTATCAGTGCTAACAAGTTGATATGGTTAATTTTTTCGAATCTACGATATTAAAGGTAGTTTAGAGGAAGCTAATTTAAAATATCAGCATTTAAGCCCTTTCAGACTAAATCAATCAAAATGAAACCCGAATAATATTAAAGCCCATTCATTCCTTCATCGATATAGCCAGCCGATTTTAATCAAAAAGAGGCTGTAAAAATCATTGGCGCTCCATTGTCACCGTAATGCGGAATTTCAGTTTAGTAGGACTTTTCTTTCTTGTGCTAGACTTACCACAAACACTCACTACCTAATTATACATTAGTTTCGTTCTAAATGATACTAAAACATTTCATTTAATAACTTTAGTAAAGTGTTATTAATATTTTAAAAATCTAGATTATAATGTGAAAAGAATCAAATAAGTTGGTTCAATAATGAGAGATTTTCGCGCTTCCTATAAAATATCCTAGAATGGATATAGTGCCTTTTGGAAATCGACGTCTCAATATATTGAGTTGTGTCACATGAAATATCCGTTTTTCAGGTAAAGGATTTGTATTAAAAATACGATATGAAAACAAGATAATTTTATTCGAAGCATTTACCTTCTTTTTCTACACATTTTTCCCAACGTGACACCAACTTTTTTATTCCCGAACTGAAAAACTGTGAGCTTTGAAGTGAAACAAAATCTGAAAACACACTTTTCACTTGATCATCATTTTCAAAAAGTTTTCCTTTGACAAAGTTGTCTAAATTCCTGGACAGATGGTAATCTGTTGGAGACAATTCGGGAGAATATGGTGGGTGCAGAAGAACTTCGTAGCCCAGTTCTTTCAATTTTTGCACAGTACGTTTTGTAACATGGTGTCTTGCTGCGGTAGATGCATTTGTATTTAGTTGTGCTGAGAGTCCTTTAACTGTTTGGTAGGAGTTCCCTTCTACTGTATGTTTGAGGACATCGTTGTCTATTACGGAGGAGGTCTTCCCCGGGGCAAGTTTTCCAAGTCGGTATCCCCAGCTGAATACTTAGCAAACCAACGGCGAATGGTCCTTTCATCAACACTCTCTTCCCCAAACGCCTTGCGAATAATTCTAGCGGCCTCAGCGGCTTTTGAACTCGTACAAAAATATTACTCGAAAATCGCGTGTTTCCAAGTTCATATTTGGAGGTATACTAAAAAGTGGGTAATTGATTGGGAAGCTAATGTTTATAATACCAAGGTAGAGGACTAGTAACTGTTTACTTTAAATATGTAAATATTCGGGAGAAAACAACAGAGACCTGCAAAATCTTTGTGTATTTCAGAAACTATAAAAACGGACATTTCATGTGAAACAACCCAATATTTTAACAACGGAGTTAAGTGAAAGTCGTGTGTGCGAGTACTAACAAAAAACTAGATTTTTATCTTTTAGTATGAGGCAAACATAATAAATAGGCGTGATAAATTGGCACATAATAGTTTGCAGGGCTATTGGTTTTATCTTTTCAAAGATACAGCTAGCTAACTTCCATTAACAAAACCAAAATGATGGTGTAAACTGCGGTGTTCAATCTATCAGTTCTAACGCAGACAGTGCAAGCAATGCAATATCCACTGAGCTATGCTATCAATCCACTTAGCCATTTAGCAAGAATGCAACTACTATATCACTATACTGCCCTAGTGCTACCGTGCTATATCACTACACTGCTATATCACTAGATCTAGCCAAGCCGGAGCAATAATGACGAGACAAACGCCCACAGTGATGGAAATTATTTCCTCGTTCTGTTCCCAGTGATGCATAGTCTGCCTGTCCGCAGCTCGCAATTCTTCTACTGAACTCGTCAGTCGGAATTAGCACATATTCATCACTGTTTTAACTTAACCTATTTCCAATTTTTGGATAGGAACCTTTGTTATTTCTATAGTTTCTGAATGCATACATAACAGTCATGTTTTTATTTTATGGACAAATAAAATTTTCTATCATCTGTGTTTCACTTTAAAATAACAAACAATTAACTTGACCAGTTTTGATTTTGTGTTTTTCATTTCCGCCGATGATTAAATATAATAATGGGTAGACATTATAAAATTAACATATTTTCTAGTTAATTGCACTTTTCGTTACGATAATTTTTTTTTTTTTTAAACATATTTATTGATATTTGCAACTGTATTATTATATACAACAAGTAAATGTGATAGACATAGTAAACTGACATGAGGTCTCGAGGCCATCTTCATTTCAGACGCCTCGGGGGATTGTCAGGAATGGAAGAGGATGGCAGAATAGAAACTGGTGAATTAGCCTGGAAATGGAGTTTTTGATGGAATGATTGATACCTGGTTCGGGCTAATTCAGAAACATATGGGACATTAAGGTCTTTATGGATGAGCTTATTCGTGACAAAGTAAGGAGCGTTAACGATTTTACGAAGGATTTTGGATTGTAAGGATTGGATACGAGAAGAATTCGATGGTTTAGTAGAGCCCCATAGCTCTATTCCGTAAGTCCATATCGGTCTTATGATGGTCATATAAATAAGTCTTTTGTAATTAAGTGGTAGGTTGGAACGTTTGTCCAGTAAGTGTTGAAGTAGTCGAAAAACGTCGGGCAGTTTCTTGTCGTTTCAGTCTTGTATGGGGATTCCATGTTAGCTGTTTGTCAAGGTGGAGTCCTAGGTATCGAATCTGTTCAACAGGGGCTAGTGGAGTGTCATTAAAGGATACTGTAGGGCAGGAAGTCATTGGTTTACGACGAAGGGTAAATGTTATCTGGTAGGATTTATTAGAATTAATTCTGGCACCATACTTCAAGGTTTCGGATGTGGGATTGAAGAGTATGAGAGGCTGCAACAGGATCATTATCTTCTGATAGCACACACGTGTCTGCAGCATAGGTAGAAAGGAAAGTGTTTGGATGGGTTGGGATATCAGTTGTATAGACTGTATAAAGAACGGGTCCTAGGATGCTGCCTTGAGGAACACCAGCAGATTGAGAAATCAGGGAGGAATAGGAACTATTGTGATTTATTTTAAAAATATCTATCAGCGAGGTAGGATTGGATAATTAGAAAATAGGTAGGAGGGAGAAATAGACGGAGCTTGTAAAGCAATCCCGTGTGCCAGACTCGGTCAAAGGCCTGTTCTACGTCGAAAAAGGCTCCCGTGCAGTTCCACCCGCAGAGGAGACAACGTCCACCACACGATGGCATTGCTGGATAGTGGAGTGAGATGACGATAATTTGAAGCTCCGAAAGCGATAAAATCTAAATCGGTCAGACTAAAATGTTTTAAAGATAAATGATACCTGATACAAATTTCAGCCGTGCGGAGGAAGGGTGGCCCTATTTTTTTTTTGGAAAATTTCTTAGTTATGCAGTCCTTCGGAGGGACCGTAAAATAATGGAAACGTAACGATATCAGTTACTCGATTAGCATCCATATCCTAATTATACCTGGATAGAAAAAATTTAGTGTCCTACCGTTACATCGTCCGATTGCCCACAGTAACGTTGACGTTAAATGAATAAACAAACATTTTGATATCTAGGTATCGTATAAAATCAGAGATGAAGTATAGGAGTTTAATCTGTGAACAGAGACGGATGGTAGAATTGCGAATGACACGAGAGTAGTCGGGGTTGTTAGTTGAGAGTAGGGCCTGGGGGCAGGAAACAAAGGGAAAAGCTAAGGAAAATATTTGCTCCTTTCACTAGAGAGCCAAAGGGAGGTGGATTTCTACACCACTACCGCTGTTATCTTCAAAGGCTATGGAGGAGGGCAGATCTTAGAATGGAAGGATTGTACCTCGTGTGTTACTCAATCTGAAGCTGGCCTATATTAAAAGAGCTATGGCCTACCGATATATTTATTTTACATTGTTTACACTATATTAACCGAGAACTATATATTTCATTTATAAAAAATAAAAATAAACTTTATTCACATATTTACATTTTGACAAAAAGTTAACAATGATTTTGGATGAGTCATCCTTACAATCAGAAAATATTTTTGTTTTTTTGTGATTATAGTACATTAGCCTAATGGCAAACATATGGTGAAAAATTGAGGTTACTTTGCGATTGTAGGAAAAATTATACAAAAAAACGTATTTCATTTATTAATAATTCCTGGTTCTATCTCTATATGCCTAGTTCTGCCATAACTACTGTTACAAAAGTTGAACTTGGTTTATATCCTTAGTTATTATTTAGATAGACCACACCTCTATCAGATTATTTTCTTTACATGTCAGGCTAGTTATCCCAAATAGTTTGTATTTCTCTTTCGTTCTAAACTAATATTGTTATTAATTATTTCAAATTAAATACTCAACAAATCCTCCCAAATAACCTTTATCCTACGTCGTAAACCTATGACATCCTCCCCTACAGTATCCATTAATAATATTCCGCCCGAACCAGGTATCAACCCTTCCATGACAAGCTCCATACCCACTCTAACCCACTAGTTTCAATCCTCGCTTACTCTTCCATTCCTGATAATCCTCCGAGGCGTCTGAAAAGCAGATGGCCTCAAGACCTTCTAGTTTAAAATATGTTTAGAGTGCTACCGATGGTAGCTTCTCTACATGTCTTGTTCATTTCTATTTTCTTTTAACCTATTTACAGATATGTATTTTGCAACGGTGCTGATTTATTTATTTAACGTCACTTTATGCTACTATGGCTAATCGGACGATGCTACAGTGGGAGTCCTAAATTTTGCCTATCCAGGTTTTATCAGGATAGGGATCTTTAACGAGTACCTGACTGACATCGCACAGGCTCGGGACCACCTTTTAACGTCCCCTCCGAAGGACGGCGTACTAAGGATTTTTTACTACCCATTAAAAAAATCCTAGGACCACCTGCGGATTTGAACCCGTGACCTTTGGCATGGGAGGCTGTTACGCTAGCCACCCAGCTACAAGTGATCCCTACTCTTTACATGTCAGGCTAGTTATCCCAAATAGTTTGTATTTCTGTTTCGCTCTAAACTAATACTGTTATTAATTATTTCAAATTAAATACTCAACAAATCCCACCAAATTTAACCTTTACCCTACGTCGTAAACCTATGACATCCTGCCCTACAGTATCCTTTAATAATATTCCGCCCGAACCAGGTATCAATCCTTCCATGACAAGCTCCACTTCCACTCTAACCCACTAGTTTCAATCCTTGCTTCCTCTTCCATTCTTAATGCATTAATATCAATATATTTGAATAACTTAGAAACTTTTCTGTTTTTATATTAAATAATTATTGATAAATAAGCACATTGTCTAGAATTTTGAGGCCAAGAGCCTCATCATCAGGGCTGCACTTTTTCATATTCTCATTTTTAATTCATTCTATTATTATTAATGGATCTGGAAGCGTTGTAAAATATGATTAATAATTATTATTAATTAATGATTTAACATTTAAAAAATGAGAAGAGAAAGTTTTATAATTTCTTAAATATGAATAGAATCCTTACTTGATAAATGCACCAGATGCTTGGAGAAGGACTTATTTACGACGCCCTATAGGGTTTTCAGTCGATCAATACGATGACCAACATGAAATGAACCCATAAACTGCTCGAATGGGATATCCCAGAATGAGATAAAATGAAGTCATTTTTCATTTACTTTTATACTCGGAATTCGATCCTTATGATAATGAAATACATGCTTTATTCTTCCTGATACATGCTGGACTTTTTTAAGTAAGGACTTCAAGAAATAATACCCCTCAAAGAAGTAATAATAATAAATTATGACAATGAGATTTATTGAAGAAATAAAATCCTGCCATAAAATACGTTCTAAGAACCCTGATCGCATTTTGAAGCTATCTCCTTGAAGGGACTCTAATAACATCACCGTAGGCCGCTGGGTTCAGAGCCTTTTAAGTCACTTCCTCAAAGGAAAAGATATAAAATCATTCTCTACCATCACTTATAGGGCTAATATAATCAACATAGCCTTATCTTTTTTTTTTGTTTTATTAATTTCAGTATTATATCTTTGATATTGACAAATTGTGCATAACATACAAATTTCACTTACCTCGATTGTTAAAATCAATTTAATAAGCTTTAAGTAACGTTAGAGTTGAAAAAAAAAATTGAATAATTACATTCAGTTTTGTAAGAAACACATGTTTTAGATTAAACAATAAAACAGTATAAAATTGTAAGTATGTACAACAATACTTTAAGTTTAGTCCCTATTCATCATTTATATTCGTTTCAAAATTTTCTATATAAATTGTCATTTTTCTTAAAATCTTTAGGTTTCCAACTGTATATGACCTCTTATCCCCACATGTCCTAAAGACTGTCCCTAATTCCCATCCTCTCTAACCTTTCCAAACCTCTAGTACAGTCTCAATTGTTTAACTTTCTCGAAACGTCTGAACTTCTTGACCGACATGTCTTTTCTACACAATCCGCCCTCTCAAAATCACTCGCGACATACATACCGCCATGAACGAAAAGAACTGACAGTACTAATACTTGTAAACTTTTCAAAAGATTTCGATCCATTGATCACCCTATCCTTTCTTCAAATTACTGTATTTATCCTTCAATCACTCCTCTCAAATAGGACTCAAGCAGTCACTACTTCTAACAATCTCTATTTTCCTTTCTGCCCTTTCGGCAGGTGTGGTCCAGGGCTCAAGCATATCTCCTCTCATTTTCCATCACTTTCCCCACTACTCATATGCTGCTTTCAGATCTGCCTATCCTTCTCTCCTTCCCGAGTCATTGGTAGCAGTTTCCAAACTTCAGGAATACCTGGATAGAATCTGCGTCTGGGCAATCCTGGATAAACTAAGGCTGAATGCTTTGAAAACTCTGGCTATTGTTATAGGTCCAGTTTCCTCGTCAGATCCGAATAATACATCTCACTAATCCTAAACAATTGCGCAATTACATTCAGTTTCTCTGGTTTCATTACCGCTGATCGAACCCTTACCTTGAAGCCCTATATTGTCCAAATGTCTCGATGAACAATAATTACCCTCAAATTTCCACTTTCACCCGTAAGCTCCTTATTTCCCCTTCTCCCTCCCCCCAATTTGACTATTGCTGCTTAGTATATGGTGGCCTCCCGACAGTACTTGAGGAAATGTCTAAACGAATTATGAACATTTTTTTAAGATGTGTTCTCAACATTCCGAAGAGATCTCATGTGACACATTTATAAAGCGAGTTAAAGTGGCTCCTTCTCCCAAATTCGCAGCAATATTTCCTACGGGTCAACCTTTACCAAACCATTACCAACCAGCTCCCTCTTATATCCACAGTCTTCTACAATTTAAATAGTCAATCCACTCCTCGAAACAAGGCACGCCACTCTGATCTTTACATTCCTACCCATTACAACAACAAACTTTTGATCATTCCTCTCTTGTCTGCTCTACTAATCTCTGGAATCAGGTGCGTGAACAATTCTTTCGTAGGATTTTAGGTTGAGTTTTTTGTATGATGTAAGTGTTACGTGTTTTGCAGAACCCCTAAGTTCCAAATTCTGGTTTCTCTTCAATTTGAATAAATATTTCGCCTTTTTAAAACTTTTTTTTTTTTTTATTAATTGATTTGATTAGAAATATAAAATCTGCCACAATATGTACAGCTTTAACAAATCATTTATTGCATAAGTACAGAGTAAAAAGATAGAAAATCAATGATTGTAAAGAAAAACCAAATCCATACTTGTTTAAAGTCCCCTGGTAAATATTTTAACTGCTTAATGCTATTGAATAATTACACACTTAGGAACCATACATTATCACTCTTTATTATTCCTACAATTCTGTCAGTTGTTTTTATGTAAACATCTGTTGTATATATTAGGAACTAAATACTGGGAATCGAACCCCGACCTCCACTGTTGGATATCGAGACATAACTCCAGGAGATCCTAGCGCCTCTTTCACCCGCGTCACTGGTCTTGAGAGCCAATGGAGACTGACCGAGGGCGCTAGAGCCACATACTCAAAGGAAATGAGTGGAGAAGCTGGCCATTCCTAACACTCCAATGGCATAATTAAAGAGAATTCTAAGCCAACGTTTAGGGTTATAGTGGTGGTTGGAATTTGAAAGGGATTGTCCTAAGGTACTAGGAAGGTAAGTAACCTTCTGGGAAAGGTTGAGAATTAGGATGAAATTTGATTAAGTACAAATGGGATACTCAAATCATGATGTAATATGCCTTTTACCAAAGATATTAATTAGTCTAAAAAGTTTCCATCGAAACGATATAATTCTTTTATGAAGTTTAGGTTTATTTTAATCTTGATTTCGAGAAGGAAGGTAAGTGAGAGTTGTGTGTTGCACGTACCAGATTTTATCTTGGTCGATGAGAAAGATTCATTATAGAAAATAATAAACCGAAAATCGAACAATTACAGAGTTGGTATACTGCTGAAACTGGCGCAATAGGTCACGCACAATCTCCAGGCATTGTGCAAGAGAAATGGAACTACCAGCGAGGAGGGAGCAACCTACTAAATGGGGGCTTTTCTTACCTTAGACAGCACAGGACAAAATACCTTATAGATAAAAAATATCGTCTTGGAAGGAGGAAAACTTATTTGGCGGTGGAGCATTTTCAGGAATAAGATAAAATCTAAAAGAACGGGGAAATAATCGTTCATTTTATTACTGTAGCAGCTCTTAATCCACATTTAAAATAAACTTTAGATCAATATTCTTCTTTCTTGGACTAACAACGTACTGGTGTAGAAGTAGGAGTTATCTAGTTAGATCAGCTGGTATTTTATTTGATATTGTCAAAATTAGATTGTAACCAAAACTTTGTTGTCTGCCCTTTCCAAATTTCTTTGTACAATGTAAATTTGCGTTAATCGACTTACGAAAATGAATTAGAAATTAATATTGAGATGAAAGGTCCTGTATATCTTACATTATTGCATCTTTGAAACTTTTACATAGAAAAGTTTAAATTTTTTATTTTCACACATATTTATATTTCTTAAAGGCTTCATTACGGGGGACAGTTGGTAAATAAATATATACTTAAAAAAAGAAAACTGAACTAACACGTTATTGAATCACCTATGGTAACCTTTAGCCCCACTCTCCCTGTTCACCATACCTAGCTCCAAGTGACAACTACTCATTCTGGTCTTTGTAGGGCTTCCAATAGAAAAAGGAAACAAAACCACTTGGATCAGTTTTTTCAACAACAAATTCCAGACATTCTATGAACATGGCATTATGCAGTTAGTAGAAAGATGGATAAAGTCATTAAATAATGGTCACTATATTTCAGACTAAAATAAATTTTATGCCAATATTATATTGAGTTTTTTTTCACCCTTAAAACCGAAAAAACTTATTTGTAAACCCAATAGTATGGTTGTTGTTGGTTTGGGATTTAAGGTACAAAACCACAGGGACATCAACGCCTCCCATAGTATGGTAGATATCTTGTTTCAATAAGGTTTTTTTGTTGTACAACATTATTATCACTAAAGATTACCGTTTTCCTTAATTCCTCTACTTTTGTTTGTTCAGAACAATTTCCAAAGAATCTTTGAATTTTCTAGAATCTAAAATTTGTTGTTTGTGTGATAAACAATTATATCCGAAAATATTGTTTCTTAGGAAAATAATAGTCCTTTTTTAGTCAATTTGGAAGTTCATATTTCTATGATTTATATGATCAAGATATTCTTCTTTTTGATTTCTCTTTTCTACGATTTAAATACTGAAAGTAAGATCATTATGATTTTGCTTCGTTTTAAATGTTTTCATGCAAAGTAATAATAATATTTACAAATATCGATATTTTAGAGTCAAGAGAATTGAGATATTCATTATATTAACTCTATATACAGTAAGAGGTAAGTAAATATTTTATATAGTTTATCTATCATATCTTTACTCATTCATTTGCAAATGAATTTAATTCAATTAAATTAAGAAATAAGGTATTATAAATATCGATATTTTTATGCCGTTATTACAACAGTATCAAAATTGATATAGTTATCCTATATCTAATAGACAGGTATACACAGAGCGCATGCGCGAGTCTAGAGCATGTTGGTGACGTTATCATGGTTACGGAATCAAAGCTTTTTTCCCTACCGAAAATTGCATAATGCGTCTAAAGAAGTTTTCACTTCAAAAATATTTTAATAAAATAATATTTAAAAATAAAATATCATCAATATATACCGGTAAAACATATGCATTTCTGAAAAAAAACTACAAAAATAAGTTATTAAATAAAAGTAATAATATTATTAAAGAAAAGCCATCACATAATTAAACTTGGATTGTCACTTTCCTCACTGACATAATTGATTATTATATTTTACAATGACGAGTTTGATAAAACTTAAAATTCGCTAGATCTGTTTTAAGAAACCGGCAAAAAAAAGTCTCACGAGACTTTTTTCCTTTAATCCAGTTTGTCTGGATTCAGTCCCCGGGTGTGGCAAAATAACTTTTTATTCTCGTTCTTCTGTCGTGAGGAAACTCTGGGATAGGGTGATTCTCCTAGGGAACACAGTCTCTGTTAGGTGGTTGCACGAAAATTGGGTAAAAATCTAAAAGAACTGTACGAATTGAGGATTATGAAAACTCCCTTTTTCACTTTTTGGGTTGTAGATGTACAGGTTGTTTGTTTGTTTAAAAAAAAAAATTAACATACTCTAACACTTCGAGAGATGCAGTGCACTGTCCTTAGACTCAGAGCATTAGATACGGCCTTAGAATATTAGCATTAAGATGCAATTAAGGACGGTGTTTATATTGTTCCGCTCAGTTGGTGTAATCCATGGACCGTGAAAGCTGGGCCGTGTCGTCGGGAATCAGTTGAAGGGAGGCTTTGTTAAAGGAAGATGAAACGTTGAGCGAATGGTGAGGGGGAGCTCTTAGTGCCTCAATCAGGGGCCTTTGTTAGCGGCCCTCGTATCATCACTCACCGAGCCTCCATGTCTTCCTAGTATCTTGTCCTCTTTTCCTTAATTATCTTATTCGAGATCCTTGGGGGAACTGTTATCACAATACTCATAGTTTGAATTGGAAATGGGAATCTCTCAACTATTCAGATGAAATTTATATAATGTCAATTTACAATACTAGCAAAGTCTCTGCTATATCCACTATGAAATTTCCCCGTATGTTTGACAGATATCCCTTTGCATTCTAAATCTTTTACGCTCGAGCGAACTAGCAACTCGTGAGGGGTTAAACGTTTCCGAATGTTTCATGATTTTTGAAGGGTAAACTTCTTTTTGCGCATCACACATATTTTTGTAGGCTGCGTCTGAGGCTGATCGTCAAGCATCGTAAACGGCTCGATCGGGTGAACTCGGACCGCCGAGTTTAACCGAGCGAGAAAGTTGAGAATCATCTGCATTGTGTCGCTTTGTTTGTGTTTTGTGTGTGTTTATGTTAGAATTATTATCAATTAATATTATCAATAGTTTTTAATAGTTATTATTAATACGTTATAATAATTATTATTTTACTGTTACGGTTATAATTTGAAAAAAAGAATTAATTTAATTTAAATAAAAAAAAAAAAAAGAATTCCCTAACCGTAACTATGCCCCAGATACTCGGTGGAGGCGGGCGGGTTCCACAATAAATTTATCTCGAGCACCACGCTAGTTGCTAATAAAAAAAGAAATAAGGTAAATAGCGAAACCCTATAAATTAATAATATTTTTAATGAAAATAAATAAAAAATTAAAATTAAATTTACAAACAAAAAAAAGTTATTAAAATAACAGGTGGTTACGAACTCGTTACCCCACAATCTGAAATCTACCTATCCCATGAGCTATGTAATCGTATGACGCCACTAAACCTTTATAGATTATTAGACTCGACGAGGGTTGTACAGTATTAACTTTTTATTTAACTTTTATATAAGAAATAAATATTCAAGATACAATGTTTAAATTTTAGAAAAAATGTTATCTCATACACAAGCTTTTAAAAGTTAATACAGAGTGATGAAATGAACATAAAACTAACTGATTATTTTAAATAATAATATAATACATTTTTTAATAAAACACATGTTTCTACATAAATTCAATTTAATTAATTCCTTAATAGTTTCACGTATTTTATCTCTGTTTTTGAAAATTCTTTCATTGATTTTAAAAATGGAGGTAAGTGAAAGTCGAATGTTGCCCGCACCAGATTTTTTTACATACCCTCTCCGGGAGCTTACACCCTTCTTCATCTCGCTCCTAGACTCCCCTTATCCCTTACCGGAGTATATAATAAGTACTTGCTTCAGTAATACTTAATCTAACCTTAAAAATAACACGAAAATTTTACATTTTTAGTTTATATTGTGAGGTTAGTGTATGTAGTTATTGGTGTATTATAAAGTGGAAAAACATTAAACATTATAAAAAAACATAACTATTGTTATTGTTACTATAAAGAGTGATTCGATCGTAGAGGTAAGTTATTTCATATTTTTACTTTATTTCCAACAGAAATAGAATATCAATATATTCATTAAATTGTCGAAATTCTCAAATTGTCAAGAGTTTCTCAAAATTCAACATTGAGATCCCAAATTTCCATTGTACAACTAAATTTAAGCGACCTCAGTGCCGAGCTGCTGGAGTATCCATGTATCAAAGTGATACAGACAAGACAGACGTCATAATTTCACAGATGGATGTAGCATTTAGGAATTCTCAATCATACAGTTTTAATGGCTCATATACTGGAGAAATTTGTGTTACAAAATGTGAAGCAGAAAATGGACTACCTAGCATAATACGCGTAGTTTTCTAATCAAAGTGTAAAGAAAATAATTTAATTCATCCATGAAAATTAACTTATATATATCCAACAGAGGGGTCTGCTTTGCTTAATCGGAAGTTTAATAAATTACCCATGATCTTGAGTGGAGATTTAAATATCGACTTATCACAAGAAACAATAAAACAAATATTTCTAAAGATCACATTAGATTTAAATATGTCAAATAATATAAATGAATGTGCAACAGAATACGGAACTACAATTGATGTCGTTTTTTTCTAGATATATAAGTAAAATTCAATTCAATCACAAGTATTTTTTTAAATTATTAACCAATGGTATCCTTTGTAGAATACGAAAACAAAAATAAATAATTTGATTTGTATAGACCAAAATACATATATATATATACACTACTTTTCTTATTTGTTTCTCATTTATCCTACTAATCCAATAAACAATATTATTTACTATATATATGTATATATAGTATATATAGTATACTATATAATATTGTTTATTGGATTAGTAGGATAAATGAGAAACAAATAAGAAAAGTAGTGTATATATATATATGTATTTTGGTCTATACAAATCAAATTATTTATTTTTGTTTTCGTATTCTACAAAGGATACCATTGGTTAATAATTTAAAAAAATACTTGTGATTGAATTGAATTTTACTTATATATCTAGAAAAAAACGACATCAATTGTAGTTCCGTATTCTGTTGCACATTCATTTATATTATTTGACATATTTAAATCTAATGTGATCTTTAGAAATATTTGTTTTATTGTTTCTTGTGATAAGTCGATATTTAAATCTCCACTCAAGATCATGGGTAATTTATTAAACTTCCGATTAAGCAAAGCAGACCCCTCTGTTGGATATATATAAGTTAATTTTCATGGATGAATTAAATTATTTTCTTTACACTTTGATTAGAAAACTACGCGTATTATGCTAGGTAGTCCATTTTCTGCTTCACATTTTGTAACACAAATTTCTCCAGTATATGAGCCATTAAAACTGTATGATTGAGAATTCCTAAATGCTACATCCATCTGTGAAATTATGACGTCTGTCTTGTCTGTATCACTTTGATACATGGATACTCCAGCAGCTCGGCACTGAGGTCGCTTATAAATTTAGTTGTACAATGGAAATTTGGGATCTCAATGTTGAATATATATATATATATATATAAATTACGATTCGCCATGAAGATTACTCTTCTGCCGTGTGGTCTTAAGCAAACACTTTTTTTTTTTTACAGCTAGCATATAATGATATTAGACACAATATAATAGTTTTATTAATAAAAATAATAGGCTTACCGAACCCGAAGGTTCGATTCTGATACCACCAAAATCCGTCCAATATTCACCATTCAAGCCCAAGACCCCGAGATCAGGCTTAACGCAATCCTCCCACCGACGTCTCGGCCTACCTTTCGGACGCCTACCAGTCAGTATTCGGACGAATACCAACTTTCTCGGATTCCGTTCCTCGCTGAGCCCAACAACTTTACTCGCCATTTGAGTCTCCGCTATGCTATAAACTCAATTATATTCACAGGATACAAGCTCCGCAATTCCGTATTGTGCAATATTCTAAACTCCCCAGTGGCCTCATCTCTCTTCGGACCAAATATTTTACTCAGAACCTTATTTTCGAAAACCTTATACCGTTGTTCATCCTTCAAAGTGAGCGGCCACGTTTCACATCCGTAAAAAACCGTCGGAAAAATAATAGTTTTATAAATTCTAACCTTTAAGTTTTTAGACAGAAGCCGCGAGCTAAGTAATTTAGCATTATCTTTAACTGGGACTTTATTTCTTCCTAGATTTTATTTCTTCTTGTTATCATTGAACTTAAACTTTTACATAATACTTTTAAACTTATATATTATCAAATTATACATATCTTCAAGTGTCTAATGTAGTGATTAAAATAATACTTTTTTGGGGGTATTATAATATTGCTGAAACTGTAAAAAAAATATTAAGATACTCAATATGCTATGATGCAGCAGTAATACCGCAAGACGTGCTATGGACGAAGTGCCTGGACCGCCCGCCTGGCATATTGAGAGGGTCCCACTACCGAGAGAACTCCCAGCTGTTACGACCCCAGTAGACTCCTTCCCCATCTCGTTAAATCTGTTGCCACCCCACATCCTTGATGGCCACTTCACCAGCACCTCTCTCCTGGAAATGGCTCCCCCTAGCGGGCGATTTAGTAGCGATCGGTAATCCATTGTCATCAGGAGCATCGCCTACTTCATCATTACGGGGGAATTCATGGGGAATCTTCTGGGTGGAAATAAAAACGTCGGTGCGTGTTAGGGGAGTACTTTCATAATAATCTCTATTTTCTGACAATAATATGAGACGATAGTTGTATCTTTTTTGGTTTATTATTTTCCAGAATGAACTTTGGTAATCGACCAAAGAAAAAAAATAGCCTTCCTCAAACTTTGAGGTCTTACGTTTCGAGATACGCAGTATTGGTATTCATAACTCTCTGCCGTACGGATCTATGAATACTAATTTGTAATTTCCTACAAAACAAACCAATAACCGTTGAAATCGGTTGGGAAATAGCGGAGAAATGGCGTTTTAAACCGAAGATAGTTTTCTTCACAGCTAATGGTGTTTATTATTACTATTGTGTAATAAATTGCAGATTTTTTTTTTTTTTTTTTACTTTGACTCATCTATATATGAAATATATAGTAAGGGAAAGTATTGCGATCGTGAAAATTTTCTAATTCCAGTTTTCGACGAAAATACACGTTTTAAAGTCCCCTGAGTCTAAATAACCAAGTCCAGAAAAAAGATCTGTGTGTGGTAACTCTCGAACGAAGACGAAAAGTCCTATCAAATTGAAATTTCGTATTTAAGACAACTATACTCCAGAGATGTCACAGAAACATTTTCATAAAAATCAGCTAACCAGTAGAGCCACTTTAAACCATGTATTTTGTAACTTTTTACGATTTTCTCAAAAACGGCTCTAGAGATTTTCATTAAACTATATATGTCGATGTAAAATTTGACGGAATTCAATATGATGTAGGTTTAATTCTGATTGAAATAGTCTGCCTGGGCTTAAATGCCGATAGTTTAAATTTTCTTCCTTTAAAATTCTTAGATTTTGTAGGTTCGAAAAAATATTTCGATATATATACACACACACATACACATACTTTTTTTGCGGGACTTGGTTATTTGGACTCAGGGGACCCCAAAACGTGTATTTCCGTTGAAAACTGGAATTCGAAAATTTTCACGATCGCAATACTTTCCCTTACTATATATAGTAAGTGAAAGTAAAAATATTATGTTTTTGATACATAAACCTATTTTAAATAACGAATACAAAATCATCAGTTATTCGGATCAAGATTATTAGAATAATCCCCATCTATGCTAAAGGATATAGTATCACTGTATAAAAGTTATATTTTTTGATATGGGTGCTCTTTATGAAGAATAAGAATAATATGATTATGAAGTGAGATTATGACACTGTGAACGGCGCAATCTCAAAAAATATCACAACAAAAATAGTTTCCTTAAGCCAGAGGGACGTTCTGTTCCATATTGGAAGATCCAAGGAGAGCAATTCCACACAAACTGCCGCCAATAAAAGTTTATACTGCTTCCATTTTGGAGTAAGTAGCTTCTATATTTAAGCTACATCTGATCCATCAATCCGGAGCACAGATGTGGTCCGCAGCTCTTTGATCAGATACCTCCCTCGAAATGAGATCAGTTCCAACTCCCCTTGACCTCAGGTATGCGAGGAATCCGTTTGATCTTGTTATCAAACAGTGACCCCAGATATTATAATTGTTTTGAAGCTTCTTATGATATAACAAGGTATAATTTAAACTCCATGATTTTTTTTTTCTTTTTGACGGGTTAATAGTACGTAACTTCACCTATATGAAGCCTTCTTTATACTAGAATCTATTAGCTAGGAAGGTATAGAGTAGAAGTCACAAAGAATATGGGCTCACCTGTGGTGTAGTGGATAGCATAATAGCCTTCTATACCCAATAATATAGCTGCAGTTCAGGGTAGTTCCTTATCACATTTAGTTTTAGTAAATTTATAAATTAATAAAACATTTTTTTTATTGAGTTATTTTTATCTGATACAGAACCACTACAGTCTAAATTTCCTCATCACCAAACCTTTATCATGGCACTGTTAGAGCTTAAAATAGCTGATATTTGGAATTAGTTAAATACAAAAAACTTAAATAACAACTTTAATCTGATTATTAAAATAAAAAACTGATTATGAGATCAGGTAACTACAAATTAGAGAAGCAATAACTCCCTCTTTTATTACTTGACTTTAAGGAGGTATACTTAGAAAAAGGTTTTAGGTCAGATTAATATTGTCACAACACTGATTTGTGACAGTGCTTGTTTACATGTTGGCAGTTAACTGAACATTGATAATAGCTGACAAATTATAGATTTTGGAATTATTGATTCATTTTTTTTTGTTTTTCTCCGGCCCGACAGGCCGTGTAGGCCCTTGGCCTCGTGGTACAATCTCCTGGGAGAATATACTCACGATTCATGATGTGATTTAACAGGGTAGGTTCATCACTCCTTACGCCTATTTTTTGTGAGTGGCCATCATTTGGCTGACGGGTCTCACATACCCGGGGGAGAGGCTGTGAGTGAATCCCTACTTATAAATATCCTTATAAAAGCCAGCCGGGACTGGGATTCGAACTCAGAACCTCTAGCATGAGAGACTATCGCCACTCAGCCACGGGCTCCCCATTGCTTCATTACTTACAGTTATTACTGAATTATTAAAAATTAAACCTAAAGATATTATAAAGAGAGAAATAGACCCATGGTTGTGGATTCAGACCTACTTGATTGTCCTATTATTTTCTAAAGTGAGTTAAAATTCATGATTATTCCATCCTTCGGAGAGGACGTAAAATGATGGTCCTCAGCCAGTGAGATGTCAGGTACTCGTTAAAAATCCCTCTCTTAATCAAACCTACATAGGCGAAATTGAGGACTCCCACTATAACATCGTCCGATTAGCCACAGTAGGATTAAGTGACGTTAAAAAAATAAACATATAAACTTATAAGGTTTTTATACAGATCTATAGTTATTTTGATTAAAGTTATCAAATAAACCATTAAACTTGATTGTTTTACTAGTATTGTAACGATATATTCAGCAATTAAAATAAAAATAAAGATAGGAAAAAAACAACTGAGTAAGCAATTACAAACGTATTAACTGTGCGATATGAGACGGAAAGAAAGAAAAAAAAATCTTAATTTAAGTTTCAAAATGTGAGCTGAAAATAAAAAGGTTTAATCCTATAAAGCGGCGGTTTTATTCATTAGAGTTTAATCAACAAAGGTTTTTCCAGGGAACAAACTCTTTGTTTTTTATCCAAGATAAATATTATTAAATTTATTCCTTATAAAAGCCTCTATACGGAAGTAACAAGCTGGCCTCTATGAATGTGCGATTAGGTATTATAACCTTTATTAACTTTATAAAATTAATAAATTTATTTAGGTAATTTACGCGTTATCTCTACTCTTTATATATAAAACGATACAGCGATTTTTGGTTTCCGCGAACTTCTTCCAAACCACTTGCGGAATTCCGAAAAGGTTTTTTCTATTATTTAGAGCAATCTTTCCTGAAGGTTTATAAGTAAAATACATTGCAATTTACTTTTTCTTTAGAAAGGAAAAATAATTTTTCTGTAACCAAGTCATCGAAAAATTATTCCTGATTTATGAGTAGAAACATAGACGTATAATATACCGTTGGAAAGTGCGAAATTTTAGAAAAGCCAATATGCAATAAAATAAATGATACATGTTAATGTAAGTTTTAAGCCATAAACTCGGGAACATATGTTATTGGTAAAGATGGAGGTTATGAGTTTTCAATGTTACTGACGTAGTACAATATACATACCAAATTGTAACTATGTTCTTGAGGTAAATTGTAATTTGTTATAAATATACAAGCTAATATCGTAAAATAAATGCGATTCCCATGATAACTAAATTAAATTTTTGAGAAGTATTTTTAATAGTTTATTTGAAATATAAAATAGAAGTAAACCTAAAAGAATTTGAACCTTTATTATTTCTACAGTTTTTCGAAAACATACGTAGCAATCAAATTTTCTTTACATGATGCAGTTAAATTTTCTCTGTTATGCTTCACTTTAAAATAACAAACAAATAAACTGAGCCAATGTTTTTCATTTCTGCCGATGATTCAATATGGACGTTATAAAATAAACATATTTTCTAGCTCATTGCACTTTTTTACGATAAAACTCCCAAAGCTATAAACTGTGAATGGGTCAGGCATAGTTTTATTAAACATTAATGACACCTCGCTCAAATTTAACCCGTGCTAACCAGGTGCGAGTCAACTAGTTATATATATATAGCAGAAAACATAATATAGTAAATTTTTACCTCTAGTTTTATTATTTAATACTACTCTGTCGGTTGACACAGACTGGTTAAATGAGGAATGGAACACAAACGTTTATGTAAGCAACCATTAATGTATGTATAAATGTATGATGATAAAAAAATTGGAAAGAAATATGGAGACTGATATTAAAAAATATCTTCTGTTAGTATTCATGAAATTCTAATTGAAATTTTTCTCTCAATGTTTATCTTTTAACGGGAAAAATTACGAGTTGACAGTGAGAAATTATGTAAGGAAAAACATCAACTTTCATAATGTATAGTTAATTGACGGTATAAATAATTACTTGAATTAAAGCAAAGGGTTAGTAACTTCGAATTATAGAGTATTTTACAGGCAGACATTTCCATGAAAACTAAATAGAATGTAAATCTAAGGTAGATGTATTTTTTTTTCTGGAAATGTATTTTAAAATAATTCTATATGAAAAAATATAATTAGAAGATCAAATATCAAGTAAAACTTTGTGATTTTTTTCGTACCTTTTTACTTATTAGTGTTATTAATAACAATTACGTACTTGTAATTAATTATATGTGAAAGTACAAATATCCAAATACAACTATTTTAGTTATGGACGTATCTGATGATAATATTGGGTTGTTACACATAAAATGTCCGTTTTTATAGTTTCTGAAATACATAAAGGGTTTTGCAGGTTTCTGTTGTTTTCTTCCGAATGTTTACATATTTAAAGTAAACAGTTACTAATCCTCTACCTATGTATTATAAACATTAGCTTCCCAATCAATTACCCACTTTTTAGCATACCTCCAAATATGAACATGGAAACACGCGATTATGAAATAATAATTTTGAAAGAGTTTAAACTTGGTCATTCAGCAGCTGAGGCCGCTAGAAATATTTGCAAGGCGTGTGGGGAAAGGAGTGTTAATAAACGGACCATTCGCCGTAGGTTTGCTAAGTTTTCAGCTGGGAATACCGACTTGGAAAACTTGCCCCGAGGAAGACCTCCGTCCGTAATAGACAACGATGTACTCAAACATACAGTAGAAGGAAACCCCTACCAAAGAGTTAAAGGACTCTCAGCACTACTAAATGTAAGTGCATCTACCGTTTCCAGACATTTAAAATGTATAAAAAAGCTCGATATATTGGTACCTCATGATCTCACTGAGCGGCAGCAAGACCCCATGTTTCAAAACATACCTTGCAAAAATTGAAAGAACTGGGCTACGAAGTTCTTCTGCACCCACCATATTCTCCCGACTTGTCTCGAACAGATTACCACCTGTTCAGGAATTTAGACTACTTCGTCAAAGGAAAACTTTTTGAAAATGATGATCAAGTGAAAAGTGCGTTTTTCAGATTTTGTTTCACTTCAAAGCTCAGAGTTTTTCAGTTCGGGGATAAAAAAGTTGGTGTCACGTTGGAAAAAATGTGTAGAAAAATAAGGTAAATACTTCGAATAAAATTATCTTATTTTCATATCGTATTTTAAAAAAAAATCCTTTACCTTGAAAACCGACATTTCATGTAACACAACCCAATAGTTTTTCTTATACCTAACGATTATTTAGTTTGGTAAAAAAAAAAAATCCTTTTGTAAGCTTCATTTCAAAACTTAAAGTCTCTCTTTAAATTGCTCTAAAAATACTCAACAAATAATTAATTCTAAAAGTGAGAGTAGTGATGTGCACACCAGCTTTTTTGATAACTTTTTACTTATTAGTGTTATCAATAACAATTATGTACCTGTATTCACATGTGAAAGTACAAATATCTGTCCTCGATATTTTTTAGTTATGGACGTATATGAAAATAATAGTTTTTCTTATACCTTACGATTATTTATTCTCGTAAAGGAAATAAAAAATTTCCCTTTTGAAGTATTTGTTAAAATTTTATTCAAAAGACTTGATAAATATTTAATTCAGAACGCAAAAGTTAGTGAAGTGCACATCATATTTTTTCATAACTTTTTACTCGTTTGAGTTATTAATAGGAACTACGTACCCGTACTTATATTTGAAAGTACAAGTTTCTGTCCTATATATTTTTTTTGATTATGGATATATTTGAAAAAATTGTTGTTTTTTCATACTTAACGATTATATATTTTCGTAAAAAGGAAAAAAAAGTTTTATAAGCTTAAAGTGCAAAATAAATTTCACTATTCCTTCTTAAAGTCACTATACTTGGCGAATAATTAATTCATAAATTCAAATAGAATTGATACATTTAGGCTCAATACATCCATAATAAGTTACAAACAGTCAGAAAATTTGGAAGTATAATTTATTAAAACGATTTGTCGATAACTTTCTAAATGAGTTGAATTTAGATTTGAACAGTCGCACGGATCCAGAACGTTTTTGGAACTTTCTAAAGAACCTCATATTTTAGCATAATTACCTTCTCCGGAAGTTTAGAATGGTTGCAAAATAAAAAATTAAAATAAAATAAAATTATGGAAAGGATTTTCATACTGTTAGGATAGGATGACATCGAATAGCTTCAGGGTAAGATTCAAGTGGTATAGTTGATATTTCCGTATTCAAAATGTATGACGATTTTTGTTTTCATGAACACAAACTGAAAGTAGAAATTAAAACGAATTGCTAATTTCTTGAAAATATTCCTGAAACATAAAGAATACTTATTTTTCAAGGTTGAAGGCTTCATACAAGCATAGGAAGAATTTGCATTTATGTTGAAAACGATTAAGGAACAAACATATACAATGGTTTATCTGCTAATTAAATATTTCCCCGACTCAGAAAAGCAGTGGATTATAGATAGATTTTAATCCTTTTTGTGTTTATAAAATCATTTATAGTTTGTCAATGCTTACATATTCTAAAAACGGATTAGCTAAGGTGCTATTATGGATCAGTTTTAACTGAGATTCCTTAACTTTTAGTGTTTTTTTTATTACTTTCACTTACTATATATATTGGGTTGATGCAAAATTAATGCAGGTTTCCTCTATTGCAATATCTTAATTCCAATTGTGTAAACAAAGCTAATCCTAACATTGATCATTATTATACCAAAACAAACCTTATCTAATACCCTCTCTTTCACCATGAATTTGTTTAGTAAAATCGTTTTGTTCAGTGTGTTCAAAGGTCTTGAATCGAAAATGTCAAAGTGCGATTTTCGTCAAATTTATTTTTACGAATTTAAATTAGGGCGCAGCGCTGCGCAAACGGCTCGTAATATTAATGAAGTGTGGGGTCAGGGGGCTATTAATGAGTGCACGGTGCAGCGTTGGTTCCAGAAGTTTCGCAGAGGAGATTTCGACCTCGAAGACAAGGAAGGTCGGGGCCGTCATCTTGCTCTGGACAACGACCAGCTGAGGTCAAAAGTGGATGAAGACCCAACCAAAACCACACGAGAAATGGCGGCGGAACTCAAAAATTGCAACGTCTTTGCCCAGCATTGATGAATCGGAAGGGGCCGATCCTGCTCCACGATAACGCCAGACCACACGTTGCACAACCAACGCTTCGACGACTGCACGAGTTGGGCTACGAAGTTCTCCAACATCCGCCTTATTCACCTGACCTCTCTCCTACAGACTTCCACTTTTTCAGGCATCTGGACAACTTTTTGAGGGAGAAAAATTTTCAAAACCAGGACGACATTGAAAATTCTTTTCGTGATTTCATTGAATCCAGGGATTCGGATTTTTTTTCTGGTGGAATAAGAAAGCTTGTTGAACGTTGGCAAAAGTGCATTGATTCAGATGGAAATTATTTTGAATAAATATATATGGTTAAAGTAAAGATATGGCGTATTTACAATACCTACTAAAAACCTGCATTAATTTTGCATCAACCCAATAGTAAGTGAAAGTATTGCGATCGTGAAAATTTTCGAATTCCAGTTTTCAACGGAAATACACGTTTTAGGGTCCCCTGTGTCCAAATAACCAAGTCCCGAAAAGGCCTGTGTGTGTGGTAACTCCTGGGCGGAAACGACAAGTCCTATGAAACTGAAATTTCATGTTTAAGACAACTATACGCCCGAGACGTTACAAAATCTTTTTCATCAAAATGAGCTTACCAGAAGAGCCACTTTATACCATGCATTTTGCACCTTTTTTGATTTCTCGAAAACGGTTCCGACGATTTTGATTAAACTCGCTATATCGATGTAAAATTTAATGTGATTTAATATCATGTAGGTTTTATTCTGATAAAAATAGTCTGACAGGGCTTAAATGTCGATATTTTAAATTTTCTTCTTCTAAAGTACCTTTAATTTTGTATATTTTATAAAAATAACCATATTATCTATTTAGCATTGATAAGTAACAGTTAAATATGCAAGTTGAGCGAATTTGAAAAGCAAATAAAGGGAGAAAACCGAAAAAAAAATTTTTTAATGCAATTTTTCGTATTTTAACATAAGAACAGTAATATACATGTGTAATATACCGTTGGAAAGCTAAAGATTTTAGAAAAAAATATTAATTTAATTTAACTAATTCTTTAATGGTTTCATTAATTTTTTTCTCTTACTGTTTTTGAAAATTCTTTAATCGATTCTAAAAACGTAGGTAAGTGAAAGCCGTGTGTTGCTCGCACCAGATTTGTTTTCTATTGATTTTTTTTTCCGAAAAGGAAATACGCTGCACAGACAGGTAACGAAAATAGCAGTGTGTATGGCGATGATACCTTGGGAGAAAGCACCGTCCGTAAGTGGTTTTCTCGGTTCATAACTGGACATTTTTTACTTTAGAAGGGGCAAAGCCCTTGTTTCGTCCTTCAACTGCTAATAATGACCAAATTCAACTAATTACCTGAAATATAGAAACATGTAATAGATCAAAATGGGTATGATTGATTAATATATTCATATTTATTAAAACAAAATCAAATATTTGAGACCGTAGCCACAGGCAACAGCTAGTTTATTCATTTTAAATATCAAACGCATTCAATCCTTTCAATCCAAAGTCCTCCGAACAATGGTTAATGCTCCATATTTTGTCACCAACCATACCTTACACCACGACCTTTATATTCCATTTATTCTAGACCTTAATTCATTCAAATTTTATCAAAACGTTATTCATAACCCCAATCCCCTGGCTCAATTTCTATCCTGCTCCCCACAGCCTTACCATCCTACTAGAAGGTGTAAACGGCAGTGGCCTCGAGACCTCTTGTAAGTATGTATATTGGAGTTCTAGCATTGGCTAGATTCTCCACGCAATGTACTGTACGTATTACGTGTATATAGCCATGAGTGATTCCTTGATTTCTAGACTTGATATACATTTTATTGATTCCGTATTGTATATATATATATTTTATTATAATTTTATTGATGTTCAAATATTGTGTGAATGCTGTATTTCATCACTATTCTTAATTTCCAAATTACGACAGATTTTAATATTACTCAATAAAAATTGTTGTGATCTTTTCTTTCTTTCTTTCTATTTACTGAGATTTACAACTGTATTAGTAAATACATCAAGTAAATTAGCTGTCAGATAATATACATGAATAATACATGAAGAGAAAATGCCCACTGGCATCACTCCACTATGAATCTAAACTAGAAGGTCTCGAGGCCATCTTCTTTTCAGGCGCCTCCGAGGATTGTCAGGAATAGAAGATGAAGCAAACATTGAAACTAGTGGGTTAGAGTGGGAGTGGAGTTTGTCATGGAAGGATTGATACCTGGTTCGGGCCAAATAAGCTACAAAGGGAATACTAAGGTCGTTATGAATGAGCTTGTTCGTGACAAAAATAAGGAGCGTTGAGGATTTTTCGAAGGATTTTTGATTGTAAGGATTGAAGAGGGGAAGAATTTGATGGTTTAGTGGAGCCCCATAGCTCAACTCCGTAAGTCCAGATAGGTCTTATGATGGTCATGTAGATGAGTATTTTGTAGTAAAGTGGAAGTTTAGAGCGTTTGTCAAGGAAGTGTTGAAGTAACCGAAAGCGGCGAGTAGTTTCTTGTCGTTTCAGTCTAGTTTGCGGATTCGATGTTAGACGTTTGTAAAGGTTAAAGGTTATTTGGTGGGTTGTTGTGAACTAAAAACTAAAAAAGGTCATTCATAAAAAAACAACTTAATAATAGTAAGGAGTAAGAAATAAAAATATTAAACATTGCAACTACCTATCTAATCAGCAAAAGTATGATGGTAGATAGTTAAGAAAAGACCTCGTTTCGCTGGAGGATATAAAGACTAATCTTATGGAATGTCCTCAAGATCCGGGCATCCAATGAAGGCACGAAGGCTGGCCGTGTAATCCTGAGATTAGCTGACTAGACCGCTCGCAAAGTCTCTCTCCCTCTTTATGCTCGCTACAATAACAGCGAGGAAAACACAGATAATTTGAGTATCTTTATTAGAGTTTTTTTTTTTACTTTAAACATAAATTTTCACCAGCTTATAAAACAAAAACACAATCAGCATATGTGCAAGTGAGAAACAAAAATCTGGTGCGTGCAACACACGACTTTCGCTTACCTCCGGTTTCAAAATCATTTCAAGAATTTTTAAAAACATTTAGAGATAAAAATAAATTGTTTATGAATTAATTAAATTGAATTTCAATAGAAACATGTGTTTTATTAAATAATCTATACTAATATTATAAAGCTGAAGAGTTTGATTGTTTGAACGCGCTAATCTCAGAAACTTCTGGTTCAAATTGAAAAAATCTTCTTGTGTTGGATAGTCCATTTATCGAGGAAGCCTATAGGTTATATAACATCACGCTACGACCAATAGGACCGAAGAATCAGAGGAAAATCAGGGAAAAAACAAGGAAAATGGACCTCGAATCCCAACGATTCTAAATGATTTACATTTTAATTTTAAAATAATTCAATTTTCCGTTAAGTTATCTTTTGCCAACAATCAATAAATCACATGGGCAATCGTTTAAACACGTAGGAATCGATTTACGTCAAGATTGGATTGCGGAGAAAGTCAGTATGTTCTTCTGCCACAAGAAAATAAAACCAAAAATATCATTTAAGCAGAAATACTTTAAATATTGGGTCGTCCGAAAAGTTGGTAGAGGTTTTTAAAATAAAATAAACCTTCTGTTTTTTCTACTAAAATGAATGGAAACGAGGCTAATGTTTATTTATATGCCTTTAATCCTCATGGAATTAACTATGTTTACATACTGAATTCGTCTTTATTAAGGATCAGTAGAGTAGTTTATTGCAAACCAACATGAGTTACAATTCAGTTCGATTTCGGCATGATATGCTGTACTTTTTAAAAAAAGGGAAAACGTAGCCCAATTGCAAGAAATATTCGTACCGTGTATGGCAGCGATTCAATTGCTTATAGCACCGTTTAGAGGGTCTTCAATTTGGAAGACCAACCCCGGCTGGCCGGAGTTCAACTCTTGACGTCGAGGATATTATGACGGTCATACAAACAATCCACGAATTACTGTTCGTGAGATACCGGCGGAGTTAAGAGCCTGCAAATCGACCGTTTTTGATCATCTAAAGAAGGCCGGGTCTGTCGTTACGACGTTTGAATTCCCCATGAGCTCAGTGAAAGGAATCTTTTTTAAAGGATTTCATGTCGTGATTTGCTGCAGAAAAAAAAAATGAGGAGGATCTATTTTTGAAACGAGTTCTTACTGGGGACGAAAAATGGATTCTCTACATCAACAGCAGCCGAAAAAAATCTTGGGGGTTGCCTGGAACGACGCCACTTGCAACACCAAAGGTCGACTTGCATCCAAGAAAGGTGGTACTCAGTTTTTGGTGGGATTGGAAGGGACTCATACATTTTAAGCTCCTTCCACAAAACCAAACTATAAATACGGAGTTTTACTATAAATACGGACCCAGTTAGATCGATTGATGGCAGCAATTAAAGAGAAACAGCCAGAGTTGGCGAGTCGGAAAGGAGTGCTATTTTACTAAGACAACGCTAGACGTCATGTGTCCACACTCGGCAAAAGTTATTAAGCTTCAGATGGGAGGTTTTACCCGCCGTACTTTTCTGACATTGCTCCTTCGGATTTTCATCTTTTCCTTTCCCTCAATAATTTTCTACAAGGGAAATCCTACTCTTCAGAAGATGATGTCAGAACGGACCTTTTATTGTTCTTCAGGATGAAGGACAGTGATTTGTGGAAAAAAGGGATAATGGACCTTTCAAGTCGTTGGGAAAGTGTAATCGCTAATGTTGGTAACTATTTTGTAGATTAAATAAATAAATTTTAAGCTGTTAAATTTTAATTGTTGTTCACATTTTTCTACGAACTTTCCGGACAACCCAATATATTCTTTTAAAAACGTCTTAATAGCGATCATAATAACTGAAATTGACGCAGACGAAGTTGTGCGCAACAGCTAGTCTATTATATTTTTATCAACCACAATCAGTTAGTTTTATCCGTTATTATCACTTTCCATTAGCTTTTACAATTTCGTGTATAAGATAATATTTTTTTCTAAAATCTTTAGCTATCCGACGGTATGTTATATATCTATAATTCTTTTCTTATGTCGAAAAACACAAAAATTGCATTAAATAGTATGTTTGCACTTATCTTTTTTAGTTGTTTATCAAATTCGCTCAACTTGCGTATTTAGCTGTTATTTACCAATGCTAACAAGGTGATGTGACTAGTTTTTTGAACTATAGAAAATTAAATGTACTTTTGAGGAAGAAAATTTAAAATATCGCCATATAAGCCCTATCAGACTATTTCAATTAAAATGAAACCTACATCATTTTGAAGCCCATCAAATGATACATCGATATAGCGAGTTTAATCAAAAATTATTAGAGCCATTTTTGAGAAACTCGTAAAATGGTGAAAAATGCATGGTATAAAGTGGCTCTTCTGGTTGGTAAAAAAGTTGATGTGACATCTCGGGCGTATAGCTGTCTTAAAAATGAAATTTAAGTCCTATAAGACTTTTAGTTTTTGCGCTAGACCAACCACATATGGACACATACACGCACAAACCTTTTTTCGATACTTGGTCATTTGGACTCAGAATACCTTAAAACGTGTATTTCCGTTGAAAACTGGAATTCGAAAATGTTCACGATCGCAATACTTTCCCTTACTATATATTTCATATATAAGTAAGTGCAAGTAAAAATGAGAAACGGTGGTAAGTGAGGTTTGAGGAAAGATCAGTACCCAGCAGCACATCCTTCCTGACGCGATCGACGGTAATTAACGCAGGAGATCTCTTACTCAGCACCTTTTTATACTCCTACTCAGATTAATGGGCATGATGGTTGGAAACATATCTTTGATAAGTCTGTTTACTAAGTCTGATAATCTGACTAGACCAAGGCGAATTTGTCATAAGTCGTAGTATTTTAGAATAAGAAATTAGCTTTTGTAACTATGTATTTTTCATTATTATTTATATCTGGGAAGCGTATGTGCATGTGGGTTTAAGTTTAATAAATCTATCAAGTCTCAGTTTAATTTTTGATTCCGAAAAAAAAAGTAAATAAAGTGGTTTAAATGGCTAGCTGAATATTGTGGTTTCATTTTAACACGTGGGACCTCATGCCATATTCGTTTTACGACTGGGAAGGAGTAAGAAACCAAGGTTTTTATGATCTAAGGGCCATCTACTGGGTTCGAAACCTCAATCTTGTTAAAATTATTCGACAGAGTCGGGACATTTCTCGATCCAGGCGACTGTTGATTTGGCCAGCGATCCTGCCACTCGCTCCGACCTGATAATTTCGAGGCCTAAGCTGGCTAACTTTGAAATGGGCCTCCGAAGAGGAAGGTAATCCCTGGCGCAACTTCTTTAATGAGATTCCTCAGGAGGTGGTGTTCCTCCCACAGGAACTGTTGGGAATTCGATTAGCAAGAACTATTTTAATTCCCAACCTCTGCAAAACGTAAGAGAGAATCAAGAGTCCCAAGACTTCACGTATGAGGCGAACTCTTGAGTCACGGACGAAACAATTTCACGAAAGAAACTCCTTTCCTTAAGAGATTTCGCATTGTTGAAATAGTTTTCAAGCGACTGAAGCGATAATACTCGAGCGATAGTTTCGTTTTATCATTAGGTAATCTTTTCTTCTTTTTTTCAATAGACTGTAAGCAAGGTTAATGACTAAATAAACTTTTACCAGGTAAAAGTTACGAGTACTGAATGAATAGCAAATAAAAAAATATTGGGTTTAAATTAAATTTATAACTTTTTCAATATTTCTATTTTCAATAGTCGATGCCCCATATTATGTCACCAACAAAACCTTACACCAAGACCTGAATATCCCATTTGTCCATGATCTAACCTCATCAAAATTCTCAATATTTCATCAGAAGCTTAATCAATCACCTTCCTAATCCGTTGGCACACTCTCCATCTAGTTCCAAACATCCATACAACCCTCATCGTAGGTTGAAGCGGCAGTGGCCAAGAAATCTCTTGTAAATATGCCATTGGAGTGCTGGCAATGACCAGCTTCTCCACTCATGCAGTGGATCTCAAGACCAGTGACGCGGCTGAGTGAGAGGCGTTGGGATCTCCTGGCATTGTGCCTCCACTAGTGGACTCGATTCGGTGATATCAGGGGCAGTTTGTAAATATTGTAAATAGTTATGAATGTGATCAAGGTTGTTATTATTTTATTTATATATATTATTTATTTTATTTTATATACATATATCTCTTTTCTTCTTTATTTTATCTTTATTAATTATTCTTCTAATTTTACTTATTTTAATTTTATTCATGTTATTTTATTCTGTTTTTTTTTCATTTACGATGTGCATATGGGATTAATGATTTCTAATACTCATTACCCCAGTAAGTGGCAGATTGTATTATCTCTTAATAAATAAAAAAAAAAAATCTATTTTAAACCTCTCTGTGTTTATAAAATCGTGTTTACTTGGTGAATAATTTATTCATGATCTAAAAAAAAGGATTAGTTATGTTTTAAGTGAATTCTTGACTTTATTGTATTGATTCATTATAGTGTATATATTTTATTGTAATTTTATGCCGTATAAATATTGTATGAATGTAGTATGTATGATATCTTTCAGCACTACTATTGATGTCCAAATTGGGACAGATTGTAATTATACTCAATAAAAATTGTTGTAGAAAAAAAAAGTTATGGTACTTTTATGCATTAATTTTTAACCGAAAACAGTCACCTGGATCGAGAAATATCCCGACTCTCTCGAACAATTTTAACAAGATTGGGGCTTCGAACCCAGTAGATGGCCCTTAAAGAGAGCGAAAAAACCTTGGTTATTCCTTTCTTCGAAGGTAACTTAAAAGCTTGGTCCCTAGCTTGTGAGATGTTGAGAAATCGTTAAAGAAATCTATAATCAAACCTGGTTATGCAAAATTTAGGACCCATTGTAGCTTTGTCAGCCATAGTAGCTTAGATTGGTCAGCCATAATAGCATAAACACTTTGAGGAAGAATTTTACCCGAATCCAGCCTGACTGCACATGTACACATTAAATGGAACTTGCTTAAAATGTTCTCGACTACTGTTTTTTTTTTATTTTTTTTTTTTTTGAGACCACATGATTGAGTTAATTGAAATTAGTTTTTCTCTATATAAAAGATGGCTAGAGATAATCCTAAAGTTATTATTATTATTACAAGGAGAGTAGAGGATATATTGATAAGACGACAGAGGAGACGGGAGTGGCTGGAAGGGAGGTCAAGGAGACAGAGACACTTCACCCTATAAAACTCCTCGACGTGCAAAATAATAAGAGGCTCCTCCCTTCTCCTTTATCCTTCCGCCTTATTTGATATCCTCTGTCTCCTGTTTTACCTTTATTATCTCAAGGACCTCTTTGATTACATGTGTCTACCCAATTATTTACCAAAAATACGAAATAGATTTTGTTTTACTTAAAAGCTTTTAAATATTCTCACCAGAAAGTTAAATCAGTGAATCTCTTGGCCAACAATCACTTAAAAATGAGGAACATCTAAATTATTAACTAGGTATTGTGTTGTGTCATATAAAATGTCCGTTTTCAAAGTAAAGGATTTTTATTAAAAATACGATATGAAAATAAGATTATTTTATTCGAAGTATTTACCTTCTTTTTCTACACATTTTTCCTAACGTGACACCAACTTTTTTATCCCCTAACTGAAAAACTCTGAGCTTTGAAGTGAAACAAAATCTGAAAAACGCACTTTTCACTTGATCATCATTTTCAAAAAGTTTTCCTTTGACGAAGTTGTCTAAATTCCTGAACAGGTGGTAATCTGTTGGAGACAAGTCGGGAAAATATGGTGGGTGCGGAAGAACTTCGTAGCCTAGTTCTTTCAATTTTTGCACGGTATGTTTTGAAACATGGGGTTTGCTGCCGCTCAGTGAGATCATGAGGTACCCATGTATCGAGCTTTTTTACTTTCCCAATACACTTTAAATGTCTGGAAACGGTAGTTGCACTTGAATTTAGTTGTGCTGAGAGTCCTTTAACTGTTTGGTAGGGGTTTCCTTCTACTGTATGTTTGAGGACATCGTTATCTATTACGGACGGAGGTCTTCCTCGGGGCAAGTTTTTTAAGTCGGTATCCTCAGCTGAAAACTTGGCAAACCAACGGCCCGTTCATTAACACTCCCTTCCCCAAACGCCTTGCAAACATTTCTAGCGGCCTCAGCTGCTGAATGGCCTAGTTTAAACTCGTCCAAAAATATTACCCGAAAATCGCGTGTTTCCATATTCATATATGGAGGTATACTAAAAAGTGGGTAATTGATTGGGAAGCTAATGTTTATAATATTGAGGTATAGAATTAGTAACTGTTTACTTTAAATTTACTTTAAACAACAGAGACCTGCAAAATCCTTTATGTATTTCAGAAACTATAAAAACAGACATTTCATGTGAAACAACCCAATAGCATTGTTTATTTGTGGGATACCTTTTTATTGATTCGTTTAAATACTTTTGAATAGCTATTTAAAATCAACAATAAATGTTTAATCATTTACATTATAATAAGTTGCTTTCATTGAATATTGAGTGAAGTGTTGATATCGCTCGTAGGATCATGAAGATGGGTGAAGTACCCCGAAACGTTGAATAGTAAAGAATTTTTTATAGTAAAGAATTTTATAAAGAAATATAATCAGCCCAATTATTTTATACCTTAGAAATTTCTTTTAGATAGTAGAAATAAAACAATAAATAAATTGTTTTTTGAGTAACTATAAAACTACTATAGGAAAACTATAGGTACTCATTTGGAAGGTTATCAAATGTTCTAAAAACCAGTAACAAAATTATCTAAACCATAACAATATTATTAAAGATTCTTAATTTACATTATATGTAATAATTTAAAAGCTTATTATATTTATTATATTTAATGTTCTACAAACAATTTTAAAAAAATAATTAACTTATACAGCCCGATGTATCATCAACTTATACATCGGGCTGTCCCTAAAATAATTCAGCATACGGTTCTACAATGAAAAAAATGTATACCTGTTTTTAATAACCTAAATAGTTCCCATTAATTTCAATATATCTGCAAACTTTTTGGCCCCGTATTCTCTGAACAGAACCAAGACCTCAAGAGAAATAAAAAAGTTTTTATTACCCAGGGTCTGATTGATAACGTTTAGAGAAAAAAATCAAATTTTGAGAAGTTGGTCGTTTGCCCTGGTCTTCCTTGAATAAAAACAAAATTAAATCCGCTCCTACAATAGGACTAGACAATTGAGACGTTGATTTCCAAAAGGTACTAAAGGACATTTTTTTCAAATTTGATATTTTCACATATTTATATTCTAATGGTTTAGTTTTATCTAAATCCATCATCAAATTTTATCAAAAAATCGTAAAAAATCCTTTAGAAAAGTATTTAAAATTTGCATTTCATTCCAAAAGGTACTAAATCCGCATTTTATTTCATTCCAAAAGGTACTATATCCATGTTTCGTTCCAAAAGGTACTATATCCTATGTAAACAGATATAACCTTTCCTTTCATTTCCTTCCAAAAGGTACTATATTTCCTACTATACGGCATAAGCACCTAATCCCGTAATATATCACCATTAATTTATTGTTTTCATCATTTTATTCACTTTTATTGGTTCATTTAGCACGTCTTGAATCACCGCTATTATTTTGATCACTGGTTTTAACCTAATAATTAGTTTTTAGGCTGTTTTAAACAACTTAATTGTGTCGCTTCGGTTCTCGTAGGTTGTCATTTAAATTAAGTTTTTTCAATAGTATTTCTTCTTGCAGCAATATAAATTTGGTTTAAAATTTTTCATAAACTCACATTTTAATAGAATAATGGTATTTGATGCAGCAAATAGTTGGAATTAGCATTCCACGAACTTCCTAAATATGTGAAGAATATCCGTGTCTGATCTAACTTAGTAGTAGATTTTTTTATATAAAATAAAAGCTCAAAAGTTATTATTTATCAGTATCTATGGTTAAATATTATTTACACGTCGTTAATAATATAGTTAAATTTGCTAAGTTCAGACAAATAGTAAATACATGTTCAAAACTTACTTCATAATTACATACTTTCTTATTATAGTGCCATAAATAGATAAATTTTCCTTTGAATATTAACTTTCTTTATGAATGATAGATAATAAATGTAATTAGCCAACAAAGAAAGATATTTCTCAGAGGGAGAATAAGGAAATATGCATAACTTAGTAATTAACAATATAAAGACGTTAGTTATCGGTAATGTTGTATCAGGAAGGTTATAGTGACTGTTACCAACTCATCTCGCGTTATATTCTTCCAAAAAGTACTATATCCCTTTTAATTCTTTCCAAAAAGTACTATATCCATGTTTCGTTCCAAAAAGTACTATATCCATATTATACTCTTTAAAATCATCAGAAAAGTGCAATAATTTGGAAAAATGAGTTGGCAACACACTTAAATATCAACTTTTGATTTTAATAAAAAAAGAATCACGTAAATTGGTCCAATAATAAATAAATGGCAGAGTTTTGCGTTTCCTGTAAAATTTTCTAAAGTGGATATAGTACCTTTTGGAAATCAACGTCTCAATTATGAGGCACATATTTTATTTTTTGTCTTTATTTTTTGACTCCTCGCATCCTTATTAGCCTTTAAAGATAGGTTTCTTTTTCATTAAATGACATTTAATCACCTTCTAAATGAGCTCATATAGTATTCTGAGAGAATTTTAGTTTTACAGTTATTCAAAAAACAATTTGTTCAAATTTATTTTTGTATTCCTAGTAACCAAAAGAATTTTCTAAGGTATAAAATAATTGGGCTGATTATATATCTTCCAAAAAACCTTTTATTAACAAGAAAATCATTATTTAACGTTTCCGGGTACTTCATGATCCTACGAGCGATATCAACACATCACTTAAAATTCAATAAAAACAACTAATTATAATGTAAATTATTAAATATTTGTTGATGATTTTAAATAGCTATTCAAAAGCATTTAAACAAATTACTAAAAAGGTATCCCACAAATAAACAATGCTACATAGTTAATAATTATGTAAAATTATATCTGGTCCGGAAAAATTCCTTTCTTGTCCTTTTTTTTTTATTCACTAAAATCGTCACTTTACATTTAAAAGAACTAATTAAAACGTCAACAGATTAAAAACATAGATGGGATCACTTGTAGCTGGGTGGCTAGCATAACAGCCTCCTATGCCAAAGGTCACAGGTTCAAACCCATAGGTGGTCCTTGGATTTTTCAATGGGAGTAAAAAATCCTTAGTTATGCTGTCCTTGGGAGGGGACGTTAAAAGTTGGTCCCGAGCCTGTGCGATGTCAGGTACTCGTTAAAGATCCCTATCCTAATAAAACCTGGGTAGGCAAAATTTAGGACTCCCACTGGAGCATCGTCCGATTAGCCATAGTAGTATAAAGTGACGTTAAATAAATAAACAATAAACAAAAACTTAGATTTTTTTTGTTGGCCTTTTTTCACATCTATAGGGTAAGGAGAAGCACTACTAAAAAATCAGCTTCATAGGAAGTGTAGTTTGAGAGAAATCTCGATGGCTAAATAAATGAATTAATGATAACTTGCTTTTATTATTATAAATCATTAATTTCTTATACTCTCGCCTAACCCACATATTTCCCTCCCTTCCCAAGGTAATATAAAATTTATGGCCCTATAACAAAACTTCCCTTCTTCAGGGAACTTTGAAGAACTCTTGACTGCTCTCACACCATATATCATCCTTGAAAGTTTGAAACTTACCCGAAAAATGTATGTTGTTTCGGAACCTCTAAAAAAACAGAGCAGCTAAGTGCAAGAAGTCATTTAAGCCAACACCTACGGCAAAGGATTCCCCACTTTATCCTCCTAAAAAAGTAATTCATCAAGGAATGCGGGTGGTGGGAAGATGAATTAGAGCTCTGAAGGAATGATGGTGGAAGGAAATAGCAGAGGAAAAGCCCGCATGCGGTTTAAGGTTTGCTTATTGGCTCACTTCTTCAGTGGTTTCTTAAGGTTAACACCTTCTGTAAAGATAATAGACTCCTCTTCCTTACTCTTAAAAAGAAGTCATTTTCACAAACGTAATATGAGTGTCATAAATGTGTATATGTATATATATATATATATATATATATACACACACATATAATAACTTTGCTTTATTGAGGATTCGATCCTCCGTCATAAACATAGGATCCTTTTGAAAACTGCAAGTATATATAAATATTAAAGAAAAGAAATTTTTGGTTGGGATATTTATTTTTATTAATAGTTTTTATTACCATTATTTATACGAAATATTTTAGATTGTTTTGTTATAATCTATACTAATATTATAAAGCTATAGAGTTTGTTTGAACGTGCTAATTTCAGGAACTACTGGTTCGAATTGAAAAATTCGTTTTGTGTTGGATAGTCCATTTATTGAGGAAGGCTATAGGCTATATAACATCATCGACCAATAGGAGCGAAGAATCAGTGGAAAATGTGGAGAAAATTAACCTCGCACCCCAATGATCCTAAATGATTAATTTCAAAATAATTCAATTTCCTATTGTTATCGTTTGCTGTAACAATTAATAAATCACAGAGACAAACTTTTAAACACGTTGAAATCGATTTAGGTCAAGACTGCTTTTCACACGGTCAACTATATGTCGCGTTGTCAAGATCGGGTTGCCAAAATAAAATAAAACTAAAAATATCATTTACGTACTTTAAAATGTATTATTTTAAAAATCCCACAGAGCAACATCTTTAAATATCTTTGCATAACTATAGATTATTTCAGAACGATGGCAAAAGATGGCAGATCGAAAATAAAATTGGAAATGGTAGAAGGATTATAGGTATCTTGAATGGTGTTCTTTGGAGCAAATAGGTGTCGCTTCTTACGAAAAAAAATTTTACCATTCCTTCCTCATAGGCACCACTTTATATGGGGCAGACAAATGGACAGTGCTAAAATCGTCTAAAAGGAGATTTTTGGCTCTGGAGATAGACTTTTGCATAATAGCCTGCAACATATCCAGGCTGCAAAGAGTCCTAAATGTGGATATAAGAATAAAGTAGAGGCTGAGATTAACATCTTGAATAAATATCAAAGAAGATACTCATGTGGCACTGCCATATCGTGAGGATGGACGAGACGCGGTAATGATGAAAATGATTCAAAAAATGATGAAGTACTCCCGCAGAAGAGGCGAAGGCGAGGAAGACCCCACAAAACGTGGATAGAGAGTGTGAGGGAAGACGGCATGGACAGAAGCTTGACGGAGGACTGCAGGGATAGGGAGCACTGGCGTTCAGAAATATGAAGTATCGGAATGTGAAGAAAGCAAATAATTATAAAAAAGTTGAAATTTAACCATAAATACGCCCACAACTCAGTTATTTTTGAAGATATAGAATACTGTATATTGAGTTTTAGAAGCAGTAACCCGAGAAAAAAAAAATTCTAAATCCCGATCATAATAGAAATTGATGCGGACGAAGTCGCGAGCAGCAGATAGTTGTTTTATATAATTGTTTGGGTTGTTTTATTGTTTTTTTATGATGTACTTTTTAAGCTTTGTTGACTTTATAATTTTATTTTTAAGAGACAAATTATGATTTATTGTATTGAACAGATATTTGGTTTTTGGACTATTATATTTAGAATAGTTATGTTGTTAAATGTATTTATTAATAAGTTGGGCTTCAGCCGCCAGGGCTGGATAGAGGAGGGCTCGGAGATCCCAGTGCCATGTAGTTGGCCTGAGTGGTGTGCCGTTGCTCAACAATTCTTTGGTAAGATGCGTGTATTGATATTTGTAATAAGAGTATAAAACATGTAAACAACACTTATATTTACTTGCAGTTTTGAAAAGGATCCTAGGTTTGTCACAGAGGATCGACACGTACATAAAGCAAATTAAGAAAAGGTAATTGTATAAGACCTAAAACCCGAAAAATTTCAAATAAAATTATAATATTAAATGGTCGATGATTTAGATTGTTGTATTATATGTGTAATAACTATGAGGATTGTCACGAACTGAGGCGGCAGGCAGAGCTACAGGCGAAAAACAAACTTAAAAAAATTTGGTAGTAAAATAAGTTAGTGATGTTTTTTACTGAGGATTTTAATAAAAACTTCAGATTATTGTAAATAGTTTTAATTGAGTTTATATGGTGATATCCCGTATCGTAAAGTTAGTCCGACCAATGCTTGCATTAGGTCATCATCAACAGATAAAAGGCGACCAGAGCGCTTTGCGTCTTCCAAGTCAAAATTTCTGATTTTGAACCGAGTAAACCACTTACGCTGCTTTCTCCGAAGGTATGCTCGCCATACACACTGTAAATTTTGTTAACCGTCTGTGCGATATTAACTGAGAGTCATCGCAGAATTATGTCCGCAAATAAATGTTTTTTTAGACTTATAAAGCATTTTAAGAGCAGGACCATTTCTCAAAAGACTAAGGTGCAACTCTACAAGACGATAGTAAGACCGGTTCTCACCTATGCATCCGAATGCTCGACATTGCCGAGTTCGCAGGAAGTCGTGCTCCTGAGGTTCGAGAGAAAAGTATTAAGGAGAATTTATGGTCCAATACGTCGGAGTCTGGAGGATAAGGACGAATGCTGAATTAACAAGGCTATACAAGAATTCAGACGTCGTAAGAATTATCAAATTAGGCCGGCTTCGTTGGGCGGGGCATTTAAGTAGAATGGCCCAAGACCAGAATCCTAGGATGGTCCTAGATGAAAAGTTCTACGGGACAAGGAGAGTGGGAAGGCCTCGGTTCCGATGGATTGATGGAGTGGCAGCGGATGGCAGGTCCATCTTGAAGATTAGCAATTGGAGAGCTGTTGCGATGGATAGAGAAGACTGGCGGACTAAATTGCAGGAGGCCCGGACTTTTCGAGAATTGTAGCGCCATGGATGATGATGTCTGTGCAGCGGATTTTTATTTTTGGAAATAAAAAAATCATTAAATGACTGAAATGATTGTTTTTCTCTTCTATTTCATGTAAAATACCACTTAAAGATAAGGAATCTCGGTTGAAACTGATGCATAAAAGCTCCTTAAATAATCCTTTTTTTAGAATATGTAAACATTATTGACCAAGTAAACATAATTTTGTAAACACAGAGAGGATTAAATTTATTTTTGTTTTTTGAACATATATTATTAAAATTTACAACTGTACTAAAAAAATACAAGTAAATACTATTTAAGAAAAATGACATGAAAAAGACTTGTAGAAGAACAACCCAACGGTAGCACTCCTGAAACTATTCTAAACTAGAAAATCTCGGGGCCATCTCCTTTCAGACGCCTCGGAGGATTGTCGGGAATCGAAGAGGAAGAAAGGATTGAAACTAGAGGATTAGGGTGGGAATGGAGTTTGTCATGAAAGGAAGGGTATCTAGATTGGGCCAAATCAACAACATACGGAATATTAAGGTCTTTGTGGATCAGTTTATTAGTTACAAAGTAAGGAGCATTGAGGAATTTACTAAGGATTTTGGTTTGTAGTGATTGGTTGGATACGGGAAGAATTTGATGGTTTAGTAGAGCCCTAATCTCTACTCCGTGGATTAAATTTAAATAATGAAAAACCTTACGAACTTATCTCAGAACTAAATAGATTTCCCAAGTACCCCTTCCGAGATCTTTTGACATGTATAAAAGCGATCAAGGAATGGCAGAAGAGATACGACTGGGAGTCAGTCAAAAAATATTATTACCAAACGCAGTCAACCATGAGAATGATACCATGGTTCTCCTAAGAAATTGTACAATTAGTAAGGCTGTGGACTAACCATGGTTACAATAGGGAAAAAAAATCTTAACTCTATACAAAATAGAAACTGATGGCAATTGTGTTACATTGAAAGTCACGAGACATATCCTTTACATTCCTCGATTGCACTACGTCTCTCGAAGTGCCAGGGACGCTTGAAACTTAGTCCGCCAGTCTTCTCTGTCCATATCCTATTCAGATGTAGAATATATGGGAAGAAAAGAGAAGAGGTACTTCTACTTGAAGAACACGAAACAATTTTTGAATTTTAAAATTTTTTCCCGAACGGCCCTAATGATGTTCATTAAAATCATAATATCGATGTAAAATTTATTGGGGTTTAATTTTATGTAGGTTTCATTCTGATTGACATAGCCTGACAGGGCTTAAATAGCAATTTTTTAAATTGCCTTCCTCTAAAGTACCTAATTTTATGTATTTCAAAGAATTAATCATATCTTATTGATAAAAAACGGCTGAATATAAAAAATGAACTAATTTGATATCTAAATATAGGAAAAAAGAGGAAAAATATTTGTTGATATGATATTTGATTATTTGAACATACGTACAAGAACATAGATGTATATTATACCGCTCGAAAGCTAAATATTTCAGAAAAAAATTCATGTTAAATAAAAAAAATGTAAAGGGTAATAATAAAGAGACAAATAGGGCATAAACTTATTACTAATAATTATACTTTGTAAATATTGTATATATATGTATGACTGTGAACAAGATTATTATTATTTATTTATTTTATTTTAATTTTATATAGGGTTATTTATTCTTCTTTGTATTTTATTTATTTTGTATTCATTTATTTTTATTTCTTTATTTGGTGTGTATAAGGAATGAATGACTTCTTATAGCATTAATACTCATTGCCCAAGATTTTGGCAGATTGTATTATTTCGAAACAAATAAAATTAAAAAATAAAATAAAATAAATAATTATACTTAACAATTTTATATTGTTCTATTATTTAATATAAATCATATGTTGCCATCGAAACTGAATATACTTTTTTTAAAAATGAACTTTGAACTTTTGTCAACTTTAAGTGACTTTAACTTTTTGACACGATTAGCGAGCGCACCGTGGTCAAACATCAAATGTATTTGCTAAAATCTAAAACTCCCTTATATTTTACGTTTAAAGTCCCAGAATACGGGAAAAACAGTACAAAAAATCTAATTATGACTCGGAGTTGCTAAAAGTTGCTAATAGATGTATTTTATATGGTTTAGGAAATTCTTGAAATTATAGATTTTTGATTCGTAGTGTGTCCAACTGTTCCGAAGCTGCACCTTCTTTTGCAAGCTTGTCGGCTACTTCATTCCCATTGGAAAACCACCTGCCTACCTTGTTGTTACCTCGATTGTTCCTTTGTGAAGCAAGTTGGTGGAAGTCTGATTTGAAGATCTTTTGTATTCGGCTTGAAATTGCTAATATTACAGTAATGCTTACAGAAATATCGTGCTATGTCAATTTCATTTGTAAACAACTTGGATTAGGTCTGAATTGGATTTTTCGGAATTATTTTGTTATTATTTAATTTTGACAGAAACTTGTGGGCTTTGATAGAATGCTTTCTGAAATCAAGTTCCTCAAGAAAGGATCTATAAGTTAAATAATGAAATAACAGTAGCTGTAAAACCAAACAAACACGATTTAATAAATGAATAAAATATCTTTGAAATTATAATTAATGCTTAAAACAGAAATATAAATAGAAAAAAATATGTTGACTCAAGTTTGACGCTCCACACTCTGCATCTTAAACTGAATCCCGCACAAACTGGCTACGGCTTGGAGAAACTTTTAAGTAGCCTATAGCAACTTCGGGGTAAATAGATTCCTAAACCGGCTGCTTCGTCGCCCAACTTAGTTACTTTTTTTTTTTTAGTGTAGTTATTCTTTTCATGTCCCATCCTTCTTTCGGTAAAAGAATATGCGACTTTTGATGCAGACCAATTTGCAAGTATAACAAACGTGGCGGCAGAATAATAAATCTAGATAACTTTTTCAAAGGTGCTTTTTACTATGTCGTATTTTTATGCAGAAGGTGAACTAAAGTAATGTCAAGAAATAGTTGTGGAATATATTATAAGGAAACAACTATTTTTTATTAAACCTTTCTTAGAGAAATAAAAAATAAGAGAAACCGTAAACAAGAAAGATCTCATAAATGCGAATAACATATATTTTCCAAATTATTGCAATATTCATTATTGTTTTACTTAATTAACAATATTATATGGATATAGTACTGTTTAAAATGAAACGTGGGGTACAATACTTTTCGAAAGGAATGAGAGGGAACATAGTGCTTTGTGGAAGAACATAACGCGCAAGAACAGTTGGTTAAAATCACCACAACCTTCTTCATACCAAATTACTGATAACTATCGTCTTTTCTAATTTTTGTTTCTGTTAGGTTAGATCAGGCACAGTTTTCCCTTTCATATTTAACGACGGTCAGGGAGTATTAATTTAACAATTTTCAGGATCAAATGCCATTATTCTATTAAAAAGTGAATTAAAAAAATAATTTAAAACAAATTTATGTGGCTACAAGAATAAATACTAAGAAAAACCTTAACTTCCTTGAGAACCAACGAAAACCAAATATACGCAACTTATTTGTTTAAAACAGCCTAGAAACTAAAAAAAAAAAAAGTTAAAAAACATTAATGAAAATAATAGCGGGGATTTAAGAGGAGCTAAATGAACCGATGAATAGGCACAAAATGAACAAAACAACAATTTAATGGTAATATATCACGGAAGTTTCGGGTGTATTTTATGAATTATAGCACCTTCTGGAAGAAAATGAAAGGAAGAGTTATCTTTTTACATAGGATACACTACGTTTTATAAAGAAATGAAATGTGGATTTACTACGTTTTGGAATGAACTGATATTTTCAAATATTCTGTCAAAGGATTTGTATGATTTTTTAAAAAAAGTTAAACTAGGATGACAGATTTCGATAAAACTCAACCATTAGAATACAAATATGCCGAAATACTAATTTCTTAAAAAATGTCCTTAGTATCTTTTGGAAATCAACGTCTCAATCAATAAACATTGATGGATCAGCTAATCCTCGTTTTCTGGCAGTCTTTCCTCTGCCCTACCACCTTATTCACCCGACTTATGTTATGTCTGCAACATATTTGCATCTGTTCAGATATTTTAAAACTTCCTTAAACGAAATAATTTCGGAAATAATTCTCAGGTGAAAACTGCGTTTTCTGACTTTATTTCGTCAGAATATCTAGATTTCTTTGGTTCTTGGATACAAAAAATTTATAAATTTCTTTTTATTTTATAACGATTGGAGAAAAAATGATCATTTGTTATGAAACGTAACCAATATATCAGGTTTATTACTGGTCGATAATTAAATAAAAGAGGCAAATTTATGTTAGGCTCTACAGTTTTTATTTGTTTCATTTTTGTGATGATTTCGAAGTTTAACTACATTTCACAGAAGTTTTAATCCAGAGTCAAAAGTGACTTGTAATTTCTTCCTATTTTTTTCCGGTTTCTCGATGGACGCAGGGTTGTCAATTTGCACAAGGAATTGAATTTCTTAGGCGAATCTTTAAACTTAGAATGGCGAGTTTTTCGAGAGTTTCTCGTTAAGAAGTAAAGTTGCTCTGTGACGACGAAGTTTAGATTACTTTGAAGGGAAGTTGTCACTGTTGAGTCAACTTGCGGAGGAAGCAAGTCGACTTGATCTCTCGGCTAGAAATGGATTCTCGACTGTAATTGAATACTTTCTCAATGTTGATCCTTGAATAGGTTGAGATGAAGATTGAGATACTTTGCCAAATGATCTTAAAGCTTATAATCTGATCTGTTAAAGATCAAATCAAGAGTTGTGTCCCGAGAACCGTGTTATAACATCCTTTCTTGCTCTAATAATGGCAAAAAGGATGAGTTATTCCCTACATGTCATCAAACGATTCTCAAAAGTGTAATAGTAAATTCATAGTGTTGATAGATGAAGGAAAGCAAGTCGAGCATAGTTCTGTAATAAATACCAATACAAAAGTTGATCTTGGTTTAAATCTATAGGTATTCTTTAGATAATCCTCAACTCTATCAGATTATTTTCTTTACATGTCAGAGTAATAGAGTAATAATTCCATCTACACGACTATCTTAAGACCATTTTCTACTCACGGTGTTGAGCTTTTGGCCTCTATTCAACCATCGAATTCTACTTGTATCCAAATTACAATAAAAAATCCTTCGTGAAGTCCCGAACGCACCCTACTTAGTAACAAATAAACTCATCCATAATGACCTTAATGTTCCTTATTTTGCTGATTTGGCGCGAAGCACGTATCTATCCTTCCATGACATACTACTAGTTTCCATCCTTAAATTCCTGATAATCCTCAGATGAGACTAAATATACTAAATACTAAATATTATTATTATTATTATTTTACTTATACTTATCTTAAAGTACTTCAATGCTATATATATATATATATATATATATAACTATAATGATTGCCACGAAAAGATCCACCATATAAATGTAAAAATAGATAATAGTAAGGCGAAACCATCCAACCCACAGGACTAAATTCTTTACGAAAACACGGGCAGCATCAAAGACGAATTTAAAGAAAGACGCCTACAATTCTACAGACACTTATGATGGATGGATGAAAACTAAAATACTAAGAGAATTTTTAGCACCATTCATATTAGCAAATTAAAGACGAGCTGGATGGAAGAAAAGCAGGAAGACCTGGAGCGATGGATTGAGGATCTCGGAAAAAGAAATTATGGGTTACAAACAACAAAACTAAATCCGAGATAAGTAAATAGTGCAAAAGTCAAGAAAAGAAACAAAAGGAAAGAAGAGGACAGAAGAAAGGAAGAAAAAATACAGTGAACTGATGAAGAGGTGTTTGAAAGGGAGGAACAGAAGAAAAGGAAATGACGCTGTTTACTCTCGAGTTTACACTCTCTCCTCAGGAAGAATAACCGGATATAAATAATAATATTATATATATATATATATATATATATATATATATATATATATAAATATAATCTGGTACACGCAACACGCTTTCACTTACCTACATTGTTAAAATCACTTTCGAAAATTTTAAATACACTTTGAGATATAAAATAAATTGTTAAAGGATTAATTACATTGAGTTTCAATAGAAACATGTGTTTTATTAAATAATAATAATAATACTAGGTTTAGCGAACCCGAAGGTTCGATGTTATACCACCAAATTCCGCCTACACAGACTCGTCCAATGTTCACCGTTCAAGCCCAAGCCCTCGAGATCAGCCTTAACGCAATCCTCCCAATGACGCTTCGGTCTAACTTTCGGACGCCTTCCAGTCGGATTAGCGAATACCAACTTCCTCGGAATCCGCTGCTCATCGAGCCCAACAACTTTACTCGCCCATTTGAGTCTCCGCGATGCTATCAACTCAATTATATTCACAGGATACAAGTTCCGCAATTTCGTGTTGTGCAACCTTCTAAACTCCCCAGTGGCCTCATTTCTCTTCGGACCAAATATTTTACGCAGTAACTTATTTTCGAAAACCTTAAGAAAATATTTAAAATTTTAAGTATCAGTATTTAAACCCTGTCAGACTATTTCAATCAGAACAGAACCTATATGATATAAAAGCCCATAAAAATTTACATCGATATAGGGAATTTAATCGTGTCAACGTTAGAGCCGTTTTCGAGAACATCCTAAAAGATGCAAAATGCATGGTATAAAGTAGTTCTTCCGTTTTGCTTATTTAAGGTAAAAAAGTTGCTGTAACATCTCGGGCGAAATTCCAGTTTCGTACATTTCGTTAACCACACACACGGACACTCAGACCTTTCTTGCGGGACATTGGACCCTAAAACGTTAATATCTGTTGAAAACTGGAAATCGAAAATGTTTACAATCGTAATACTTTCCAATAAAATATATTTCATATATGAGTAAATGAAAGTAATATATTTATATTACTTCCCAATAGGTTTGGTCACCGGGGAAGTAGAGTTCTGTAGGGATAATATATTACTTCCCAATAGGTTTGGTCACCGGGGAAGTAGAGTTCTGTAGGGATAATATATTACTTCCCAATAGGTTTGGTCACCGGGGAAGTAGAGTTCTGTAGGGATAATATATTACTTCCCAATAGGTTTGGTCACCGGGGAAGTAGAGTTCTGTAGGGATAATATATTACTTCCCAATAGGTTTGGTCACCGGGGAAGTAGAGTTCTGTAGGGATAATATATTACTTCCCAATAGGTTTGGTCACCGGGGAAGTAGAGTTCTGTAGGGATAATATATTACTTCCCAATAGGTTTGGTCACCGGGGAAGTAGAGTTCTGTAGGGATAATATATTACTTCCCAATAGGTTTGGTCACCGGGGAAGTAGAGTTCTGTAGGGATAATATATTACTTCCCAATAGGTTTGGTCACCGGGGAAGTAGAGTTCTGTAGGGATAATATATTACTTCCCAATAGGTTTGGTCACCGGGGAAGTAGAGTTCTGTAGGGATAATATATTACTTCCCAATAGGTTTGGTCACCGGGGAAGTAGAGTTCTGTAGGGATAATATATTACTTCCCAATAGGTTTGGTCACCGGGGAAGTAGAGTTCTGTAGGGATAATATATTACTTCCCAATAGGTTTGGTCACCGGGGAAGTAGAGTTCTGTAGGGATAATATATTACTTCCCAATAGGTTTGGTCACCGGGGAAGTAGAGTTCTGTAGGGATAATATATTACTTCCCAATAGGTTTGGTCACCGGGGAAGTAGAGTTCTCTAGGGATAATATATTACTTCCCAATAGGTTTGGTCACCTCCGTAAGGAGAGTTCTGTAGGGATAATATTTTGTAAATATCGTAATAACATTAATTATATAGTTTTTTTTTTCATTATCAAGCATATAAATTATTATTATTTTTTCACTTATATTAGAACTAAAAGTAAATATTATAATTTAAATGTTATCCTTGCAATAAAGGCTTTTTTCATTCATATATATATATATATATATATATATATATATATATATATATATATATATATATATATATATATATATATATATATTACAACATAAAACTATAGCTTGATGAAGCTGAGCGTTATTAGTCCAATATAGATAGGGAATAAACTGGATATGAGTCATGAAAGAAGCCTAAACAAGACATCTCCTTGATATGAGACGGTTTGGCCACCATTCCCGAATATTAGAGCAATAATTCCTTCAGATATTGGGCAATTGCTCTGATGGTTTCAACGTTAATTACTAAAGAAGATCAGTTTTCCAATTACATTATGGACTGATAAGTTGAATTTCAAAAGGTATTAGAGAAAACTTTTTACGACCTTTCCATATTAGTCATTATTTCTGAGGCACCGATTTTTGAATTTCCAAGCTCTGCTTTATGGCTGGATAAACGTTCATTGAGAGATTTAAATTAAAAAATAATTTATTTCTGAGTTTCTTGGAATCCCGAGATTGTGTTAGTAAATGTTTAACCGATGTTCCACGGACTATGAAAATACAATAGAGCCAGGCTACCTGCCTGAGTTAAGTTGTATTACTGTGCTTAATTAAGTTATATATGCCAAATAAAGTAATATTATTTTATGAATTCAGGCGATATCACTCGCAATGGACCTAAAATCGTTACATATGTATTTCAAGTATATTTATACCATATATATAATATGTTATGTAGGCTGAATCATCGGCTCACAATTACAATAAGTTTACTTATCAATAAGGCTAGGATTTTCATGTAATTAAAAATGCTAAATATTTCTTTTCTTTTCTTTTTTAATTTTTCTGGAAGTTTTTCTTAATATTGACACTAAAATGAGCACACCTTAACTTCCTTTTGTTAATTATTTATTATATTTGATAACCATTCAGATCATCTATCAACGTTGCGGGGTTGTTTCCCCATTCTCAAGATATTATGTGCTTACTATATGACCAATAATTCATCAAATTTGAAGAAAAAATAGATGAACTTTTAGATAAGCACATAATATCTTGATAATGGGGAAAGAACCCCGAAACGTTGATAGATGATGTGAATGGTTATGAATTGAAATAAATAATTAACAAAAGTAAGTTAAGGTGTGCTCATTTGAGTGTTGATATTCAGAAAAACTTCCAGAAAAATTAAAAAAGAAAATAAGCTAAATTTAAATATGGAAATTAGCACCAACCATATGACCAATAATTCATCAAATTTGAAGAAAAAATAGATGAACTTTTAGATAAGCACATAATATCTTGAGAATGGGGAAACAACCCCGAAACGTTGATAGATGATGTGAATGGTTATGAAATGAAATAAATAATTAACAAAAGGAAGTTATGGTGTGCTCATTTAAGTGTTAGTAAATATTTATGTATTGATTTTGATAGAGATATGGAAATAATTATTAAAAAATTAGTGAAATGTGCAAACAGTAAATAGACTTCTAAAATAGTCTATACTCTCATTTCTTTTATTACAATCCAGAAACGGTCTCATTTTAAACATAATAAATACAAAAAAAAATGTTTAAACACTGTAAGGAAAACAGTTTGAAACTACATGCTTTTTCAAATGTATAAATGTATCGGCCAAATTCGCCCCTCCTTAATAATTTCTCGTATTTATTTCGCGATCAAGAATGTTAGGCATTATCTTCTACATCATCAGATTAAATCATTCATTAAAGGATAGGCTGGATAGAAAAAAAAATCTTATCATAAATATTATTTTTTATTTTTCTTTAAAATAAATTCACAATTGTATTATACAATAAAATACATTAAGTAAATGTGTTAATAGATCAAGTGGGCGTGATACAGGCATGTGAAGAAACTAGCCAGTGATGGCACTTGAGTGTTAATTTAATGTAGTTGATCGCGAGGCCATCGTCTTTTCAGCCGTCTCGGGGAATTATCAGGAATAGACGGTAATAAGAGTTTGCAGACGAGTGGGTTGGAGTGGACGGGTAATTTGGAATAAAAGGAGGAATATCTAGTTCGGGCTAGATCTGCGACTAATGGGATATTTAGGTCTTTATGAATTATTTTATTGGTGACAAAGTAAATTTTTATTTTTAGAGGTCAGTTCGAATTCTTTTGTTTGCCTAATATTCTGAAATGAAGGTGAAATGGAGGTAAAACCGTTCTGACAGGCTTGTTTCATAATTCAATGCTGCTCTGAAAATTAGTCAAATTGTTTGGAAACTAATAACTGTCTATCAAAGTTTATTAATTACAGACAGGTCGTATTTCTTGATAATTAATTTCAGTTATTTTGTTAGAAATCGATTGAGAGTCCATTAATATGGTTCTCATATTTCAAGTATCGATTTTTGATATATTATGGCGGTGTACGGTTGAGCGTAACCAGCAAAATAAGTATGCGTAAATGTTTAATTAGATTTTGCCATATTTTCGGCTCTTATAATATTACGTCATTCTCGCCTACGCTTATATCTGCAAAAATATTTATATCTCTTTTAAATGTCAGGTTGTTTTCAACCATGTTGATAACTTGGGTAACATTGTGATAATGTGATAACACTAAGCACTGTATCTATTTATTGTAAAAAACATATGTTCACCCGTCAAGTAATGATGCGGCGGAAGACTCAATAAAGAGCTTCAAAAAAGGTCTTTTAAAAGCCTTGGACGATTCTCAAAAAGAACGGGTTTCCATGGCAACTGCAATCAGTTGGTATCTATTCTCTTACAGGATTTCTATCCATAGTACAATCGGAGAGACTCCAGCTTAGCGGATGTTAGGGAGAGAAATCCGAAGCAGGATGGATGTCCTGATAAATGAAGGAACGCCATGAGTTGAAGAAAAGAAAGTGAGGAAGATGGAGTTCCGGAGAGGTATACGTTCGGGACTCAAGAATACGTTCGGGACTCGTGGAGTCGCCTTCAGGAAAGAAAACCAAATGGATTCGAGCTGTGGTTACAGGAAGGCTTGGAGAATGGCTTTACCTGGTGAGGCCTGAAGGCACCGAGGTTACCTGAAAGAGGCACGTGGACCAAATGCTGAAAACATTTGGTACATTCAGCGAGGAAGGTGAAGGCGAGAGTGAAGGCTTAAGGGGGGAGGTGTCATAATGTGATAACACTAAGCACTGTATTTATTTATTGTAAAAAAACATATGTTTTTCTTAGTTAGTAATGTATAACCTCAACGAGGGAATAAAGCGTTGTTATTGTTGTTGAATATTGTCTTATGAGTTTATTACAACATAATAAACATTTTGCGAATTATTCCTGAATATTCCTACTTTCATTTTATAAATAATTTTAGTGATTATTAAACATTTTTACTTTCACTTACCTATATATGAAATATATACAAACCGAAAGTATTACGATCTTGAAAATTTTCAAATTCGAGCTAACAACGGAAATACAACGGAAGGGTCTCCCGAGTCTAAATGACCTAGTCCCGCAAAAATGCGTGTGTATTAAGCCCAGCTCGAAAACGATAAGTCGCACAATATTGCTATTTCTTATCTACAATATCATTTGCTTGAGATGTTACAAAAACGTTTTCACCAAATAAGACATACCAGAGAGGCCCTTTAGCTCCTTATACGTTGCCTTTTTAATGATTTTCTCAAAAAATGGCTCAATCGATTTTGGTTGACCTGAATAATATTAATTGAAAATTAAAAAAGAATTAATTTGTATGCATTCTTCACCCGCATTGAAATGTTCTGACTGACATGACCTATTCTCAAAATTTCTTTTCCTAAAGTACCTTTAATTTTGTTGATTCAAAATAATTAACCATTCTATAATTTTAGCGTTGGTGAAAAACCGGTATTATGAAAAATGGAAAAAAATTAATAACCAACTCAAGGATAATACGTTAACACGTTCACGCCGGGGCGACCCCCGGTGGGTAATACTTGTCTGTTCCGTGGGGCGGGGTGCATCACAGGTGAGTCACTTATTATTAGAAAATAAGTTTATTTAATTTTTTCTCAACATTATATGTTGTAGGAGTTAACAAGCATAAGGGCTTATTTATTAAATATTTCATAACTTTCAACATCCCCCTTCAAAGGACTCTTATCTGTTAATTTCACTTGATTACTCGTCTTTAAAAATTTTATTTAGCTGTGCGTGATTTATTTTCACATTTTTATTCCCATAATATGATGTATTTTATTTTTTAAATATTTATTTATTGAGAATTATTACAATCTGTTTCAGAATGAAGAATAGTAATACTGATATGAGACCACATTCATACAATACATACAGAAAATAACAATAATGGTCCAATTATATAAAATAGAAAATAAATAAATTCATATATATATATATATATATATATATATATATATATATATATATATACAATAAAAAAACAAAACAACAATCTATAATTGAGATAAATAAAAAGTTGGCAAATAAATAAACATTATACAAACAATGGTAACTATATACAATAGATACAACTGCTAAGGGGACCCCAGATTGGGCTTTCCCCCTCACTTGTGGAGAAAAAAAGCGGAATCCAAGAGATCCCAGCGCCTCTCTCTCAGTCGCATCACTGGTCTTAGCCACTAGAGGCTGAGTCAGGGCGCAATAGCTACAAACATACAGTGCATGAGTGGAGGATCTGTCCAGTGTCAGAACTCTAGTATAAATGTTTACAGAACGTCGCGGGGCCACTGCCGTTCCAATCTTCGTGGAGGATTGTAGGAGTGGATAATATAATGTAAGAATATAATATAATAATAATATAACAATCATTTTTGTTAGTAAATAATAATATAAGAATTTTTTTTCAAGTATTCGATTTTTTTCAAGTCTTATGTGTTAGTCAAAACTGTTATAATCTTGTATTTAGCGCATTGGAAGCCTGGAACTGTAGTGATCTCGCATTAAACACGTTGGAAGCAGCAGTGTGGCGCCGCCCTACGAAGCGTAAGTAGCTAACACAGTCCCGCCTCACGGGGAAAACATAGATATTCGCCCCGGAGTGAACGTGTAAAATATTTTTCGGATTAATTTATTTTCTGGTTAATAAGAATAGTTATGTATACGTATAATATACTGCTGGAGAGCCAAATGTTTTAAATGCAGATTGGATCTAACGTTCAAAGTTGTAAACTGACGAATAATGTTTATTCTTAAGTGATTGTCAAAGACGATAATTTCCATTAAATACTACAAATGTTTACATCCAAACAAACCTAAATATTTATTCAACATTATATTCATAATTATTTTAGAATTGATTCTTCTTCGTGTGTTGCCCTCACCTAATTTTTAAAAATAATATTTAATTAATAATATTTAAATTTTTTTAGTACATAATCTGAAATACCAGATTAATATTCTTCCATAAATATATTTCATCGACATATTTCTTTAGCAGGTGATGGAGGTGGTAAAGAATAGACGTGACACGACTAATTACTTGCTAGGCAGGCTGTTGAAATTCCAATTAACTCAGATTTAGGGTGAATCGACCGCGAAAACCTCAGCTCGGCGAAATTGCTTTTCTCCCGCCCCCTGATAAAAAGCTTGTTTAGACTCCACCTTCCGCCAAATTATGGAGGAAATATATTTTTAATTCAGAGGTATTTTCAAATCGACACAACTCATAATTTGCTAATTAATTATATGGCTGAAATAAAAGCTTTTTTATCCAAACAGTATTTCATTTTTACCGTTAAATACAACCATGATAAAGATAAATTATTATAAATTCTGAGAAATAAAATTCACAGTTTTTTATTGTCTGAAAACGTATTTAAGAAATAAGATCTTGAAAATGTTGAATATTGAAATGAATGAATAATTTTCTGCATCTTATTGTTTTCAAGATTCATTTTCGTAATTTAATGATTTTTTATTTCCGAAAATAGAAATTCTGTGCACAGACAGTTAACAAAATTTGCAGAGAGTGCAAGGCGATGAAGCCTTAGAAGAAAGCTGAGTCAGTTCAGAACCGGAAAATTTTGACTTGAAAGGCGGAAAGCGCTGGGGTCGTCCTTCAACTATGGATGATGACCAAGTTAATGCGTTGGTCATATGCATAGCAATATGTAATAGATCAAAGTGGGGCATACAAAATTAATTAGAATTATTTAAAAGTTGTTTTTTTCATTTAAATCCCCTGTAAAAAAAAATACAAACTTTTTTTATAACCCAAAATTTCATTAAATTTACTTGATGTATTTTTACTTTCACTTACTATACATAGTAAGGGAAAGTATTACGATCGTGAAAATTTTCAAATTCCAGTTTTAAACGGAAATACACATTTTAGGGTCCCCTAAATCCAAATAACCAAGTCCCGCAAAAAGGTCTAAGTGTGTGTGTGTGTGTGTGAGTGTGTGTGTGTGTGTATGTGTGTGTGTGTGTGTGGTAGCTCACGGGCGGAAACGGTAAGTCCTATTAAACTGAAATTTCATATTTAAGACAAATACACGCCCGAGACGTTACAAAACTTTTTTCATCAAAATGAGCTTACCAGAACAGCCACTTTATACTATGCATTTCGCATCTTTTTTCGATTTTCTTGAAAATGGTTCCGGCGATTTTGATTAAACTCGCTATATCGATGTAAAATTTAATGGGCTTTAATATCATGTAGGTTTTATTCTGATTAAAATGGTCTGACAGGGCTCAAATGCAGATATTTTAAATTTCCTTCCCCTAAAGTACCTTTAATTTTGTAGATTTAATAAAAATAACTATATTATCTTGTTAACGCTGATGAAAAACGGGTAAATAAAGGAGAAAACAGAAAAAATATTTTTTTAATGCAATTTTTCGTTTTTGAACATCAGAGCAGTAATATACATGTATGATATACCGTTGGAAAGCTTGAGATTTTAGAAAAAATATTATCTCATACACAAGCTTTTAAAAGTTAATAGAGAGTGATGAAATGAACATAAAACTAACTGATTATTTTAGATAATAATATAATAGATTTTTTAATAAAACGCATGTTTCTATATCAATTCAATTTAATTTATTCCTCAATAGTTTCACTTATTTTTATCTCTAACTGTTTTTGAAAATTCTTTCATTGATTTTAAAAATGGAGGTAAGCGAAAGTCGTGTGTTGCCCTCACCAGATTTTTTAATACAGTTTAAATATCCATGAATCGCAAACAGAATGAATGAAAAATCACAACCATACATAGTTCAATTGTTTTTGTTTTTTTTGGTTTTTTTATGATCTTTATTTAAACCAACCATTTAAATCAAATAAAATATAAGATAAACAAAATACGCCCAGTTTACGTAAATTGCCCACTATCCCTAATTTACTTGATTACTGGAGTAAATTAACTACTGTCAAATTAAGTTAGAGACAGTAGGAGCCTATGGAAATGGTCCTAGTTAATGCAAAGCTATTTAAGTCGCGAGGGGGCTGGGCAATAGGACCCATGGGGCGGTTCTAGATAACTCCCCTCCATTATATTCAGGACCAGAGTGTACACAGGGCAGTTATAGTCAAGGCTGTTATGGACGAGCCTTATCTTATACTCTAATGATATAATATAATAATATGCAAGTTAATAATATAATATAAAATACGAGTCCAAACCCGTTTGAAATTTAAAATAAACAGTAATTATTATTTAGGTACAACAAATAGGTTAAGGTTTTAGTATAGCATGGCCAGGAAGGATTTTAATATTTTTTCACTTATATGTATATATATATATATATATATATATATATATATATATATATATATATATATATTTATAAAATACTTAAGTTTCTTGCCTTTTAATTTAATACGTTATGTATAATAGCCTTTTTAGGCTAATATAAAAAATCTGGTGCGGGCAACACACGACTTTCACTTACCTGCGTTTCAAAATTCAAATAAAGAATTTTCAAATACAGTTATAGATAAAAATGAGTGAAACCATTAATGAATTGTTTAAATTAAAATTTTATTGAAACATGTGTTTTATTAAAAAATCGAATATACAGGTATAATTATCTAAAATAATCAGTTAGTTTTATATGCTTTTCATCACTATTTATTAACTTTTACAGGCTTGTGTATAAGATAATATTTTTTTCTAAAATCATTAGCATTTAAATGGTATATTATACATTTATATTACTATTCTTACGTTCAAAAACAAAAAATTGCATTAAAAAATATTGTATTAGTTTTCTCCTTTAGTTGGATATCAAATTCGTTCAGCTTATATATTTACTTGTTTTTCATCAGTAGTAAAAACATAATATGGTTATTTTTATATAATATAGAAAATTAAAGGTACTTTAGAGAAAATTTTTTTTTGAAAAATCGGCATTTAAGCCTTGTCAGACTAATGAATGAATGAAACCTACATGATGTTAAAGCCCATTAAATTTTAAATCGATATAAGGACTTTAATCAAAATTGTTTTTAAAATGTGTAAAATGCATGGTATAAAGTGGCTCTTCTAGTAGGCTGGTTTTGATGAAAAAGTTTTCGTAACATCCCGGGTGTACATTTGTCTTAAATATGAAATTTCAGTGCCATAAGACTTTTGGTTTGAGCGCTGGAGTTACCACACACACACAGACCTTTTTGCGGGACTTGGTCATTTGGGTTCAGGAGACCCTAAAACGTGTATTTTCGTTGAAAACTAGAATTAAAAAATTTTCACGGTCACAATACTTTCCCTTACTATATATTTCATATATAAGGTAAGTGAAAGTAAAATTAAAGAGGATATAGTTTTTCTCTCATTCTATTTTTTTTTTTCTGGACGTTTCGGGGATTCCACGTATTCCCCATCTAAGATAGCTTGCAACTTACTAAGGGCAGAATAATCTAGTAGTTGATTGATCAAATAAAATAGTAATCTAATCTATGTCTTCCTTAATAGCCTAATAATGCAAATATTCACTGGCAAATTTACATGATTTGAAATTATCCTATTAATTTATAACGTGCTATAAGAATGATCAGTTAAAAATTTTGGAATCACCTCTAGACAAAATTTAGAAGAATAGAAATAATAAATCTTCGATTCTTACATTGAATTGAAGGTATATTCACAAAATATGTTGTAATGGAAGCATTGTGAATGACTTTTGATAGCGGTTAATATAGCTTAAAAAGAAAAGTACTGAAATAATGTACATAAAGTTTTGTACTTTATAGTTATCCTTTTTAATACTCTTTTGAAATTCGTGAGCGAGAGCGACAAAAGGGTCAGTTTTTAGACATTCTGTTACCTAGTCTTAAATGAATGGATGAACCCAAGGGTTGCATTCGAACCTGAGAGCTAGATATTAATAGTCCATCGACATATATAAAGATGAACCATCCTGCTCTTTGCTGTTAATAATTTATTTAATAGTATAATAGCTTATGAAACTAGGCTGACGAACTCTTGACAGTCAAATTTTTTAAACTATATCCAGCAATTATCTTAATTGTTTTTTATACGAATTGAACAATCTGTCTTCGTTTTTAGTAATGAGAAAAAGTATAAACTACGAAATAATTTGATAAAATACGAGATATTTTCTCCAAGTTGAATAAAGTAATATAGATTTACGATTTATCAGCGAAAATGTGAAAATTAAATCTTAGATTGCCATAGAAAACTTTCACAAACAATACATGCAAATTATAATTTTCATTTATGCAAATTATTTGAATTATTTTCAGAAGTTCAGGTCAGGCCAACTTTGATAGGACAGTCATTTGAAAGACAAGAGTAATTGGAAATTAATTTCAAACAGTTTCATAGATAGCTAGAACTGACAATTTAATTGTTTTGTTTAATATAACCTAACTATCTTTTGTATTATGAATATATTTAAAGACTAAAGTTAGTCTTTTTAAATTTAATTTAATTAACTCTGACACTACCTTATTTTTTGTGTGGAGAGGCATTTAAAAATATCTATTGTTTTAAACAATTTATTTTAAAACATTAATATGTTTTTACGTTGGAAGATAAATATATTATACTTATATATATATATTTTCGAATATAAAATTTAAATAAACAAAGAAATATTAACTTTAGATGAAAATATCTGAGGATTTAGCGTGAAAATTTAATAAAAAGTAAAACAAAATTATTAATTAAGAGTTATTATTAAGAATAAAGAATTATTGTCAATATTTTGGAATTATTGTTTTTAATAATTAAGACTTATTAATAATAATTAAGATTTGTTATAAATAATTAATAATACTAATTAGTGAAAATTATTAATTTATGATTGTTATACATAATTAAGACTTATTATTAATAATTAAGCTTCATTATTAATAATTAAGAATAGTTAACAATAATTAAGAGTCATTATTGATAATGAAAAATTATTATGAATATCAATTAACTTAAAAAAGATAAGCAGCCGGTATATTGAAATTAAATAATTTTAATCAAAAGAAATTGGAGTTGAGACATGTATACTACGCCTTCAGGACCGTTGAGTCGTGTGGGCTTAGCTTCCAACTAACCCTTAAGGGGTTGCCCTTGGCGGCAGAACAATGTAATCTAACAATTGGGTATTTTTTGTTCTAAAATTCATATCAAAACATATTAAAATTCTGACCTAATATCGAAAAAAAATTAAAAAATACTGAGGGTTGTGTTATTTAAGTGTTTATTCATTTATGCCTGCGAAGATTCAGAAATACATAAGTCTGGGTCACAGATGATTGTTTTGTTATCAATAACATCTACATCCTGGTAAAGATTCTTAACAGTGTTTTATGAGTAAAAAATTCTCAAAATCAGAACTGGAAGGATTCTGCGGAATCGGGAAAAACATCCGGTGTTTTGGGTTACAATTTTGTTTTTGATAATCAATATCAGAACAGTGTGTCGAGCTTCCTGGTACTAAATTACTTATTGTTGTCAGATCCCGCCTACTATTCGCTACATATTTTATTTATACTCTCTCATTGTTTTTTCCTTTCTACTCCTAACATCACACCTTTCCTTCACTTTATTCCTCACTGATATGAAATTTGTATTTATTTATCTACTATGTTCAATATTTTAATCTTTCTTGCGTTATGAGGATTTCGATATTTTTCACATTATCTTAAGTCATTATTATACAAATGTCATTTTAATTTAATCAATCGAATTTTATCTTTTAAATATTGACACCCTGTAACTGAATTGTATATAAAATATTGCAATTAATGTTATTGTAATTTTTAATAATTCATGTATACACCTCCTTTTTCTGTATCCTCTTTAACTTTTCTCTCACATATCTATGTTACTAAACATTCGTTGTATAATTTTTGTATTTTTTTAGCCCTGATAAAGACCCAGAATGGGGTTCGAAACCTTGACAGACAACTAATAGTTAAAACTATTTAATAGTTTCATTTACTGACCCCCGCCCGGACTAATTCATTCCTCTGATTCTCAACGGTCAACTAATTTCACCCATTTTTATTAAAATAAATAATTTAAAAAAAAAAAATGATTTTAGGACTAGTGGTCAAATAATTAACGGGAATTTACAGAGTAATTTAATTTTTCAAACATAAATACTTAGTTGAGAATTTAGCTCAAAAATCGTCAATCAAAATTTTTTTCCTGAAAAATAATGTAATTTGCAAATTATTATTATACTATTAAGTAAAGAACAATGATCAACAAAATGTGGGGGATAAAAAAATATATATGAGAACAACCAAAATTAAATACCTAAAAAAGTTTTTTTTATTGCTATTTACTGAGATTTACAACAGTATTAGTTAATATATTAAGTAAAACTTAAAAAAGGTAAATAATTATCATTACAATATTTATATTCTCCTCTCTAAGACCTCTTTTATAATTTCCTAAAAGGAATATTGATCGTGCTTAGGGATTAGGAATTTAAACAATGTACTAGTAAAAAATTGGTAATTAGAATGAAATAAGTCATACCTCCCGTATCCAATCCTTGCAATCCGAAATTCTCCGAAAGATCCTAAATGCTCCTTATTTTGTTACCAATAAAACCATCCATTAGTTGCAGACTTAGCCAAAATTAGACATACCTCTTTTCATTCCAAACTCCCAGCCCACTCAAACCCGCTCCTCCGTATCCTCTTATCTCCATTAATTCCCGATAATCTTCTAACGCTCTGAAAAGACGGTGGCCCAGAGACCTGCTAATAAAATAACCATTGAAGTGCTGGGTAGCTTTTTCACATGTTTTCAAGCAGATTGTAACTTTTTTTCACACTTACTTGTAGTATTTTTACTATATATAGTACGAGAAATTATTGTGATCGTGAAAATTTTCGAATTCCAGTTTTCAACGGAAATACACCTTTTAGGGTCCCCTGAGTCCAAATAACCAAGTCCCGCAAAAAGGTGTGTGTGTGGTAACTCCAGTCGGAAACGGTAAATCCTATTAAACTGAAAATTCATATTTAAGACAAATATACGCCCGAGGCGTTACAAAACTTTTTTCATCAAAATGAGCTTACCAGAAGAGCCACTTTATAATATGCATTTTGCACCTGTTTTTCGATTTTCTCGAAAACGGTTCCAACGATTTTGATTAAACTCGCTATATCGATGTAAAATTAAATGGGCCTTAATACCATGTAGGTTTCATTTTGATTAAAATGGTCTGACAGGGCTTAAATGCCGATATTTTAAATTTTCTTTCTCTAAAGTACCTTTAATTTTGTTGATTCTATAAAAATAACTATATTATCTTGTTACCACTGATAAAAAAGAGATAAATATATAAATTGAATGAATTCGATACCCAACTAAAGGAGAAAACTGAAAACATATTTTTTAACGCAATTTTTCGTTTTTGAACATAAGAACAGTTATATACATGTATGATATACCGTTGGAAAGCTAAATATTTGAGAAAAATATTATTTCATACACAAGCTTTTAAAAGTTAATAGAGAGTGATGAAAAGCCGACAAAACTAGTATGTGAATGTTCTATTTCAGTCGTTTACATTTAATTATTGAAATTGAAATTTTCTGCTACCTACATTTTCATTCCAGTGGTTACTGTAGATTGGAGTAAGAATTATGAGTATCTCACAATTCTCTGGTTATTTTTCAATAATAAACTTTTGTAATCGACTTATAATAATTTAAATTCCCTCTTAAAAAACAAAGAGCTTGGTGATATTTGTTGTATTGCCTTGTGCACAGACAGAACTGAGAGGGGGAATCAAGACCAGACAAGTTAGCCACTGTAATGGGATTAAGCCCTCGATAAAGCCTTTTGCCGCTCCATGATTGCACGGAACTCGGCAAAAAAAAAGTGCTAATTACAACCAACAATAAAAACGGAATTTTCTTTTCAGTCGAAAGGGTAAAAGAAAAATGCAATCACGATTGACAATTGGAAAAAGGCCTGCAAATGTAATTTAGGATCACTTTATCAAAATACTATTATAGTATAAGTGATGACTCCTTTTCCTCTCCTAGAGGATTCTGATAACTAATATCGATACACTATTTTTGGTCATAAGTATGGTCTCACTACAGCCCTGTCAGTCTTTTACCTCACATGGAAAAATTTGTCAAGAAAGTAAATTAAAATTACTTTTATTAAATTAAAAAGCCAACACAGACTTATGGAGTAGAGAATTAGGGCTCTACTAATCCATGAAATTCCTTACAATCTAAAATTCTCAACACTCCTTTCTTTGTCACGAATAAACTCATTTGTAAAGATCTTAATGTTACTAATCTGGTGCGGGAAACACACGACTTTCACTTACCTCCATTTTAAAATCAATGAAAGAATTTTCAAATACAGTTAGAGATAAAAATAAGTGAAATTATTAAGGAGTTAATCAAATTGAATTTATATAGAAACATGTGTTTTATTAAAAAATCTATTATATTATTATCTTAAATAATCAGTTAGTTTTATCTTCTTGATATTAAAGCCCATTAAATTTTACATCGCTATAGCGAGTTTAATCAAAATGTCGGAACCGTTTTCGAGAAAATCGAAAAAGGGTGAAAAATGCATGGTATAAAGTGCCTCTTCTGGTAAGCTTATTTTGATGAAAAAAGTTTTGTCACGTCTCGGGCGTATAGTTGTCTTAAATATGAAATTCCAGTTTCATAGGACTTACTGTTTCCGCTCGGGAGTTACCACACACACAGACACACACACACAGACCTTTTTGCAGGACTTGGTTATTTGGACTCAGGGGACCCTAAAACGTGTATTTCCGTTGAAAACTGGAATTCGAAATTTTCACGATCGCAATACTTTCCCTTACTATATATAGTAAGTGAAAGTAAAAATCTACATTCCCAATCTAACCGATTGGTTCCCCTTGCTTCCTCTTCGATTTTTGACTTTACATATTTCATATATAGATAGGTAAGTGAAAGTATGTGGTGGCATCCCGACGATGCTTGAGGACAGAAATGTGATAATCATGAACATATTTTTAAGATTTGTCCTCTGCACTCCGAAGACGTCTCATGTAACCCATTTTTACGGCGAGTTAAAGTGGCTCCTTCCCCCAATCCGCAGACATTATTTCCTAGGATCATACCTTTACCAAATCATTAGATCCCAACATCCTCCATGCATTCACAGTCTCCTACAGTTTAAATCTTTAGTCCACACTCTTGAAACAAGATCGCGCAATTCCGAACTTTACTTTTCTACCCATAGAACTAAAACTTTTGATCGTTCCTTCCTGGCCCGCTCCTCTATTTTGTGGAATTCTCTACCTACTTATATCTGCCATGCTGCTTCTCTCTCCTCATTCAAATCCCAACTTTTCCAATACCTTTTATTATCCCAAAAAGACGCTTAAATACAGAGATTATTATGTTCCTGATATCACGCTTGAAAGAGCGTTCTTTATTTAAACGCTGTTATATTTTAATTTATTTTTAATTTTTTTTCAACACAATATTTTTCAAGAACTGTTTTTATTTTATTTTATCATATATATATATATATATATATATATATATATATATATATATATTGTGTGTGTGTGTGTGTGTGTGTGTGTGTGTGTGTGTGTGTGTGTGTGTGTGTGTGTGTGTGTGTGTGTGTGTGTGTGTGTGTGTGTGTGTGTGTGGATATTCGTGTGTGATATGAAAACTCGAATTAACCCATCTGTGTACTAAGTAATTAATTATGTTCCTTCTGTCTGTTGGCCAGACATGTTGTATATTTATATTGTACAATTCTGTTATTCTTAGGGGACCCAGTCCCAGAATAAAAACGATTTTTTATTTTCTATTTCTATTTTCTATAAAGTGGGTCTTATGGAGATGGAAAAGTTGCTGTAACATCTCGGGCGTAAACTTGTCTTAATATAAAATTTCAGCATCGTACGACTATTAAGTTTCGTGCAAGAATTACCACACAGATCTTTCTACAGGGCTTGGTCATTTGGACTCAGGGGGCCCTAAAACGTGTATTTCCGGTGAAAAAAGGAATTCGAAAATTTATACGAATTCAATACTTTCTTTTACTATATATTTCAGGGGTCACTCATAGCGTAGTTGCTAGCATAACAGCTTTCTACGCCAAAGGTCGTGGGTTCAAACCTGTGGGTGGCCCTAGGATTTTTTAATGGGAGTAAAAAATCCTTAGTTTTACGTGGTTAAAAGGTGGTCCTGAGCCTGTGCGATGTCAGGTTAAAGATCAGTATTCTAATATAACCTGGATAGGCAGAATTTAGGTCTCCCACTGTAGTATCGTCCGATTAGCCATAGTAGCATAAAGTGACGTTAAACGAATAAACAAATAAAAAAACTATATATTTCATATATAGGTAAGAAAAAAAAAATTATCATATGTTTTATAAGTGAATAAACGTCACTGATGGTCAAAATTGTGATACTAAAATTTGTCGTGTTCAAAGGCAAGTAATTATAAATGAATGATTCTAAAGGAGTAAGCAGGGAGTTAGATGTAACGCAGTCACTCCGATTAACCGAAGATAAACTAGAGACCCAATTTCATTAATAAGCCAGTTAGTTGTAATGACTGGTAAATTAATTTATAGGACATAGTTAATCTATAACACGACAAGAGACAGTAGCCCTTTAATTACAGCTTCTGTAATGGATGAGACTAATCTCTTAAAGAGGTGTCCAAGGCAGAACTACACCGGTCTGACTATTGGCGGTCATGTAGTACTACAACCAATAAATGCTAATTTAGAATTTATTGATAAGTAGTAAGTTTTTAAAAACGATATTATGTTATTATACATAACTATATTTAAGAGCTTTTAGCTAATAAAATGTAATATAAGAGTGAAAATGTGATACGTTCCCGAACTATTAATATCTAACGGTGTGTGATGAAATAAATTCCCTTGTTCGTAGATACATACATACGTAAATAATTATTTGTTAGGAACAGTTATAAAAAAAAATATAATTAAAAAAAAAAAAATAAATAAAATAATCAAACGACTTTTAATTACCTTCGTTGTCAAAATACATTTAAGAACTTTAACTTGAAATTTAATTTAACTTTTTATTATATATGCTAGATATTTAATATTGAAACAGTGTATCATATAGTTGCCAATAGTTGATATGTTGTCATTTTGTGATATTTATTATAATTATTTTAATATAATAATTTATACACAAGAAGACAAGCGCGAAAAGGAAAACAAGAAAAATGATTTGTAAAAAAAAAAAGTTAATCTATTTTTTATTTTATATTAAAATTAATTATATTAAAAATAGTCCTATAAGGAAAATAGGTACATTATGTAAAAGCAACCCAATCAAGTTGGGCAGCATCGCTTCTTCAATAAAGTGCATCTATCCAAATATAAAGCATCACATTAAATGGAGACACGTCCTTCAGATAAAATAAACTAACTACAGAAATTAGTATTTACAATAATCACTAAAGTTTATGACCTCTTCAGCTTTTGCATTACGTTTTATACCTTTAATTATAAAATAACATTTTTTTCTTAAATATTTAGCTTTTCAACGTTTATGTTTATGATACATCTCTATTACTATTCTTATGTAAAAAAATTAGAAAAAACCATAATAAAATATTGTTGCTCGTAATCCAAACATATCATTTAGCAGTACTGGGTCATTTGGAGTCAGGGAATCCTAAAACAGGTTATTCGGATTCGAAAATTTTTACGATCTCAATACTTTCCCTTACTATATATTTCATATATAGGTAAGTGCCAGTACAAATAAATTTAATACCAAAGTCTTAGTGTAAAATACTTCATATAAGCCCCTAAAATAAAGACCATTAGACGAAAAAATCTCCGGAAGGTTTATATTGTATAGTTAATGAATCACACACAGTGAAGATATTAAAATATTGCTTTTATTATGAGAACATAATACATATTCTGACTACAATACACTGTGCTGAGGAGTTTGGGTGACTATAAGTGTACATTTCGAGGTCTCCTTCTATGAGTATGACACAAGTAAATGTTACAACTAGAGTGATGAGTTTTGAGGATTCAAGGGCATATATAGCAAGGGGTTGTAGGGGGGATGAGGAGGCGGCATGAGCAGTCAAAGCAAGTGCTTTCAGGTGCAGGAGGTGGGTACTGTGTCCTAAGTACAGGTATGTATCCTTTGTCGGTACTTTGTCAGTTCTTTTTAGGTACCTGGTTTAGGGATATCCGTGGTAGTCCTAGGTATAGACAAAGTAAGTTATTAATAATTACTGTATATTATTTATTAGTTAAGTCTCATTCTATAACTGTTCTATAACCATCGTTCTCATTATATATTATCTTTTTTTTTCTTACTTTATACTTCAATATAGATAAAAAAAACAGAAAATGATTAAATTTTGTATGTGCGCTGGATTGATATCACTAACTAAGAAGGGAATAAAAAAAATGAAAATAATACAATAAATAATTATTATCATCAATTATTTGTTCAACCTTTTAAGTAACATGTTTATGCTGTAGTAAATTTAGTATTTTTAAAGACAGAAAACTTTAATTATAAATGACTGATTTAATTGAAAAAGGATTTGTGATACATACTTATTTTTATATATTCTTTTAAATGGTTACTCATAAGCTGCAGATATGTGGTTCTTTTAAAATGGTCTTTAAAGGCACCAATCAATCATTATTTTACAAAAATTCTACAGCTTGTGAAAGTTCCACTGTCACGCGAATCATGATTCATAACTTTTATCAATGGTTCGAAATCAAATTTTAATGCTAATGAAAGAATGACTAATAGCAGTCAAATGCAGCGGTAAATCACAAGATTGGAGGGAAATCGATTGTTCTAGAACCACGGATTATGTCAGTTCAGAATTTTAAGGGATTGTAATTGTAATTGTAATTACAGTTTTTCTTAGGGAACTTTTACGGGAAAAAACGACTACTGATGCGACTTCTGAACCAATTTTCATTGTACAAGGTTCAACTTCAAATAAATATCAATTCCTCGCTTTTCAATCAGATATAAATTCGGCATTTGGCAGAAAACACGCTTTTGCTTTCAGCTCGTAGAGAACAAGGACATTAAAACCTCAACGTCAACAACAGAAACCTTTCTCAAAATATTTTATCTTGAAATAACAAATTATTTCTCAAAACTGAAAAGACCCATCTTGGAAAAAAAAAATTAAATTATTTGATCTTTAGTGGTGATTCGGCATATTGTTGTAAATAACACTTTTAAAGACAAATATTGATTACGCACTCTATTTTGTTTTCACCATATTTTGAATATATTTATAGTAGTATCTAAATTATACCTTAATTAAATATACAGTTATAAATTGCTGGTCATTATTTTTTCTATTTTTATTTTGTCTTAAATTTGATTTGTTTTCTCTGTTGTAACGTTATTTTTATCATTTATTTGTTGATTACATACATGTAGTATCTACTCTTTGATGACCTTAGGGATTTACGCCTAAAAACCGAAATAGACAAACAATTACAAACAATGAATTTTTCTAAAAAAAATTAAATGTGTAAAACAAAAAATCAAACGATTAAACCATTTAATGTCTTCCGCAAGTCTGTCACTTTGTCTCAAAACTTTAATATACAGAACAATATTATGTCCGTCACTATTGCATTGCACGCAACTATTTTCACGAATTGCGAAGTCAACATCAAAACTTGTACAGTCGCTACAAAAAGGAGCACAAAGAAGAATTCTAAAAGGGATAGCATTACAAAGAATAAAGTCAGCTATGATCCATGATGAATTGAAAATCCCTACAATCCATAACTTCATTACAGGGAGGAATAGAATGTTTTTTGAAAAAGTAAAGCTTGTGATGAACCCCTTATTTTGTCAGGTTACACCCGGAGTACCCGAGCGTTGACAAAAATTGTTTGACAAATGAAATTTTAGTTTTAATTTTAGTAGTAAGGCCAAATCAAACATAAAGGTGAGCTCCGTCACCGGATCCATTACTTAAAAGTGTAAATATTAAAAAAAATTAACATGCAGAGAGATAACTCCTTGAATTGCAAATATGCAGAAAAAGGAGAAATCTCTAGCTTACATGAGGCAAGGTATTAGAAAGAAAATAAGGGTCTATGAAAAAAAAAAAAAAAAAAGTTACTGAAATACTTATATAAAAACTGCTCGGAGTCAAGTTTTAATACAAAATATTAAAACTTTAAAAAAAAAAAGAAAAAATGTCTGCAGTTTTTTAGTGATACAAATAGGGTTAGTATACTTCAGGGTTATTTCATGAAAATTAATAATATATTATTGTCAAAACAACATTCTTTCCGAAGATGAATATCAGGCGAAATATTTTAAACATATAACTAAGACAAAGTATTGATGAAGTTTCTGAGGGTGTTCAATATTGTTTTTTAATATTTGTACACATAAAATGTTAAATGAATTTGTTTACGAAATTTCGGGTAAGAAAGAAGGTATGATAATTGAAGAACTAACGAATCGTGATTATTGATTAAAATTCCATGAATAAAATAATTCAGTCGAGTGTGGGCTTATGTTTTAAAAGTTCTTCCGATCGTTGGTTTAAAAAAAAAGTATAAAGTGAATTCTTTGACTACTTTGGCTTTATAAGTTTTCATCAAAAAGTCTACAGATATGAGAAAAACTTCGGACAATATTAGTAAACAACTAGTTTGAACATAAACTATTTCGAGTGGAACTCAATTTATACTGAAGTGGGGTGAGAGAAAATTTAAAAGTTTCTTATAAAATTAAATTAAAATTTTTAATAAACAAGATAAAAGTAGATATTGTTTCTTTCTAAAATCAGACCAGTTTATACACGTAGATTTTTCTTCGAAGTCAGCAGATATAAACTTTGTTAAATCTTTAGCTATCCTAATTTATATAATACATCTATATTACTTACTAATTTTGTAACCGGATTCATTTATTTTTTCGACCATTAGATATATCTTTAAGCTTATAATCAAATGTTACCATAGATTATGGCCAACGTTTATATCTAATAATAATAAAATAAAAAAAATTAAATAAAATACGAACTGTTTTTTAAAATTTGTCTTTGGCACCTCGAGGTGGTGTCACGTGTCCCATCTCCATGACGAGTTTAAGTGGCTTTCCCCTCAAACCCGTAGACAATAATTCCTCGGAACATTCCTTTACCAAACCATCAACTCCCAGAACCCTCCCTATATATACTATCTCCTGCAGTTTAAACCATCAATCCATTCACAAGAAACTAGATCCCGACATTCCGACCTTTATATCCCTTCCCACAGAACTAAAACATATGAACGTTCCTTTCTATCTCGCTCCACCAGTTTTTGGAATTCTCTCCCAACAAACATCCGTCGAGCAACCTTTCTCTCCACTTTCAAATACCTTTTGTTCCAGTATCTTCTCACTTCCCATAACGACGCTAGCTGACAATAATAATTACTGTTAAATCATAGACAATACTTTTAATTTTTTTTAAAGTGTTTAAGTAAGTTGAAATAAATGTACACTAGTAGTTGTTTTTTGTGTTGCTTTTTTTTTGTGCATTTTGTTTTAGATTTAGCAAAAGCGTTAAATATTAGTTAATTATATTGTCGCCAAATGTATTTATTTCTTATCATTATTTTTTTAATTTTATTTTTACTTATGTTAAATCTATTTTCTTTTTTTTTCCTCATTAATTTTGTATCTAGGCTAGATGTGAACATTTTACTTTGTTAAATTCCATGTTGGATCAGCTGATGCGCTCGATGATAACAGTCATACGTTACATCGTCTCTCAGATTTTTGCTTTTTTCAGTAGGAATTCGCTAGAATTCAGTCTGGAGAACATCACTAGACCTCAGGAATATTACGGCAGTGAATATTGGAGAAGTTTCGGTAAGCAAAGTTATAATTTACTTTGTACAATCACGAAAAAGTGAAAGAAGGGTCACTGATCAGCTGATTGCCGCTAGCTCGGCAAGCTCGGGCTTGCTTTTCTTTAACTTATCTTTCTTTTATCTTTAATTCTTATCTCATTATTTATTTATTATTATTATTTTCTTAATCAATGAGATATTTTCATCAAGTCATGTCCTCAAAGTCTGCAAGTGAAAGATCTAGATCTGCAGGTTCTAACTCGTCTCCCACAAAACAGAGACCCCGCCGTGAACAAAATAAAAAAATGATTCACCAGCGACCGCGTCAGCTACCTCATTAGGTTCTGAACCACAGCCCAGCACATCATCACAAGGAATAACTGATGAATCTCCGTTTTTTACACCGAATCCATTTCAGATCCTCCAAAATGAAAAAGAAACCATGGAATCTTCTCCTATACCCAGAGAACCACTACCTCCACCAATATTTGTTAAAAATATTAAAAATTTTAAACTGATGTGTGCGCATTTAAACAAAGTAACAGATCCTAATAGTTATTATTGTATGAGTAGAACCAATGATACTAAAATATCTCCGACTACTGCTGAAACCTACAGAAAGATTGTAAAATATCTGACTGAGACCAAAGCTGACTTTCATACTTATCAGCTGCGCCAAGAGAGAGCATTAAGGGTCGTAATCAGAAACCTTCATTCCTCAACACCCGTTGAAGCAATCAAAGAAGAACTGACAGGATTAGGATTCCAAGTGAGGCAAGTCACCAACGTTCTAAAAGATAAAAGTCCACTGCCTCTATTCTTCGTGGACTTGGAACCATCAGCAGGAGTCGAAAAAATCTATGACCTCAGCAGACTGTACTATACCCGTGTAAAAGTTGAAAAACCTTACACAAAGAAAGAAATAGTCCAGTGCCATAACTGTCAGGCATATGGTCATACCAAAAGTTATTGCCATCACATACCACGCTGTGTGAAATGCGGTGAACAGCATAAAACAGAAGAATGTACAAGATCAAGATCAGCACCCGCTGTATGTGCTCTGTGCCTCAAGGACCACCCGGCTAACTACAAGGGATGTGAAATCTACACGAAACTCAGAACCAGATACCAAAACCCTCAGGATCCGAATGAAACAGCTGTACCAACCAGAAGCAGAAGAGAACCATCTAAACTTGTAAATTCTAACGTGTCATTTGCCCACTTGCTTGGAGGTGGTAACCAGAATCATGAAGTCGAGGCATTGCCTGAACAACATTTTCCTCAACATTCTCAATCTATTGTACAAGAATCTATCCCTCAAAGTTTACCTAATCTTCAAAAAACTCCTCAACATCAAATTTCTCATATCCCTCCACCATCAAACGTCACAGATCTTACCAGTCTAATGACATCGTTCATCTCCGAAATCAAATCTCTTGTTATGCCGCTTATATCACTCCTTACAAATCTAGTATCGAATCTAATCCCTGCCTTAAAAAATCCTTAAATGACTTCACCTAACTCCTTATTCATTCTCCTTTGGAATCATACTGACGAACTGACAGCGTTGTTGCAAGACAAAACAATCGATGTTGCACTTATAACTGAAACAAGACTAACGACTAAACAGTACTTCAAAATACCGCAATACATGACATACCGTACTGACCACCCAGACGGTAAAGCCCATGCCGGTTCTGCTATCATTGTCCACCAATCCCTCTCTCATCATTTACTCCCACTTCCCACCTATGATTTCCTACAAGCCACATCCATAGTAATCAAGACTTTTTCCTTTCCGGTAACCCTCACATCTGCATATTGCCCTCCTAAACATTCCATTTCCAATTCTGAATTTGTATCCTTCCTGGATTCCTTAGGAAATCGTTTCATTCTGGGTGCAGACTTAAACGCTAAGCATCAGCAGTGGGGTTCCAGAACCACGAATTCTCGGGGACGAAATTTGCTGTCTGCACTCAACTCCCGAAATTTTAATATCCTGCCTCCTGACTCCCCTACCTACTGGCCAACCGATCCTAACCGCAATCCTGACATCCTCGACTTCTTTATCCACTGCGGATTAGGCTCTCTCAACTTGTCTTTAACTCGCCTTGATGAACTATCCTCAGACCATAGTCCACTGATCCTAAAAGTATCTCTCACTCCAATTCCAAAACCCATTCCACCATCATTCATCCGAGGCCCTGTCAACTGGAACCTTTTCCGCCAAATCCTGACCGATAATATTGACCTCAGAGTAACCCTCAAAACCCAAGATGACCTAGATAATTCCGTCTATTCCTTTACCACCGCCATCCAACAAGCTGTCTGGACTGCTTCCTCTCCTAAACACTCCAATATAAATCCAGACCAAAATCATTTTCCACAACCTATTATAGACCTTATCCACACCAAACGCCGAGCAAGATCATTATGGCAGCGCACCCGACACCCAACAGATCGCCGCTTCTATAACTTCTATTGTAGACAATTGAAGAGGGAGTTGGCGAACTTCCGTTCCCAGTCCTTTAATTCCTACCTCTCCTCTCTATCAGCTCGTGATAATTCCCTGTGGAATGTCACGAAAAAGATCCTAAAATACCATCATGTTTCCCATCCTCTCCGACGTGGTGATGACTCCTGGGCTGCGTCTGATGAAGATAAAGCCGAGGAATTCGCCACACACCTCTCCAAAGTATTCACTCCTCACCCGGAATCCCACATCAATCACACCGCAAAAGTGCAAGACTTTCTTATGTCACCGATTCCACTTTCCCTACCTCCTAAAGCTATTAATCCCTCTGAGGTCAAATATCTTCTCCAAAAACTGACTCTCCGTAAATCTCCTGGACACGATCTCCTTACTCCCCAGATCCTCCGACAACTTCCGCAGAAAGCTATTTTATTCCTTACTTATATTTATAACTGCATCCTCCGAACCACCTATTTTCCTCTGTTATGGAAACATTCCACCATCATCCTTTTTTTAAAACCAGGTAAACCTTCCAACAACACTTCATCCTACAGGCCTATTGTCTACTCCCCATCCTCTCAAAAATCTTCGAAAGGCTTCTTCTTAAACGCATCCTACCCATATTAGAATCTCAAAATCTTCCTCCCCATCAGTTTGGATTCCGTCCTCAGCATTCCACAGTTCAACAGGTGCTCCGAGTTGTAGACCATATTTCCTCAGCTCTTGAATGCAAAGAGTATTGTTCTGGTGCGTTTCTGGACATTGCGCAAGCTTTTGACCGGGTATGGCACACTGGATTACTCTTCAAGCTGAAAACCCATTTACCCCAGTCCCTATACCTCATTCTCCGATCCTATCTCTCGAACCGTTCCTTCCGAGTTCGCTGTGGTGAAGAATTTTCTAACCTTTATCCCGTTGAGGCCGGTGTTCCTCAAGGCAGCGTCTTGGGACCCATCCTCTACATCCTTTACACTGCTGATATTCCTACACATCCTGATACCTTTCTGGCAACTTTTTCAGACGACACCGCCATCCTATCATCCAGTTCCAATCCTGAAACAGCATCCTTAAACCTTCAGAGACACCTTTTCCTTATCGAACACTGGTGTAATAACTGGCGTGTAAAGGTGAACGAAGCCAAATGTAAACACATAACCTTTACTCTTAGACGAAAATCCTGTCCGCCAGTTTATTTCAACTCATTACCGATTCCTCTCTCAGATACAGTCCGGTATCTTGGCTTACTGTTAGACAAAAGATTGACTTGGAACCCACATACAAGACTTAAAAGACAAGAACTCAACCGACGATTCGGACAGTTATACCGACTACTCAACAGAAAATCTGAACTTACAGTTGAAAACAAATTATTAATCTACAAGACAATACTGAAGCCCATCTGGACCTACGGACTTGAACTGTGGGGGACAGCTAAACGTTCTAACATCAAACGCATTCAATCCTTTCAATCCAAAGTCCTCCGTACAATAGTAAATGCTCCTTATTATGTCTCCAATTATACCTTGCACCACGACCTTAATGTTCCATTTATTTCAGACCTAATTCCATCCAAATTTTCCAAATTCCACCAGAACCTCATTCATCATCCTAATCCTTTAGCTCAATCCCTATCCAGCTCCACTCATCCATACAACCCACCTAGAAGGTTGAAACGGCAGTGGCCCCGCGACCTTTTGTAAATATATTGGAGTTCTAGCACTGGCTAGATTCTCCACTCAATGTGATGTATGTATGAGTGTGTGTATGTGTATATAGGTATAAGTGAATTATTGACTTTTGTATTGATTCATTATTGTGTATATATTTTATTGTAATTTTATGTTGTGTAAATATTGTATGAATGTAGTATGTTTGATATCATTCAGCAATACTATTAATGTCCAAATCGGGACAGATTGTAAAATTTTCTCAATAAAAATTGTTATTACTAAAATAAAAAAAAATTCCATGTTATTCTTAGGGGACTTAATCCTAGAGTAAAGTTTTTTTTTCTTTCTTAAAATATATTTAATTATTTCAAATAAACAAAATGATATAAACGACCTAGTTCATAGTAAAGACACATGAATATGAATTGGTGAACTGAGTTGGTAATAATTTATGCAGGATTGGAAAGTTAGAAAAATCCTTTTAATCATAAAAATTATATTTAACGGTTTTACGTGTCGATGTAAGCAGTATGTGATTAATGTTAAAAATTATTTTATGATAGAAGTTGTACAGAGTAAAGTTATTCAGTCCAACTTTAAGTCGATCTTTTAATTATAAATAAATTACATTTCCTGGTACGGTTGAAACTTTGTGTTTATTTAGTTCACTCTTGAGTTATATAAGGAGGTAAATCATTTAATTATGGACACATTTTGCAAAATTTTGGCTAAGAAAAGCAAAACCAAACATGGAGAAAATGTAAGGTGTGGCTTGGATCCAAAATGTGTAAATTGTGGAGACCCGCACAATGCGCTAAATCGTAATTGCCGGGAATTTCTGTTACATAAGGAGATCAAAAATATTCAATTTTCTCTAAAAATATCATTTAGCGAGGCAAAAAACATTTATAAACAAAGAAATCCAACCCGTTCTAACATATCTTTTGCAGAATCCGCTAAGAAAAACACTAAACCCGTCGAAACAAAAGAAATAGGAACTCAGGTTAACCTTTTATCTTCATCTGGAGAAACGGCTCGAAATGTCAACTGAGGATAGTACCCAAACGGCAGTAATGCATATTACGGAATCAGAAATCAGAATGGATAATACCATTGCCTCTACCCTGTCCCCTGCACCTCTTCCTACACCCCACCCATCCCCCTCTTCTGTCAACTCCCTGCCAAATCTGGCAACTCCTATCACCTCTGTTAACCATCTTGCGCTCACTCCCAATCATCTGCCTGTTCGAACTAGAAGTGTAACAAGGACGGAAAGAATACTCTCATCTTCCTTTCAGCCTCCTATTGCTCAATCAACAACATCCACAGCCTCCACTTCAACAACGTCTGATGAAGATACCTCAGAAAACATTTCGTGTGAGGATACAGTTGACAACCAACAGTATAAAAAAGTAATATACAAGAAAATGAATAAGAAGGATCAACCGAAGTCTAAAGAAAACAAGAATAAACAATGTCAATGATAAGATCCAGTTATTAAACGTTAATAAACGTACTCTACCTCTTCTTTATGAACGATTATGACCCTAATTCAATGGAACTGCAATGGAGTTAAAATACATTATAATGACTTAAAAATATTACTCAGAGACATGGACCCGGTCTGTATAAGCCTCAAGAAACTCACTTAAAACCTTCAGACATATTTTTGATAAAAGGCTTCGAAATTTTAAGAAAGGACAATGATAACAGTGAACGCGCTTTTAGGGGAGCTGCTCTCGCTATTAAAAAAACGGTGTATTCACAACAAATAGAAATAGATTCACCTCTTCAAGTTGTAGCAGCCAGAATTCACTTAGGCATTAGTTTTACGGTTTGTAATGTATATCTTCCTCAAGACAATGCAATAAAGATGGGACATCTTATCAATATCCACCAACAGCTTCCTAAACCAGTCATCTATACTGGCGACTTCAACGGCCATAATCCACTTTGGGGATGTAAAGATATGAATGGACGAGGTCGAATGATCGAAAGGTTTATAAATTCAACCAATCTTCTAACTTTAAACACAGGAGAGCCAACCTTCTTGAGTTCCACTTATGGCACCTTTTCAGCAATTGATCTCTCTCTATGCAGCCCATCTCTATACCACACCATAGACTGGACAGTACTACCGGAACTTTATGGTAGCGACCACTTTCCTATACAATTGAAACTGTCAAACACATTTTATACATCCAAAAGGAAGCCAAGATGGGTAATTGAAAAAGCTGATTGGCCAAGATTTTCGTCTTTAGTAAGCCCCCCTCTAGAATCAGCACATAATCTGGACATTGATAGAGGATGCCAAGCCATAACAGAAGTCATTCTCTTGGCCGCTGAAGCTTCCATACCCAAAACCAAAGGATTTTCCAAACGACCATCTGTCCCTTGGTTCAATAAAGAGTGCAAAGAAGCAATAAAAAATCGCAGAAAAGCTTTTTATAAATTTAGAAAAAATATGAGTCCTGCAAACCTTATCGAATATAAAAAGCAAAGATCAATATGTAGAAGAACATTGAACTGTAATAAAAGGGACTCATGGAAATCTTTTGTAGAATCTATCAATTCTTCAACTCCGGCTAATATAATTTGGAATAAAATTAGGAAGATCAAAGGAGTAGGTTCTCCAACGGTATACACATTATTAATAAATGAGAAATTGTGTGACGATCCCGAAGTAGTAGGAAATAGTTTTGCTGATTATTATTCAGAAATATATAATGAGCCGACAGCTAGCGGGCGTGCAGAGAATCTCGACTTCTCAACCTCAGATACGAATTTGGTCTACAATACGCCATTCACGATGTGGGAGCTTCAGACTGTGTTAAAGAGTGTTAAGGGTTCTTCACCAGGCCCTGATAATATCCACTACTCCATGATTCAACACCTTCCGAACAACACATTAACCTGGCTACTAAATTATTATAATCATATTTGGGAGACTGCCGATTTTCCTGACGTCTGGCGCCAATCAGAGGTGATTCCAATTTTGAAAAATGGTCAAGATAAGAGATACCCTACAAGCTACAGGCCAATTTTCTTAACCAGCTGCTTGTGCAAAGTTATTGAACGAATGGTAAATAAAAGACTTACCTGGATCCTGGAAAACAATAATTACATACAAAATTTTCAGTGTGGATTCCGTAAAGGTAGATCCACAATGGATCATTTAGTTCAAATGGAGGCGGAACTCCAATACACATTTATTCAGGATGAACAAGCCATCGCTATCTTCTTTGACATGCACAAGGCATTCGACAAAACCAATATTAATTTAATCCTGAAAAAGTTAATGTCGCTAGGATTCCGAGGTAACATGCCAAACTTCATTTGTAAATTTCTTAGCCATCGCTATTTCAAAGTTCGAGTAGGGAATTCGCTGTCCATGCCACATGAACAAAGAAATGGTGTCCCACAAGGTTGCGTTCTTAGCACAACGCTTTTCATTCTCGCAATCAGTGACCTGGCCACCAATTTACCTCGTGGAGTCAAACCAATGCTGTTTGTAGACGATCTGGCAATCTTCTGTCGATCCAAAGATTTGCTATCGATAACAGATAAGTTACAAACTTCATTAAACCGATTAAACGAGTGGTCACAAAACTCTGGACTGAAGTTTTCGGAAGCTAAAACAAAATGTTTGTATTTCAGTAGAAGAAGAAATCTCCCCGACCTACCAGACCTCCTACTTAACAACGTCCCTTTACCCTACGTAAATAGTTGTAGATTCTTGGGATTGGAATTTGATAGACGCCTTACGTGGGAAAATCACATAAAATCTCTGAAAGAAAAATGTTTAAAAAAACTTAATATACTTAAAGTCTTAACTGGAACAAGTTGGGGTGCAGATCGCATCACTTTACTCAAGATATACTTATCAATAATATGTACAAAGATGGAGTATGGCTGCTTTGTCTTTGGCTCGGCAAAAAGGGACAATCTGGCTAAACTCGATGTAGTACACCATGCAGGCATACGAATTGCTACAGGAGCTTTCAGGACCAGCCCTTCTCTAAGTCTTTGTGCAGAATCTGGCTTACCACCACTATCCTACCGACGCGATAAATTGGCCATAAACTATATCACAAAATTAATCACACAAGCTACTCACCCTGCTCACGTATACATCTTTAAATCCAAATATTCGGCGAAATTTCAACTAAAGACCAACCCAACCTTACCATTAGCAGAAAGAATGTCGTCCGTTGTTAACGAGTTAAAATTAATCAATATAACATCCATAGAAAACAAAACACCACCGTGGACATTTCTGAAACCCCATGTATATCTTGAGTTGGCTAAATATAGTAAACAAAATTCCAAATTAATAAATTTTAAAGACCGCTTTGAGAAGATAATCAGCGCATTGCCCAGCCACAACTTAATTTTCACAGATGGTTCTAAATCAGACTCATCCACTGGCTCAGCTTTCGTCGCATCAAAATGCACCTACAAGTCGAAACTACATCAATATTGTTCCGTATATACAGCTGAAGTGAATGCGATCGCAATGGCCCTTGATTATTCCAGAACACTCCCAATAGAGAACTTCACCATAGCCTCAGATTCATTGAGCGCTCTAAAAGCACTACAGAATATGCATTCCAGTCATCCAGGAATTTTAAGAATCCTGGAATTAACCAAAGTAATGGCTGAAAATGGGAAAAGAATCAATTATGTGTGGATACCAGGTCACATAGGGATAAGAGGGAATGAAATGGCAGATAAGGCTGCTAAAGAGGCTCTCACTCTCCCTGGTCGTGGTAGGGCACTGCTCACACCATCAGAGCTAGCACGCCCTCTTATAGAAAATTTATGGAAGAAATGGGACGAAGCGTGGAAAAACAGTTATCCAAGCAAATTGAAAACCATTAAGAAAGAAGTAAAGTATTGGAAAACCTCAAGTCGCAGCAACCGCAGGGAGGAGGTGGTCTTGGCCCGCTTGAGAATAGGGCACACAAGGTTAACACATGGGCATTTAATATGTAAAGAGTTGCCCCCAAGATGTCAGCATTGTAGGGAAATCCTAACAATTACCCATGTGTTCGAGGAATGTCCCTTCTACACTAGACAACTGGACCAAAAGGGAATACCTCACAATGTCGCGGTTGCATTAGGAAACGATGGGAATAGAATTGACCAATTAATGTGCCTCCTTTCTGAAATGGACTTTTATAAGAGGATTTGAGGACTTACTTTATGTTTATTTATTTCTATTTATCTTTATTATTATTTTTTTTTTTTTCCTTGAATATTGTCTACTAATATAACTTGATATATGTTTATTTTTTACTAACGTTGTCGTATTTATTTTTTATTATAGATTATTCTTATTCTTATTATCTGTTTTAATCAACATTATTATTTAATATTGAAAAAAAAAAAAAAAAAAAAAAAAAAAGTTTGTCTAAATTAATTTTCTAAAATGAGCGTATCCGGCACTATTTATGAGTGTATTATTTGTAAATTATGTATTATCTGTATGTATGTATTCATGTATTATGGATGTATTACTTATTATGTATATGATTATTGTCTATTATGTATTATTATTTGTTCATAATGTATTCGTTCATTTTGTATTATTATTATTTGTTTTAGTGTATTATTATCATTTGTTATATTAGTTCATTATTTATTTTAATTAATATTATTATTTAATATTTCAACTAAAGCCATAATTGTCTGTTTTTAAAAAACGTGTATCTTATAGTGAGTTAGGTATTATATATCTAAGTGTATCTTATACTGAGTGTATCTGGCACTGATGACCAAGATGTTTTGTGCCAATAAATAAAACAAAAACCAAACCAAGAGAACAACTAATGTCTTAGAAAGCTATTGATCATACATTTCTAAATTCTACATCAAGAATCATCATAATTGTATGAAGAATCATAGTTTATATAAAAATAATTGTGTAAAAAAATTATTAAAAAAATAATAGTATAAAAAAATTATATGCTGTAGGTTTGCAGCGAACTAGTCTGGCAAGCGGCTTAGATTCATTGAGGGAAATAAATATTAGTTGAACCTGAGTGGATTGGAACCTACACCGCACCACACTAAGAGCTACCACCCTTCTGTACTTTAACTAAGTTAAGTAGAAGATGCCTAGCAACATAATTATTTTAAAATATAGGAAAAAGTTTAAGAAATATGATTCATTCATGATTTTAGTCTATTATCTGAAATCACGAAAATGACAATCGGTTAATGTCGTATCTTGTAATTAAAATTTGAAATCCTACTAAAAATCCCAAATGAAGCTTCCTTTGCCACAAATTAAATTATTTATAAGGACGTAAAATATTTCTAATATTTCTAAGCTTGGTTCAGTTACCTATACCTATACCTCTCTTACAAACACAACTTCAACTAAAATCTGTAATTTTTTATCGTTCTTCTATTCGAAACAAGTAATCTCTGAGATACGATACAGTCGGTATTTAAAAAAAAATAATAAAATTGGAGAACATAAAATATGAAGGCAGTGAAGGCTTCGAGGTATTTTTATTTTTTTATTTTTTTTATTTATAGTAATCTACAACTGTACTAAAGAATACAATTAGTAAATGTGTAGTATGAAAATAAAAAGTCATAAAAATGTCATGAGAAAGAACTACCAGTGGTAGCACTTTACTAACTATTTTAAGACAGTAGGTCTCAAGGCTACCTTCTTTTCAGTCGCCTTGGAGGGTTATCAGGGATATCTGAAGAACATAAGTTATGAACAAGTAGGTTTGTATGGGCAGGGAGTTTAGAATGGAAAGAGGAGTATCGATTCTATATGTCCAAATAGGTCTGATAATTGTGATGTAGATAAGTCTTTTGTAATATAATGGAAGTTTTGAACGTTTGTCTAGTAAGTGTTGTAGTAATCGATATCTTCGAGCAGTTTGTTGTCGTTTTAGTCTTGTGTGAGGATTCCAAGTAAGGCGCTTGTCAAGATGGAGACCTAGGTATCGGATTTGTTCTACAGGAGTAAGGGTAATGTTATTAAAGGATACTGGGGGGCAGGAAGTCATCGGTTTGAGACGAAGGGTAAAGGTGATTTGGTGGGATTTGTTGGGATTGATTTTAATCCTCCAATTTTGACACCATTCTTCAATGGCTGTGATGTGGGACTGAAGGGTTTGGGATGCAGAAGTTGGATCATTATAGACGGATAAGACACACGTGTCATCAGTATAAGTATTGAGGACGGTGCGAGGATGGAGTGGAATGTCAGCTGTATAAAGGGAGTAGAGGATAGGATCTAAGCTATTACCTAAGCTTCTGCCAGTAAGGCAGGAACGCATTAATAGGGAATATGTAGGGGTGAGGAATTGACGGAGTTTGTAAAGCAGTCCCTAGTGCCAGACTCGAATTTTGAAAATATAACGCTTAATTCTAAATCTTTATATCCGCTCGGAATATCTGTAGTGTAGCAAACAGTCTTCTACGGCTAAGATCGAGGGTTCAAACTCGGAAGGTGGCTGTCGGATCTTTTTAAAGGAGTAAAAATTCCATGGTTACGCCGTCAATTGGAAGGGAGGTAAAATGGTGGCCGAGCCTGTGCGATGTTCACTAACTTACAAACTCCTCAACGGTTTGTTGTATCGATTCCGCAAAAGCGGTGATGCAATATTGCACAATACTGAGTACAAATTAAATGCATTCTAACTATTACATTTCTGTAGATTTAACCATATTTTAAGGTTTAAAATATTTCAAACCAGCAAATTAGTTTTAATTTATTTTCTTTATTGTTTTTAAAATTTATAGTTAAAAAATGTCATTCAAAATACTATTTAAAGATAAGAAATCTCAGCTGAAACGGATGTATAAAAGCACCTTAACTAATCCTTTTTTTTTTTTTTTTAGAATATGTAAACATTATTGACCGAGTAAACATGATTTTATAAACACGCAAAGGATCAAATTGAAAAATTGAAACGCAAAATAGTCACACCAGCTCATGTGAAATTCGAAAAATACGAGCAATATAATTTTTTGTTTGTATGTGAGAGGTAGTACATTTCTACCTAAAGTTGTACATTAAGTGTATATCTTCAAAACTATTCAGAATAGAGATAGATGAGAAGTTTTGAAGGACTATTTATTTGTTATGTATTCAAAGCTCTGTAATTTACTGCGACAGAAGGCCATTTGAATATTTGTTTATGGGGAGGAGAGAAGAATGGCCTGGGAATGGAGGTCGGCATTATAGTGATCTATCGTCCGCCCTTTTTATCTGAATCTCTCCCATCCACCTCTGTCGCCCCTCGTTCTATTTGTACGGGCTAATAATATAACTAGGCCAATAATTGCTACCGTGCAATGACATGGTTGTACCTAAAAAAAACTAAAAAAAAGAAAAGAGATTATTCATATTTTACGCCGAGTAACGCCGAGTTATGTATGGTATGTCAGTTGTAGCAATGTTTTGTACAAGTTTGTTTCTATGTCCATTAAGTTTGTCGTGAAATCGTTTGTAAGTCAGTCGAATGTGGTTTATTGTAGTTGGAATACGTAAGTTAGTATGAAGGGTATCGTTTGACACATATGGTGGTGAGTTCATTGCCAGTCTTTACTGGCCAAATGAAATAATAAATTTCGAAACGAAAACTTCAGCCTTAAAGAGAAAAAAGGTCGTAGGATTTTAAAAAATTAGGTTAAAAAACAACGAAACAATCCAATTATGTATTGGACCTACTCTACTCTCCGAAACTCTTGCTAACCTATTGCATTTTTTTTTAGAAATATAGACCACCTTTAACGAAAAAAAAAAAAAATTGATCTAAGGCTCTTGAAATTAGTGTTATAAATTCTTATGATTCCAAATGCTTTTAGATGGTAAAGTTTTTCTTTACCCTTTCTTTCTCGCTTACACGTTGTTAAAAATATTTGATAGTAATGAAGGCTATTTTGATGAATAAAAACAGGTATAAGTAATATTTTTCTTCAAAAATCGTAATCCTCCTTTATTTTCTAGACATCCCAATATTTCCGGTATACTCCTTTTTAATTCAGACGAAATTAATTGTGTACTTATAAGTTTTAAAAATAAAAATGTATTGAGAATTGAAAATTTTTGTTTTTACAAGAAGTTTTCAAAGAAGCCCTTGTTGTCGCTCGGTTCGTCGCTCCTTACACATGTTTTTGTCTCCATTGCTCTTCACTTTCCATTTATCCTCTTATGTACCGCAGCTCTACAATGGCGGTAGATCTAACCCTTATAAGAGACATATTAACAACTAAAATACTATGATACATATATATAATGCATTTCTTGACTCACCCAGAAGTAGTCGGGCTTGAAGCCAGGTATCTTCTTGTGGGACTGGCCGATCTGGGTGAGGAAGGTGAAGAAGGTGTCGAGGTCATCGAGCTCTTTGATGCCCTCGTCGAGGGTGTTCATGACCTTGGTGGCGTGCTCCTGGAGCTCCAGGCTGCTCGCCTGCTCCTCCTTCGTCCGCAGCTCCTTCAGCTTGGCGAACAGCTCCAGCAGCTCCTCGTGCTCCTCGAACAACCTGCCAATGGTAGCCCGATAATTAATGTTATAGTTTAAATTTTTAAATATAATATATTCACAAAAAATATTTACAAAAAAAAAAAAAAAAAAGAGGAACTGTCTTAGACAACTACAGACTGTGTCAATTGCATTTACTATTGAAAAAAATTTGGTGCGGGCAGCACACGACTTGCACTCACCTCCTTGTTGTTGTTGTTGTTTGGGGTTTTGAGGCGTAAAACCCAGGGGTCATCAACGCCTATAGTTCTCTTTAAGTATAAATAAATAAATAAATCAAAACTAATAAACTAGGCGTATAATAATTAGATAAAATAGTAAAAAAATAAATAAATAAATAAAAAAATAAAGATAAGTTAATTAAAAGACTATATTTTATTAAAAAGTAGGTGACTCTTAAGAAACCTGAACAGCGCCGAGATGTTGTTTTCATTATCGGAAAGTATGAAGGATATATTAGGTATAAGCCCAAATTTGTTTAAACCTGTCCTATAAGAAAGGCATTCTTCTAAAATGTGGCTGATGGTCAGGATACTGTTACAATGTGGGCACTTAGGAGGTGGTTGCTTGGTAATGAGATGAAGATGGGTCATGTTAGTGTGGCCAATCCTTAATCTGGCCAGGACAACTTCTTCTCTGCGGTTTGAGCGACATGATGAGGACCAAGGCCCCACTTTTGTTTTGACGACTTTCAGTTTGCTAGCAGGACTCTCGTCCCACATGGACTGCCAGGCAGCCGATATTTCCTTACGGAGCGTCTGAGACATATCTCGCGGTGTTAGGATAGCTACACCTTGACCCGGAAGGGTGAGCGCCTGTTTGGCGGCCCTATCCGCCAGCTCATTACCCACTATCCCCACATGGCTTGGGATCCAAATAAAGCATACTGTCTTTTCCAATTCTCGGAGCATATGGATATATCGGTGTATCTTTAGGACGAGAGGTTGGGGAGAGTACATGCTATTTAAACCTTTTAAGGCACTCAGTGAGTCGGTAACTATGGTGATTGAGTGTGAGGGAACTGACATAGCGTAGTGTAAAGCTGAAACTATTGCTTGAAGCTCCGCAGTATAAATGTTACATAGTTTATGTAATTTTATTTTGTGTGTCGAGTTGTGTGTAACGAATGAGCAGGCTGTAGATTCTTCTGATTTTGATCCATCTGTATAGATTAAAAAGGTATCCGGAAGAGTATGGAGCAGAGTGGTAAATTCATTTTTGTATTCGGAAGGGGAGGTATTGGTTTTGAGTAATCGTGACAAGTCAAGCATAATATTGGGGGGTTTGTGAAGCCACGGAGGGTTTAGAGGTTCTGGTTTGCAGATAGGTAAGCTTTTAAGGAAATCGATGGCGGAAGACATTCTTTCTGTTAAAGGGAGGGTTGAGTTAGGTTTGTTTCTAAAAGCATTTGTGAATTTTGGTTTAAATATGGAGCTATGGGTAGGATGATCAGGTTGGAGAATTAATTTCGATATATAGTTCACAGCTAGTTTTTTTCTTCTAAATAAAAGCGGAGGTATACCTGCTTCGGCGCATAAACTAAGAACTGGGCTTGTTCGGAAGGCCCCGGTTGCGTTTCTGATGCCCATATGGTGCACTGTATCTAGCTTATTTAGAGTACGAAAACGAGCCGATCCATAAACAAAGCATGCATGATCTAATTTGGAACAAACTAAATGTTGGTAGATCTTAAACATCGTAGAGCGATCGGATCCCCAGGAAGTATTGCTAAGGTATCTTAATATAGTAAGTTTTTTTGTTGTAGCCGATTTAAGTGCTGAAACGTGTGGTTCCCATGATAGTCTTTTATCGAACGTCAACCCCAAAAATTTATGACTATTTGTATAAAGAATGGGAGAATTTCCGAGGTAAAGTGTAGGAGAGGCGGGAGTATTTCTTTTCCTGCTGAAATGGAGAGCTCTGGTTTTTTCGGAGGAGAATTCGAGATCAATGGAATGTGACCAGTTGTTGATGCGATTAATAGCGTCTTGTAGCTTGTGCTGTATAGTAGTAACGTTTCCAGAACGGCAGGCAATGGCGAAATCATCTGCGAACAGCATCGGTTTGACACCTCGAGGTAGGTTGAGCCCCAGTTCGTTGATAGCGAGGCAAAACAAAGTCGGACTAAGCACACAGCCTTGTGGAACTCCTTTCATCTGTTCTTGGTTCGCAGACAGTTCGCATCCTATCCTAATTCTAAAGAAACGATGTTGAAGGAATTCCTGTATGTAATGAAATAGATGACCATGTATCCCATTGGACGAGAGTTTGCTGAGGATCACTGAATGGTTAATGTTATCAAAAGCTTTAGTCATGTCGAAGAATATGGCTATTAGTTGCTGGGAATTGATAAAGGCGTATTGGATTTCGGTTTCAAGTGTGACTAGGTGATCAACTGTGCAGCGGCCTTTGCGGAATCCAGATTGAAATGGTTGAAGCAAATTGTTGTTTTCTATCGTCCACATCAGTCTTTTGTTTACCATACGCTCCATAATTTTGCTCAAACAACTAGTGAGGAATATGGGGCGATAGCTGTTGAGTAAACGCTTATCTTTTTCATTTTTTGGAATAGGGATGACAAATGAGTGACGCCAGAAATTCGGAAATTGTCCCGTGGACCAAACATGATTATAATAATTAAGCAGCCATGTAAGCGTATTGCTAGGTAGATGTTTAATCATGTCATAATGGACCAGATCGGGGCCAGGAGTGGATCCTTTAACGGAGGACAAAATATTTTTTAGTTCCCACTTTGAGAACGGGATATTATAATCGGCGGAGTCATCATGTATACTTTTATTCACATAATCTATGACTTCACAATCGTTATTGCTTGAGCCAGAGGTGTAGATTTCAGAAAAGAAATTGCCAAAAGCATCTGCGACGGTTTTAGGATCGTCGGAGAGTTGTCCATTGATGAGGATGGTGTAACGTGTTGACGAAGAGGATTTAGTGATCTTACGAATTTTTTTCCAGATTTGAGTTGACGTCGTTGACGAATTTATGGAGCTTATATATTTTTTCCATGATTCGCTTTTGCTCAGATTGATTATTCTTCGGCAAAGAGCTCTCTGCCTCTTATATTCTACTAGATTTTCTGAGGTCATACATTTTTGGAATTTTTTGTACGCTTTTCGACGATCTCTGATCGCTTCCCTGCAAGCATCGTTAAACCAAGGTACGGGTGGTCTTCTTGGTGAGTCAGAAGACATTGGTATCGATTCTTTAGCTGCACGAATGATCGTATTAGTGATAGTTGAACAACCCTCATCAATGGTCAATTCATGAGAAGGGGTTCGAGGTGCCGAAGCTAAGGAGGCAAAGAGATCCCAGTCCGCTCTATGGAGCATCCATTTCGGAGTTATACGAGTAGGTTTAACATGTTTCATTTTAATCAGCAAGGGAAAATGGTCACTACCATGTAGATCGGGCAAGACGGTCCAGTCTACGTCGTTATATAGGGAAGGGGAACAGAGGGACAGATCAAGAGCTGAATATGTCCCATAGCTGGAACTTAGGAAGGTCGGGTCACCGGAGTTGAGAAGTAGGAGATTGGAAGTGTCTAGAAAGTTTTCTATTATTTTACCCCGGATATTCATATTTGGAGAACCCCAAAGAGGATTGTGTCCGTTCATGTCTCCAACAAAAAGTACAGGACGAGGTAATTGGTTATAAATATCCAAGAGTTGATTGGTGTCTATTGTAGGATCCTGAGGGAGGTATATAGTACATATGGTTAACGGAAAGTCTCGATATACTCTAACGGCTACGGTTTGTAGCCGGGAGTTGAGAGGGATCGATTCGGAGTAAACGGATTTGTGCACTGCTATGAGGACACCGTGGTGACCATGGTTCTGATTTGGTCCGTCTTTGCGGTATATTTCGAAATTTTTTAGAGAAAAGGGGTCCGTTGGTTTTAGCATTGTCTCTTGAAGAGCAATGACAGTTGCCTCATTATCGTGAATTAAGATTTTTAAGTCATTGAAATGAGATCTTAAGCCATTGCAGTTCCATTGAAGTATCGCCATTTTGAGAGATATGATCGAAAGAGATTAAAAAGTCAGGAGGCAATATAAACATAAAGAGAAGTGCAAAAGAAGAATTAAATAAAACAAGACACGTCTGGTAACTAAAAAAAATAATTATTTATAGTAATTAGAATTAGATAAATAAACAGATAAGAGAAAGTAGAATTAAACAAAAAAGTAACGGTGGTAATGGTAAATTTAAATATATGGAAATGAAAGCAGTACATGAGAGAGGAAATTAAAAATATATCTTCATATGTTAATAAGGAGACTAAAAAATAAATTAGAAAAGATAAAAGAAGATGTGTAATAATTGTATTTTGTGCTGGAATATAGTTACTTTTGAAAGATAATTTGATAGATTGGTCAGACTCATCGGAACGGATGCACTTCCGGTCGGAAAGAATTGTTGATAGGCAACTAACAGTTAAAAAGTCAGGAGGCAATATGACCATAATGATAAGTGGAAGAGAAAAAAATAATAAAACAAAATATGACGAGTAATTAAAAAAATAATAGTTTATAGCAGATAGGATTAAATAAATAAACAGGGAAGATAGGGTAGAATTAAACAAATAAGTAGTGGTGGTAGTGGTAAATTTAAATATATGGAAAGGACAGTTACACATGAGAGAGGAAATAATACATATCTTTTTAGATTTTGAGGACAATAAATACAAGACAAGACAATAAATAATAGAAGATAAATAGTAATAATAACAAAAACAAAACAAACAAAAAATAATATTAATAAGAATAATAAAATAAATAAATGAAAAAAATAAAATAAATAAATAAAAAATAAATAAATAAAAAATAAATAAATAAATAAATAAAATAAATAATAATAAAAATAAAATAAGTAAATAATAAATAAGTAAAGTAAAATAAATAAAGAATAAATAATAAATAATAAGGAATAAATAAATAAGCATAAATTTAAAAAAAAAATAATAATAAAAATAAAAAAAAATAAAAAAAATAAAAATAAATAAATACAAAATAAATAAATAAAAAAAATAAAAAAAAAAAAAAAAAATAAATATATTTATAAAAAATTGTAATAGATAAGAATAATAATAATAGTAAAAAATGAAATAATAAGGAGAAGAGATAAGTAAGGAAAATAAAATAGTTGTGATAATAAATGGCTGGATAAATAAGGGGGAAAATAATAATGAAAGAAGAAAAATTATATGTGTATACACATATACATACATATATATATACATACACATACATACATACACACTCATACAGACATATACACACAAACATATACACCGGCATATAATTATAATAAAATAGCGAGACGTAAAATAAACACAATAAAATAATAAGTAAATAAAGTAGTATAGGCAGGTACATAGGCAGAAGCAGGCAGAATAAAAAAAAAAAAAAAATAAAAAAAAAAAAATATATATAATAATAAATAAAATAAAAATACATAATGGCATCCTTAGTAAACAGATATACGCATACACACATACAGTATTCACATATGTGGATACACACATATATGCCCAGAGATATAGAAGGCACATATACATACACACAAACAGAATTGGATAGGAATATATAATTGAGTAATGAGAAGTGTATTATGAGTCAATATTAGATTAAGTGTCATTTTTCTTTTTTGTTGATTTTTTATAGTTTTTGACCTTAATGAAACCCTCATCGTCTACGGATAAATGTTCCGCCGCTCCTCCCATCGAAGCGACGGGGGCGGTGGAAGGTGTGTTCTCTGCAGAGATAGGCGATGGAATAAGGCTGCCTAGAGCGCCCGGAGAAGGAAGGGTGGGGGTAGGGTGGGAGGCAGAGGGAGCGGTGGTGGGAGAGGAGGTGGAGGGGCGTTGTAGAGATAAGCTCCTTGTCCTACGGGTGCTAAGCTGGTTCTGGGACGGAGTCGGTGGTGGGGGGAGGAGTGGGGACGGAGAGCGTCTTATCTTTTCCTCTAGATAACTGGCTATGTTTTTGTTGGAAGTATAAGTTTCGGTATTAGTAATGTTATCTCTTGTATTTTTGGTATTAATAATATGTTTAGGCTCAATAAACAGAAAAGGGAGATCAGCTTGAATGCCGATTTCTTTCGTCATAATTTTAGTTTCGTTTTCTTTCATTACTGCCGCGAAGGATTTAACGAAAGTTGTCGGATTTCTAAGTTTATATATTTTTCTGGCTTCATTTAGAGATATTTTGTTATTGATTTGAATGGATTTGATTTCTTTTTGAATTTTAAATATCGGGCATGAACGGTCTAGTGCATGGTGCGGGCCATTACAATTAATACAATGAGGAGGATTTTCGCAACGATAATTTTCTCCATGCTTATTTTTTCCACATTGTATGCAAACAGATTCTTTTCTACATTGGGCCGTAGGGTGGTAAAATCCTAAACAGTTAAAACATCGTTGTGGCGAAGGTATATAAGGCGTGACGTCAACAGTCAGGAAGCCCACTTTAATAGTTTTTGGTACCATAGGAGTTGAAAATGTCGCTATGTAACTGTGGGTAGCTATTTCTTCTCCGTTTTTTTTTATTTTTATACGAACGATATCGTTAATGATATGAGAGAGTTCTTTCTTAATTTCTTCTATAGATAAATATTGGAAGTCAAAAACTTTGATAATTCCTTTACTATAGTTTAATGTATTATGAGGAACTACTTCGATGGGAAATTGGCCCCCAAAATCCTTAATTTTTAATAGAGTGGTCGATTGATTGCCCCTATAGGTTTCGACGAGGAGGGAACCATCACGCAGTTTTTTAATACTTTTAATCTCCCCAACGAGACCGGTAATAAATTTGTTTATAAAAAACGGCGAGACTTTTTTAAAGTCGTCCTCATCGGTTCGTTTCATGACAAGAAATAAAGGGGATATATTGGGCGTTTCGGAAAGCAGAACTTTCTCAGGAGGATTTTTGATTCTCCCCCGAGGCCTTTTTCTTTTAGCCAAAGGGCTGTTAGGATCGTCTGGGTCATCCATTGTACGGAAACCCAATAAGAGTACAAAAAAACACAATAAAAAATAGCAATTTAAAAAATAAGAGGGGAAAAAAAAAAAAAAAAAAAAAATACTACTTATAAGTAAAATAAAAGCTCCTTGTTCTAATTATAATGTTATGAGAGAAATAAAAGTGTAAGAAGTTGGAAAAAAGAAAAAATATGAGTAGAATCTTATATGCTAGACTTAGCTGATAGCTGAGATCCTTCTCCTCTGGAGTCACAACAAGCAATGTGCTTCCCTCCTTGTTGTTAAAATCGATGAAACAATTTCAAATGCAGTCAGAGATAAAACTGAGCAAAACTAACAAAGAATTACTTAAATTTAATTCCTATATAAACATGTGTTTTATAAAAAAAATCTGGTGCGGGCAACACACGACTTTCACTTACCTCGATTTTTAACATCAATGAAAGAATTTTCAAATACAGTTAGAGATTAAAATACATGAGTTTTAATAAAAAATCTATTATATTATTATCTGAAACAATTACTTAGTTTTATCGGCTTTTTATCACCCTCTATTAACTTTTAAAAGCTTGTGTATGAGATAATATTTTTTCTAAAATCTTTAGCTTTCCAACGGTATATCGTACATGTATATTACTGCTCTTTTGTTCAAAAACGAAAATTTTTTTTTAAAAATATATTTTCTTTTTTCTCCTTTAGTTGGGTATCGAATTTATATATTTACCTATTTTACATCAGTGTTAACAAGATAATATAGTTATTTTTATAGAATCAACAAAATTAAAGGTACTTTAGATAAGGAAAATTTAAAATATCGGCATTTAAGCCCTGTCAGACCATTTTAATACAAATGAACCCTAAATGATATTAAATCCCATTAAACTTTACATTGATATAGCGAGTTTAGTCAAAATCGTCGGAATTGTTTTCGAGAAAATCGAAAAAAGGTGCAAAATGCATGGTATAAAGTGCCTCTTCTGGTAAGCTCATTTTGATGAAAAAGATTTTGTAACGTCTCGGGCGTATATTTGTCTTAAATATGAAATTTCAGTTTCATAGGACTTACCGTTTCCGCGCGGGAATTACCACACACTTACACACACACACACAGACCTTTTTGCGGGACTTGGTTATTTGGACGCAGGGGACCCTAAAATGTGTTTTTTTCGTTGAAAACAGGAATTCGAAACTTTTCATGACATAAAATCCCATTTAATTTTACATCGATATAGTGAGTTTAATCAAAATCGTTAGAGCCGTTTTTGAGAATATCGTAAAAAGATGCGATTTGCACCTTTTTACGACATTCTCAATAAATTACGGTATAAAGTAGCTCTTTTGGAAAGATAATTTTGTTTAAAAGTTTCTGTAACATCTCGGGCGTATAGTTGTCTTCAATATGATATTTCAGTTTCATATGACTTTTCGTTTTCGCGCTGGAGTTACCACACAAAGGCCTTTTGGCGGGAGTTGGTCATTTGAACTCAAATGACCCAAACACGTGTATTTCCGTCGAAAAATGGAATTCGAGAATTTTTATAATCACAATACTTTACCTAAATATATATTTCATATAACTAGTTATCCTAGTAAACTTAATTTACCAGTAGCAAAGGAGAAAATTAAACATACCGGAAGGTTTTATATCAGGTTGTCCGGGAAATAATGCAGGATAATGGTTTTAAAAGAAAGATTAACATCTGTTTTAGTTAATCAAAATAGTCTCCACTATTATTAATAAATTTCTGCTAAAGTGTTGCCAACTTTTCCATTTCCTCGGAATATAATTTCCTTCGTTGATTTCCTACTATATCTATTCTAGAAAATTTTAAAGGAAGCCCAAAAATCTTTCATTACTATATTATTAATCCAGCTTATTTGATTATTTTGGCATTTAAATCTCGAGCTTTTTTTTTTTACTATATTAATAACACTTTATTAAAGGATCGAAACTGAATGCGTAATTAGTACATTAAAAAAAAATCGTGTTTTAGAGGATTTGAGAGTTCATTTGATAAAATAAAAAAGAAGATTTAGATAAAACTAAATGATGAAAACACAATATGTCAAAATGTTAAGTTTGTAAAACATTTCCCTTAGTGTCTATTAGAAACCAGTGTCTCACTTGAAAAACTACAAATGCGTTATCTAACTATCATTTCTTGTTAAATTTCATGTTACTAAATATAGTCCAAGTCTAAAAAAAAATAAATATAATTCGTAGGTGAGGGTTACTAAGAGTAGGGCGGATGTGTCAGAGTTTCTTTTCAATCTCCTGAGATCTTAACTAGCTTATTAATAGACAGATATATTTTAAAAACATTTTAAATAATAATTGTGTCAAGAGTTTATTTAATTTTGAAAAAAATAAATAACTATAAGCACTTCTTGTTTTCCTTTCTATATTGAAATAAAGTATATAAATATATAATAAGGCATAATACTTCCAGCAGAAATATTTATCACAGTACTTAAGTTACAAATGTACTTATTAAATAACTCAAGATTTTAACAGGTGCAATGTTTGCCTCTCAGCAAAATGGATCTTGAAATTCCGTCAAAGGATTAGGATAAGTATTTTCGGTGAATCTCGGTACCCTAACTTTGACTTTTAATGGCTAAAAGGATTTAACCGAGATAAAAAGATGAGCTAGAGATTTTTCATATTCTGATAAAAGTAGTCCATATAATCTGGTTGTTATAACCTCCTAAAGCACTTAATGTAATGACAAAAATTAGAGATATAAGATTTTTGTATTTTTATTGAAATAACGTTAATAAATCTTCGTGAGTTATTAATGTTTTTTATGCATTTCAAGAAGTACAAAGAGCCAAATACAAATAAGATTTTCTAGGGCAATACACTATTTAAAATATGACTTCAATCACCTATACTAAAGAAATGCGATCGTGACAATTTTTTAATTCCAGTTTTCAACGAAAATACACGTATTTGGGTGCCTTGAGTCCAAACGACCAAGTCTCCTAAAAAGTTCTGTGTTTGTGTGTGTGTGTCCAGTGCGAAAACAAAAAGTCTTATAAAACTAATATTTCATATTTAAGATAACTCTACGCCCGAGATGTTGCAGCAACGATTTCATTAAAATCGGTTACCGGAAGAGCCACTTTATAACATAAATTTCGCTGCGTTTTACGATTTTCTCAAAAACGGCTTTAAAGATTTTAATTAAACTTGAAATACCAAGTTTACAATAGATATAAAATTTAATAGGCTTTAATATCAGGTAGGTTTCATAGTGATTGAAATTGTATGAAAGTGCTTGAATGCCGATATTTGAAAATTTCCTTACCTTAAGTACCTTTAATTTTGTAACAATTAAATTTAAAAAAAATTAAGCATATCAAGTAATCAGCATAAAAAAATGGCTAATATATATATAATATATAATATATATTATAATATATATATATAATATATAAGTTGAACGAATTCGATGCCCAACTAAACGAGAATAGATCAAAAATTATGTTTTTGCAATTTTTGTGTTATTGAACATTAAAAAAAAAGTAATATAGATGTAATGTATGCATAATTTACCTTTGTAAAGCTAAAGATTTTAGAATGAATATTATCTTATACATAAAATTGTAAAAGCTAACATAGAGGGATTAAAATCCAATAATACTGATTGTTGTAGATAATAATATAATGGGTTATTTAATCAAACAAATGTTTAAATTAAACTCAATGTAATTAATACTTAAGCAATTTATTTTAATTCTAAATGTAGTTCTTAGTATTTTTTTACAACGAAGGTAGGTAAAAGTCGTGTGTTATGCGCACCAAAAGTTTTATGAGTTCAAAAAATATGAGGAAAATACAGAAAGTTTACTGTTTCGTAACTTATTTTAAATCTATTTAAACTATATAATCTATAAATTATATATTATCTTATTTATATATATTATAATCTTAGTAATTAAATTATATATTATTCTTCCTCTACGAAGTCATTCAATTCCGATGTCCGTTTTACATCTCGGATCTCCTTTAATTCAAATCCTCCGTTCGTTTCCGTAACACCCGCTCGAGGCCTTCTGATCTGTATATAACGTCCCATCGATCCACAGCTTTCGAGAGATCATTCTTAATCCGATCCGCATCCCAATGGAACTCCATTCCTTTCAACATCCGTGACTCTCAAACTCTTTCAACATTTAAATCCCGTCGTCTTTTCAGGCATTTCCTGTCAATCCAATTCCCAAATAATCCCAATTAGATGCTAATTTCAGGGAAAATCAACAAATAAAGCAGACAGATACATTTATTTTTTTATTTAACTTTAATTTTAATAGGTACATTCAGCAGCAAATATATAATTTTACAAACATATAAAAGGATTGTAATTTCTTTTTTTTTTTTTTAACTGCATATTTAAAATTTTTCTTTATAATGATATTATATTTTTAATTATATATTATTATCTGTTCTCATATATATATATATATATATATAATATATATATATATATATATATATATATATATATATATTTTTTTTTTCTTTCTTTCTTGTTTTAACTTTTTATTAGAAGTTGTCTTTTGACTTATTTTATTTTTTCATTTTATTAATGTAATTCTGTTGTTAATTTTACTTATATTTATATTTTTGATTATTTTTCTCTAAGACTCTAGTCTTAAGACCCTTTTTTATTTCCTGTAACATAATTCCTAAGGGACTCGTCCAAGAATAAATAACGAATTATTATATATATATATACTTGGAAAAGGTTGAATTTGACTTGGAAAAGGTTGAATTTGACTTGGAAAAGGTTGAATTTGACTTGGAAATGCTATATATATATATATATATATATATATATATATATATAATATATATATATATAATATATATATATATATATATATATATATATAATATACATGAGTTTAAAAAAAGTCTGTTAATGTACGTTTTAGTGTTTCAATCATTGATATTTTTTTTCGTGCATATTGTGCGAACTTGGAAAAAAATTAATGGTATAGATAAGGGATTGATAGATAAAGAAAATTAGTAGGTGCAGATAAGACCCTACTGTCTACGTCATCAATATATTTTAATTTAAAAATTTAATTCCTAAAATTCCATCGAAATTTACTAATATTTTTTTAATTAAATTAATTTAATAATAATCTAATCGAGTGTGAGCATATAGCGCGATTCTAAACAACCTGATAATCTAATTTTCTCATCATTGTCTTAAGGGTTCTTTTGGTTGAATATTAATAATGGCTTCATAAGAGAATAAAACAACATAGACAAGACTGTAACTCGGAATGCACAAAATCAAAATCGGCTACAGGTCTGCCACAACACAGCAATAAATAAAAACATATTTTTGATTTTAATAATTTATCGGTCCTACATAAGGAAGATAATATAAATAAGAGGAGGATCATTGAATCAATATATATATATAATATATATATATATATATATTATATATATATATATATATATATATATATATATATATATATATATATAATAGCATTTCCAAGTCAAATTCAACCTTTTCCAAGTCAAATTCAACCTTTTCCCAGTCAAATTCAACCTTTTCCAAGTCAAATTCAACCTTTTCCAAGTCAAATTCAACCTTTTCCAAGTCAAATTCAACCTTTTCCAAGTCAAATTCAACCTTTTCCATTTCAAATTCAACCTTTTTCGATTTCAATAAAATAATAAAAATCAAATTAACATGATTTTGTGTTTTAATGGTTATTTTAATTACACCTTGTGTTTTTAACCCTTGTGGCTTGTTAAATGTTCCCAGGGGCCTTTCTACATATAATTAGTCACGAATATAATAATAAGTATAACCGATACTTTAATTTTAAGACATTTGCGATACAAGGTCTGGTAGTCGGATTAGCGGGATTCGTTTTATTTTAGTTTTATAATCGCGGGCGAAAATATTATCAATAGAGGTTTATTTTAACTTTTTCGTATTTATTGGATAGTAGGCTCAGCAGATACGTTTCCAAAGGTTCGTTACCGATTATACTATTAATTTTAATCGCGCTCGCTCAAATATGGGTTTATTATAACTTTTTCGTATTTATTGGATACAAGGCTCAGTAGCTGCGTTCCCAAAGGTTCGTTACCGATTACATTATTAATTTTAATCGCGCTCGCTCAAACATGGGTTTATTATAACTTTTTCGTATTTATTGGATACTAGGCTCAGTAGCTGCGTTCCCAAAGGTTCGTTACCGATTACACTATTAGTTTTAATCGCGCTCGCTCAAATATGGGTTTATTACAACTTTTTCGTATTTATTGGATACTAGGCACAGTAGCTGCATTACGGGGGGTTCTTTCCCGACCAGTCTATTAATTATTCGTGCGCTCACTCAAATATGGGTTTATTATAACTTTTTCGTATTTATTGGGTACTAGGCTCAGTTGCTGCGTTACGGGGGGTTCTTTCCCGACCATTGTATTAATTATTCGTGCGCTCGCTCAAATATGGGTTTATTATTACTTTTTTGTATTTATAGGATACCAGGCTCAGTTGATGCGTTGCGGAGGTTGCTATCCCAATTATTCAATTTATTTTAAGTGCTCTCGCTCAAGAAGAGGTTTATTTTAACTTGTTCGTATGTACTGCATACTAGGCTCAGTCGCTGCATAACCAAGGACTCGTTACAGATTATACTATTAATTTTAATTGCGCTAACTCAAGTAGAGGTTTATCAAATAAGAATGAAATTATAAAATCGTTCTGTTTAGCTGATTATTATCAAACTTCAAAATATTAACCAAAAAGATAACTTACTATCCTGAAAAAAAGGATAAGCGGTAACCCAATACATGAAAAATTACAAAAAACACGAAATAAACATACATTAGACCAACTGACTAAAAAAACACATTCACTAACAAAACTCCCGAAACACAAATACAGAAATTAGCATAGAAAAGAAACCCGAATTTATAATAAACCCATAATTGAGCGAGCGCGATAACAATTAATAGTGTAATCGTTAACGAACCTTTGGAAACGCAGCTACTGAGCCTAGTATCCAATAAATACGAAAAAGTTATAATAAACCCATATTTGAGTGAGCGCACGAATAATTAGTAGAATGGTCGGGAAAGAACCCCCCGTAACGCAGCAACTGAGCCTAGTATCCAATAAATACGAAAAAGTTATAATAAACCCATGTTTGAGCGAGCGCTATTAAAATTAATAATGTAATCGGTAACGAACCTTTGGGAACGCAGCTACTGAGCCTTGTATCCAATAAATACGAAAATGTTATAATAAACCCATATTTGAGCGAGCGCGATTAAAATTAATAGTATAATCGGTAACGAACCTTTGGGAACGAATCTGCTGAGCCTACTATCCAATAAATACGAAAAAGTTAAAATAAACCTCTATTGATAATATTTTCGCCCGCGATTATAAAACTAAAATAAAACGAATCCCGCTAATCCGACTACCAGACCTTGTATCGCAAATGTCTTAAAATTAAAGTATCGGTTATACTTATTATTATATTCGTGACTAATTATATGTAGAAAGGCCCCTGGGAACATTTAACAAGCCACAAGGGTTAAAAACACAAGGTGTAATTAAAATAACCATTAAAACATAAAATCATGTTAATTTGATTTTTATTATTTTATTGAAATCGAAAAAGGTTGAATTTGAAATGGAAAAGGTTGAATTTGACTTGGAAAAGGTTGAATTTGACTTGGAAAAGGTTGAATTTGACTTGGAAATGCTATATATATAAAACAAAAAAATTAGAAAAATCAGTGAAGCAACAAAAAGACCTAGACTACCTGAACACTTTTTATGCAAGTACTACTGACAGAATAAATATATAAAGCTTTTGGCATTCCCATTCCAAGCTAGTCGCGCATAGGAACACCTACAAGACGGTCGAAAACTGTTAAGTAAGTTGAAAAATTTTTTTCTTTTTCTTTTTGAGTTAGTAGATTTCCTTTTTTCATTTAATGATGAAATATAATATGATATTTTTGAAAAATGATACTTTTAAAAGTTATGACGACACTGCTAATAAGCGGTGAAATGAATTGATATATAACGTGAATATGCATGGTAGGTAACGTATTGTTTAAAAATAATTTATTATCTGTTAATATTAGATGTTAAAAATGTATAAAAACTTTAATTGATTACAGAGGCTTGAAAAAGGCCCTGACTGACTGAAACGTTGCAATGTCTGGAAATTCAATACATTTTTTTAAAAAATATACCCAAGACTTCTTTTATAGAACGGCCTAATATTCATCGAACTGATAATCTAATTTGAGATGATAAAATAATCGCGAGTTTGCGTCCCAGTGCTGGAATGTTTTTAACTCAGGCACTGATCCCCGCCCTCATCCTTTGGCCCGAGAAATCTCCCAAATAAGGCAAAAAGTATAGAAAGGAGAAAACTAAAATAAATAAAGAGTTGGAGTTTTTAACTTTGACTAATGCTTCAATGATTGGACATATAAATAAAAAAATATATGTAACAACCTAAGCAAGGAATAATAACCTGGACCTAAAAGCACCATAATTTTCAAGAATAAATATCTTCCTTGGTTAGGATCTGATCGATAGAGCTGAAAAAAGGCTGAATAATATTTGGTCGGTAGAGGTAATTGACATTGAAGGGAGGGACCCAAGTGGAGTATACCCTTAGATAATTCCCCTAACGATCGTTCCTTATTGAAAGAACCTTTTGTCGGCCCTTCTTTCTTTGCTAAACATCGCGGGGCTAATCTAGAGGAATTTTGTACACTTTCTACAATAATAAGACTGAGAATTCGATGAAATTCCACTGGTAAACGGTAAACAGACGTTACCTTTATTATGAAATCATATACTTGAATTCTTAATAAAACATGTCCTCCAGATAAATTAATAAATGTGAAGCAACACGGCTTCTCTAGACAGTCACACCTATCTCACTGGTATTCTGGTCAAATGTGGCTCTATCCCACATTCCGAAGAGAATACCTACTTGGCATCTTCCTATTCTAATCCTTGTGAACAAGAAAACCCTAAATCTTTGACCTTACTCCGCGGTCTCCCATGCACACCCTAACCACAAAATCTCAACCTACCGATCTATACCTTCCCTCTCACAGAACAGCATCCTATGAAAAGTCCTTCATTATCCGTGCTACCAATTTACAACTCTTTACCCATTTCCCCCTAAAAGTGTCATCCCTAACCGCATTCAAACATCAATTATTTAACCACCACCTCAAAAATCAATCATGCACATATGTGATAAATCAAGACTCTGATAATACTTAACTAAACTCATTTGATGTCGTTTTCTGTGATGTTTTTTTGGATAAACAATCTGGTGCGGGCAACACACGACTTTCACTTACCGTTGTTAAAATCAATTAAAGAATTTTCAAATACAGTTAGAGCTGAAAAATAGTGAAACTATTAAAAAATTACTTAAATTGAATTTCTATAGAAACATGTGTTTTATTATAAAATCTATTATATTATTATCTAAAAGAATCAGTTAGTTGTATCGGCTTTTTATCACTCTCTATTAACTTTTATAAGCTCTTGTTCATTAGATAATATTTTTTTCTAAAAGCTTTAGCTTTCCAATGGTAGTATATTACTTTTCTTAGGTTCAAAAACGAAAAATTTCATTAAAAAATATTATTTCAGTTTTCTCCTTTAGTTACTTTTCAAATTTGCTCAACTTGCATATTTAGCTGTTATTTATCAATGCTTACTAGATAATATGGTTAATTTAATAAAATATACAAAATTAAAGGTACTTTAGAAGAAGAAAATTTAAAACATCGGCATTTAACCCCTGTCAGACCCTTTTAATCAAAATAAAACCTATATGATATTAAATCCCATCAAATTCTACATCGATATAGCGAATTTAATAAAAATCGTCGGATTCGTTTTCGAGAAAATCGAAAAAAGGTGCAAAATTCATGGTATAAAGTGGCTCTTCTGGTAAGCTCATTTTGATGAAAAAGGAATTGTAACGTCTCGGGCGTATATTTGTCTTAAATATGAAATTTCAGTTTCATAGGACTTACCGTTTCCGCCCGGGAGCTACCACACACAGACCTTTTTGCGGGACTTGGTTATTTGGACGCAGGGGGCCCTAGAATGTATTTTTTCGTTGAAAACAAGAATTCGAAACTTTTCACGATCGCAATACTTTTCCTTACTATGTATAGTAAGTGAAAGTAAAATGAATAAAATTTATGTTTCCTTTTCATTTTATTTTCAATACATCACTTTCATTCACATCCGTTGATGAAATAAATTGTTTGTACTCAAGAAAACATCAAATATTTCTTTACATAAGAGTTGTAAAATAGACTGTGAATAATGAAAAGTCCAAGCTTCCAGAAAATTTAATATTAAATAAAAGAAGTTTTACACGAAAAAAAAAAGTTGTCATAAGCTTACATAATTATGAAAATCTCGTCTATTTTCGAGGCGTGGCCTAGTGAATAGAGCATTAGGTTGCTGTACCCCGGGTCCCAAGTTCGATTCCCGGCTGAAGCAGAATTATTTATTCTTTTATTTCAGATGTTCGAGTGGCCCTGGTGTATGGAGACCCTCCTGGGGCACACCCAGCCTCTATAAAGTGGCTACCTCCAATCGGGAGAAAAACCTGGCTACTGAGCGTGATTTAGGCCTAAACACCTTCCTTCACGGTCGTTGTTGAAACAGTACGAATCTCTGTAAGTACTGAACCCTTCATGGCTTGTAGAGATACATTTTTTCATTTTTTTTTTTTATCTTCTTTAATGAACTGATTTTTCCAAAGCGAAAAACTTTAAATTATGCTAACACTTAATCCCATAAAGTCCTTCATTACGAACATTGGAAATAACATGTGTTCATAGTTTATAGGCTTATAAAGACATTCTAGTAACATATAAAATTTATACAAACACAGATATTTATGAATAAATGAGACGTTGATTTCCAAAATGTAATAAAGGACCTTCTTTTTTTTTCCCTAAATTTATATTTTGACATATTTGTATTTTCATCATTTAGTTTGATCTAAATATTCTACTTGATTTCATCCAATTAACACTCAAGTCATATAAAAACATGATTTATAAATGAAATTAGTTTCTAAAGGTAATAATTACATACTTAGTTTCGTTCCTAATCAGACGTATATTTTTCATTCCATAACTTTAAAATAGTGTTATTAATACAGTAAAAAAAATTCTACATTTTAAAGCGAAAAGAATCAAATAACTTGGTTTAGTAATATAGTAATAAGAGATTATTTCGCTTCCTGTAAAATTTCCTAGAATGGACATTCAAACGGTAGTGGCCCCGCGACCTCTTGTAAATGTGTAATATATTGGATTCTCCACTCAATGTATGTATGACGCATATATAGGTATGAGTAATTTCTAAACTTCGTGTACATTTTATTGATTAATTATTGTATATATATTTTATTGTTGTGTAAATATTGTATGAATGTTATCTTTTACCACTATTATTAATGTCCAAACCAGGACAGCTTGTAAATATTACTCAATAAAAAAATTAATAAATAAATAAAAAAGAATGGACATAGTATATTTTGGAAATCAACGGCAAAAATATGAGAGGATTTAAAGTTACAATATACCAACCAAATACTGTCTACACAGACTCGTCCAATGTTCACCGTTCAAGCCCAAGCCCCCGAGATCAGCCTTAACGCAATCCTCCCATCGACGCTTCGGCCTAACTTTCGGACGCCTACCAGTCGGTTCAGCGAATACTAACTTTCTCGGAATCCGTTTCCTCATCGAGCCCAACAACTTTACTCGCCCATTTGAGTCTCCGCGATGCTCAATTATATTAACAGGATACAAGTTTCGCAATTCCGCGTTGTGCAATCTTCTGACTTTCCCAGTGGCCTCATCTCTCTTCGGACCAAATATTTTACGCAGTACTTTATTTTCGAAAACCTTAAGCCGTTGTTCATCCTTCGAAGTAAGCGGCCACGTTTCACATCCGTAAAGAACCGTCGGAAGCATAATAGTTTTATAAATTCTAACCTTTTAGTTTTTAGATAGAAGCCGCGAACTAAGTAACTTAGCAACTCAATAATAACCAGCATTTACCACCTTTAACCGGGACTTTATTTTTTCCTGGATTTCATTTTTTCTTCTTATCATTGAACCTAAATTCTTGAATTTCTCTACGTGTTCATAAGTATGCCCTGATACATCAATATCACCAAGATCGCCACCGTTTCTGCTACTAATCATTTATTTCGTCTTATCGGTATTTAATTCGAGTCCTATTTCGTAATTGGTTTTTTACATATACATATATATATATATATATATATATATATATATTATACGTCGATATAAAATATAATTATACAATCCTTGCTCGTTGTATAAAAAATAAAATAATAATAATGAATGAGGGTGGTGTTTTGAAAGGAAGGAGCTTAGGGTAAGAATAAGGAAGTGATGAGTTGTGACGATGAGAAGACCAAGACACAAATGAGACGGACAGCGGTGCCTTGTTAATTAAAGAGCGTCCTAGAGTCCCCTCCCCACAAAGGACACTCCCCCCCATCCTTCGTCCTTCCCCTTTTAATTTTTCCCTTTACTTCCACCATCGGATCCCTTTCTCAAAGGGCTTCTTTTGACATGGAGGATCCGTTCTACCACACTCAGCCAGCAAGTGAATGGGAGATGGCTTTGTCGATAGAAAGTCTTCCTCTTTTTTTTTTATGTTTTCTCAACACTACAATATACTCGACACTTCGCATAAAGTAAAATTGGAAAATTATAAAGGGTAACGAACTTGAATATTACATTTCTTTTTTTTTTTTTTTTTTTTTTAGTAATAACAATTTTTATTGAGAAAATTTTACAATCTGTCCAAATTTGGACATTAATAGTATTGCTGAATGATATCTAACATACTACATTCATACAATATTTACACAACATAAAATTACAATAAAATATATACACAATAATGAATCAATACAAAAGTCAATAATTCACTTATACCTATATACACATACACACACTCATACATACATCACATTGAGTGGAGAATCTAGCCAGTGCTAGAACTCCAATATATTTACAAAAGGTCGCGGGGCCACTGCCGTTTCAACCTTCTGGTGGGTTGTATGGATGAGTGGAGCTGGATAGGGATTGAGCTAAAGGATTAGGATGATGAATGAGGTTCTGGTGGAATTTGGAAAATTTGGATGGAATTAGGTCTGAAATAAATGGAACATTAAGGTCGTGGTGCAAGGTATAATTGGAGACATAATAAGGAGAATTTACTATTGTACGGAGGACTTTGGATTGAAAGGATTGAATGCGTTTGATGTTAGAACGTTTAGCTGTCCCCCACATTTCAAGTCCGTAGGTCCAGATGGGCTTCAGTATTGTCTTGTAGATTAATAATTTGTTTTCAACTGTAAGTTCAGATTTTCTGTTGAGTAGTCGGTATAACTGTCCGAATCGTCGGTTGAGTTCTTGTCTTTTAAGTCTTGTATGTGGGTTCCAAGTCAATCTTTTGTCTAACAGTAAGCCAAGATACCGGACTGTATCTGAGAGAGGAATCGGTAATGAGTTGAAATAAACTGGCGGACAGGATTTTCGTCTAAGAGTAAAGGTTATGTGTTTACATTTGGCTTCGTTCACCTTTACACGCCAGTTATTACACCAGTGTTCGATAAGGAAAAGGTGTCTCTGAAGGTTTAAGGATGCTGTTTCAGGATTGGAACTGGATGATAGGATGGCGGTGTCGTCTGCAAAAGTTGCCAGAAAGGTATCAGGATGTGTAGGAATATCAGCAGTGTAAAGGATGTAGAGGATGGGTCCCAAGACGCTGCCTTGAGGAACACCGGCCTCAACGGGATAAAGGTTAGAAAATTCTTCACCACAGCGAACTCGGAAGGAACGGTTCGAGAGATAGGATCGGAGAATGAGGTATAGGGACTGGGGTAAATGGGTTTTCAGCTTGAAGAGTAATCCAGTGTGCCATACCCGGTCAAAAGCTTGCGCAATGTCCAGAAACGCACCAGAACAATACTCTTTGCATTCAAGAGCTGAGGAAATATGGTCTACAACTCGGAGCACCTGTTGAACTGTGGAATGCTGAGGACGGAATCCAAACTGATGGGAAGGAAGATTTTGAGATTCTAATATGGGTAGGATACGTTTAAGAAGAAGCCTTTCGAAGATTTTTGAGAGGATGGGGAGTAGACAATAGGCCTGTAGGATGAAGTGTTGTTGGAAGGTTTACCTGGTTTTAAAAAAAGGATGATGGTGGAATGTTTCCATAACAGAGGAAAATAGGTGGTGCGGAGGATGCAGTTATAAATATAAGTAAGGAATAAAATAGCTTTCTGCGGAAGTTGTCGGAGGATCTGGGGAGTAAGGAGATCGTGTCCAGGAGATTTACGGAGAGTCAGTTTTTGGAGAAGATATTTGACCTCAGAGGGATTAATAGCTTTAGGAGGTAGGGAAAGTGGAATCGGTGACATAAGAAAGTCTTGCACTTTTGCGGTGTGATTGATGTGGGATTCCGGGTGAGGAGTGAATACTTTGGAGAGGTGTGTGGCGAATTCCTCGGCTTTATCTTCATCAGACGCAGCCCAGGAGTCATCACCACGTCGGAGAGGATGGGAAACATGATGGTATTTTAGGATCTTTTTCGTGACATTCCACAGGGAATTATCACGAGCTGATAGAGAGGAGAGGTAGGAATTAAAGGACTGGGAACGGAAGTTCGCCAACTCCCTCTTCAATTGTCTACAATAGAAGTTATAGGAGCGGCGATCTGTTGGGTGTCGGGTGCGCTGCCATAATGATCTTGCTCGGCGTTTGGTGTGGATAAGGTCTATAATAGGTTGTGGAAAATGATTTTGGTCTGGATTTATATTGGAGTGTTTAGGAGAGGAAGCAGTCCAGACAGCTTGTTGGATGGCGGTGGTAAAGGAATAGACGGAATTATCTAGGTCATCTTGGGTTTTGAGGGTTACTCTGAGGTCAATATTATCGGTCAGGATTTGGCGGAAAAGGTTCCAGTTGACAGGGCCTCGGATGAATGATGGTGGAATGGGTTTTGGAATTGGAGTGAGAGATACTTTTAGGATCAGTGGACTATGGTCTGAGGATAGTTCATCAAGGCGAGTTAAAGACAAGTTGAGAGAGCCTAATCCGCAGTGGATAAAGAAGTCGAGGATGTCAGGATTGCGGTTAGGATCGGTTGGCCAGTAGGTAGGGGAGTCAGGAGGCAGGATATTAAAATTTCGGGAGTTGAGTGCAGACAGCAAATTTCGTCCCCGAGAATTCGTGGTTCTGGAACCCCACTGCTGATGCTTAGCGTTTAAGTCTGCACCCAGAATGAAACGATTTCCTAAGGAATCCAGGAAGGATACAAATTCAGAATTGGAAATGGAATGTTTAGGAGGGCAATATGCAGATGTGAGGGTTACCGGAAAGGAAAAAGTCTTGATTACTATGGATGTGGCTTGTAGGAAATCATAGGTGGGAAGTGGGAGTAAATGATGAGAGAGGGATTGGTGGACAATGATAGCAGAACCGGCATGGGCTTTACCGTCTGGGTGGTCAGTACGGTATGTCATGTATTGCGGTATTTTGAAGTACTGTTTAGTCGTTAGTCTTGTTTCAGTTATAAGTGCAACATCGATTGTTTTGTCTTGCAACAACGCTGTCAGTTCGTCAGTATGATTTCTAACACCATTCGCATTCCAAAGGAGAATGGATAAGGAGTTAGGTGAAGTCATTTAAGGATTTTTCAAGGCAGGGATTAGATTCGATACTAGATTTGTAAGGAGTGATATAAGCGGCATAACAAGAGATTTGATTTCGGAGATGAACGATGTCATTAGACTGGTAAGATCTGTGACGTTTGATGGTGGAGGGATATGAGAAATTTGATGTTGAGGAGTTTTTTGAAGATTAGGTAAACTTTGAGGGATAGATTCTTGTACAATAGATTGAGAATGTTGAGGAAAATGTTGTTCCGGCAGTGCCTCGACTTCATGATTCTGGTTACCACCTCCAAGCAAGTGGGCAAATGACACGTTAGAATTTACAAGTTTTGATGGTTCTCTTCTGCTTCTGGTTGGTACAGCTGTTTCATTCGGATCCTGAGGTTTTTGGTATCTGGTTCTGAGTTTCTTGTAGATTTCACATCCCTTGTAGTTAGCCGGGTGGTCCTTGAGGCACAGAGCACATACAGCGGGTGCTGATCTTGATCTTGTACATTCTTCTGTTTTATGCTGTTCACCGCATTTCACACAGCGTGGTATGTGATGGCAATAACTTTTGGTATGACCATATGCCTGACAGTTATGGCACTGGACTATTTCTTTCTTTGTGTAAGGTTTTTCAACTTTTACACGGGTATAGTACAGTCTGCTGAGGTCATAGATTTTTTCGACTCCTGCTGATGGTTCCAAGTCCACGAAGAATAGAGGCAGTGGACTTTTATCTTTTAGAACGTTGGTGACTTGCCTCACTTGGAATCCTAATTCTGTCAGTTCTTCTTTGATTGCTTCAACGGGTGTTGAGGAATGTAGGTTTCTGATTACGACCCTTAATGCTCTCTCTTGGCGCAGCTGATAAGTATGAAAGTCAGCTTTGGTCTCAGTCAGATATTTTACAATCTTTCTGTAGGTTTCAGCAGTAGTCGGAGATATTTTAGTATCATTGGTTCTACTTATACAATAATAACTGTTAGGATCTGTTACTTTGTTTAAATGCGCACACATCAGTTTAAAATTTTTAATATTTTTAACAAATATTGGTGGAGGTAGTGGTTCTCTGGGTATAGGAGAAGATTCCATGGTTTCTTTTTCATTTTGGAGGATCTGAAATGGATTCGGTGTAAAAAACGGAGATTCATCAGTTATTCCTTGTGATGATGTGCTGGGCTGTGGTTCAGAACCTAATGAGGTAGCTGACGCGGTCGCTGGTGGAATCATTTTTTTATTTTGTTCACGGCGGGGTCTCTGTTTTGTGGGAGACGAGTTAGAACCTGCAGATCTAGATCTTTTACTTGCAGACTTTGAGGACATGACTTGATGAAAATATCTCATTGATTAAGAAAATAATAATAATAAATAAATAATGAGATAAGAATTAAAGATAAAAGAAAGATAATTAAAAGAAAAGCAAGCCCGAGCTTGCCGAGCTAGCGGCAATCAGCTGATCAGTGACCCTTCTTTCACTTTTTCGTGATTGTACAAAGTAAATTATAACTTTGCTTACCGAAACTTCTCCAATATTCACTGCCGTAATATTCCTGAGGTCTTGTGATGTTCTCCAGACTGAATTCTAGCGAATTCCTACTGAAAAAAGCAAAAATCTGAGAGACGATGTAACGTATGACTGTTATCATCGAGCGCATCCATTACATTTCTAGTACACTTTTTTTACTCCCACTTACCTATATTTGAAATACAGAGTAAGGGAAATTAATGCAATCGTTAAAATTTTGGAATTCTAGTTTTCAACGAAATACACGTTCTATGGTCCTCTGAGTTAAAATAACCAAGTACCGAAAACAGGTCTGTGTGTCCATGTGTGTGGTAAGTCTAGCGCAAAAACTAAAAGGTGTACGAAACTAAAATTTCATATTTAAGACAACTAAACGCCCGAGATACAATTAACAGCAACTTTTTCTTCAAAATCAACAATCTGAAGAGCCACTTTATACTATCCATTTTGCATGCCATGTATGTAAATTTTAACTGACCTTAAAACCATGTAAGTTCCATTCATATTGAAATAGTATGGTAGGGCTTAAATTTTTAAATTTTCTTTCCCTAAACTACCTTTAATTTTGTACATTTCCAAAGATTAACCATATTATCCTTATGGCATTGATGACAGATCGCTAAATATACAAATTGGACGAAAATGATGAGCAACTAAAGGATAAATGAGAAAAACTATTTTTTGTTTTTTTGATAAAAATAACAGTTATGCAGACGTATAATATACCGTTGGGAAGAGAAAGATTTAAAAAAAAATATTATCTGATACACAAAGTTGTAAAAGTTAATATAAAGTGTTGAACACGGAATAAACTTATTACTGATTTACAATTTAATATAGTTATGTTATTTAATCTAAATCATATGTTTCCAACTAAAATAAATACATGTATTATTAAAATCAACTTGAAATATTTTTCAAATTGAAGAATTTTTAATAGTTTTTAAATTGATTTTAACAGCCGAGGTAAGTCAAAGTCGTGTGTTGCCGCACCAGAGTTTTTGTATTTATTAAAAAAGTAATTTTTCGATTTTTAAAACTATCGTATTGCAATGACTGTGATAAAGGTTTAAAAAAATGTAGAAGAAAACACCGACCATCACACTATGTTCAAAAATGCGGAATAACTTGTAATGAAGAGCAGTGTAGCGAATAATTATTCCAGTAGTCATTATTCATGTAGGAATAGACCCGCATTTGCACCGATCTGTTCCAAACAGTGCCTGTAGTTTGTACCTTGGAGTTCCTTACTGCTTTTTCTAGGGCATTATAAAGAGCAGGCACCCCAGGGCATCCGCCTTGCCTCACTTCTCTTGTCTATATGAACTCCGACCTTGCACTCGGACCACACACTCGATGCTTGTCATGGTCAGCCTAAAGAGTCTGATCAATTTAGGCGGAACAGTCGACTCTTTCATTGCTTTATATATTTCATTTCTCTCAATGCTGCTTATATATGCTGAATTTTTTTATATATATTTTTTTTTTTATTTATTTAATGAAATTTACAACTGTATTAAATAAATACAACAAGTAAATAGGCTTTATATATGATTAGTACACATGGTAGTCCTGAGAAGAAACTACCCATTGGTAGCACTCCAATGTCTTATGTTAGGAGGTCTCTTGGCCATCTTCTTTTAAGGCGCCTCGGTGGGTTGTCGGGAATAGATATGGAGGAGAGGTCACGGATGAGCGGGTTTGAGTGGGCAGGGAGTTTGGAATGAAAAGAGGTATATCTGTAACGGGGCAAGTCTTCAACTAATGGGATATTTAGGTCTTTATGGATGATTTTATTAGTAACAAAGTAAGGAGCATTGAGGATTTTACGAAGGATTTTGGACTGCAAGGATTGGATGCGAGAGGAATTCGATGGTTTAGTAGACCCCCATAGCTCAATGCCATAGGTCCAAATAGGCCTGATAATTGTGATATAAATGAGTTTTTTTGTAGTAAGTAGGAAGTTTTGAGCGTTTGTCAAGTAAGTGTTGTAGTAATCTGTATCTACGAGCAGTTTCCTGTCGTTTCAGTCTAGTATGAGGATTCCATGTTAGGCGTTTGTCGAGGTGGAGTCCTAAGTACCGAATCTGTTCAACAGGAGTAAGTAGGATATTGTTAAAGGATACGGTGGGATATGCTGAATTAAAATCAATAAAGAGGTGATGTGTGGTCACATTATACTCTCTACCTCTCTTGAGTATTGTTCGGAGGCTGAAAATCTTGTCTGTAGTTGACCTGCCCTGTGATGTTTTCCATGTTTTTTTCCGTTTATGACTATCCATATCCGAGGCACTTGCGTAGTGGGGTTTCACGATTATATATTTTCGGGTAGTAGGACAATCAACCCTCTCTACGTACTCTAGTATGCTGGTGGGGCTTCCATCTATGTGCCTGCATACTTGCACCTTTGCATACTTGTAATGTAATGTATAGAGAGTACTGCGCAAATGTCAGTGTATGTGTTTCCCTCAACCTGGAGGGACTGATTGCAGCCTTTCGGCTGGGCGATGGGGTCACCACATCCCTACGCCAGCAAACCTGAATTATAAAAAAAAACAATACAAAAATACAAACCTACTAAACTCTAATTAATCGAAATTGTAATTATTCTAGTTATACTTCGACATGAATAACGAGATGTATTCATGGTATTAAGCAAACAGTGGTCATGTTTTCCTCATAGGATAACAGAGGTATGCTATAATTGACAATTGGAACCGAGGGGCTATTAGATTAGGCATACACTCCATTCTACTGTAGCTTATTGAAGGGCCAATAGTTTAGGGGACAAAGCAGAAAGGGTCACTCCGATACCTGGCCCTACTCCACCTCATTCCATTCCGTCCGTAATTACACTCCCCATTGGGTATGGAATCAGCGAAATGCGAAATGTTTTTACCTTCATTGAAAAATAAGTATCTTTAGTATTTCTCCTTGGCTAGAAAAAATAATATACCATGGATATGTCTCTCTATACTTTTCAAGAATTTTTGTAACCACTTTATTTTCATTTAAGGTAATAAGATGTAAGGACAAAAGATATAAAGCATGTCCTTATCTTATTATTATTTTTTTTTTTTGACTCGTTATCTGCAAAATTACCCGAATTACGAAAATTTTCCCAACACATCCTTTCAGTCGCTAAGCTGTAACACTAAAAGTAGTTACCAGAAAAAAATATGTTATCCACGGTTTTTTATTCATGAAAAGATAGAGAATAACTGGCTAGAAAAAGATTAAAATAAAAAATGTTGAGCTGTAAGGCCCGGACGATTTCTAATGGATTGACTCATATGTATCTTTTCGAGGAGCATGGAAATTTAACTCGTTCGTACCGCACACTAGACAAAATCACAAATTTAGGTGGACGAAAGTCAAGTCAAAAGTTGGAAATTTTCCAGTGATTCACCTTTTTATTATTAGTTGGCAAGACACTAATACTACTATTTCCCGCCATACCGTGTCTACAAATAAATAGTAAAGGAGTGAATCATTCCTGTTCACATAAGTGCCTAATAACCGAAAGTGGTATTATCTTTATACAATGGCCATTTATTGTGTTCAAGGTGTGTTTAGCGCAAAGTCTTTTTGCTTTTATTCAACAATAGACAATGCTGAGAAATTTAAGACATTATATTTCCTAACTCGTTATTGAATATATATTACAATCTACCTGTAGTGTTAATTTTGCTATTTGTAAATGTATGTCCCTATTCAATAAAATAACAAAAAACTATATAACCCCAAGGATTTGTTTCATCAATTCTTCTAGTCTTTAAATATTACAAAGAATTTTTTCGATTTTTGTGTTTTAGATGATACATAATTTTTTCAGACTCAACACTCCGAAAAAAAAAAAAAAAAAAAAAAAATCTGTACCACTACAACCCATGAAGAGTTTTGGGCACAGTACATGTAGAGATTCGTACTGTTTCTAGGCCAACGGTCGTGCAATGACGTGATTCGGCCAAGATCGCGCTCAGCCGCCATGTTTTTCCACTTTTTTGGGTACCCACTTTATAGAGGCTGGGTGTGCCCCAGAAGCGTCTCCATGCCCCAAGATCGTCCCCCGGCTGAAATAACAGAATAAATAATATTCCGCCACAGCCGGGATTCGAACCCAGGACCCGGAGCACAGTAGACTAGCGCTCTACCCACTAGACCACGCCGCTCCCTTAACAAAAGTTTTACAATTTATAATTTGAAGGGTTTCCTAAATACATCTATAATCAAGTTTCAGCAACTCCGAGCCATAATTAGGTTTTTTTAAATTATTTTTCCCTATTCTGAGACTTCAAACGTAAAATGTAGAGAAGTTTAGATTTTAGCAAATAAATTTGATGTTTGACCACTGTGCGCTTGCCAATCATGTCAACAAATTTATTGGTTTTTATAATTTTTTCCTTAATATGGGACCCCAAAGGTTAAATATGGACGAATTTCAGAATGTTGTACACCTAAATCGGTCATATTTTTCACTATGCGCCGTGGCGAATATCTGCGTTTTTTTCGCGTGAGGCGGGGCAACACCTTTACAAGTTCGAACGTGTTTAATGCGAGATCACAACAGTTCCAGGCTTCGAATGCATTTCACCCCAGTGAATAGTCAAGTGTGACCCACGGGTGGGTCACGTTGACCCACGGAACAGTCAATTATAACCCACCTGAGGGTCACGCCGGCGTGAACGTGATAAGTTAAATTCAGTATTAAATATTTTCCTGTAGGTCCATTTCTTAAAAAAGGATTGGTTATTTTCCTCACATTTCTCTACATACAGGTTATACATTTTACTAATGTCTAAATCAGGACTCCAATATTTTTGACGAGGAGTGTGACGAGCTGTGGTGTAGTGGCTCTAGTATGCTGGGAAACTTAAAATATGTTTTCGTACAGCTTTTATTATAACTTCCTCTGCTTTTCGCGAAGATCCTGGCATCTTCTTACGACGATCAGATCCAGGTTTTTCAGCATTCAGGCAGAGTACGAGTTAACAGCCATACAGAAATTTAATGTTTCTAAAAAAAAAAAAGTGCCTTCGAACCGACACTACTTCTGACTATGACAATAAACTCTTTGTAGTTGCATTTTCTCATAGGTCATCCAAAAGTTATGGGCCGCGCATATTTTATTAATCGTTGTTGAACTGTAGAACACAGGTATAGAATCTGGGTTTCAAAACCATTTATTTTTCCGAAATGATCAATATTAGATTTCCTTTCATTATATTCTATGCGATCCAAACATTTTTACTTTCACTTACCTATATATGGAATATATACCTAGTATGGGAAAGTATTGCGATCGTGAAAATTTTCAAATTCTAGTTTTCAACGGAAATACACGTTTTAGGGTCTTCTAAGTCCAAATGACCAAGTCCCGCAAAAAGGTCTGTGTGTATGTGTGTGTGGTAACTCTCACGCGTAAACGAAAAGTTCTATGAAACTGAAATTTCATATTTAAGAATAATATAAGCCTGAGATGTTACAGAATTTTTTTCATCAAAATCAGCTGACCGGAAGATCTACTTTATACCATGCATTTAGCACCTTTTTACGATTTTCTTAAAAACGGTTTGAACGATTTTAATTAAATTCCCTTTATCGATGTAAAATTTAATTGGCTTTAATATCATGTAGGTTTCATTCTGATTAAAATAGTCTGACAGGGCTTGAATGCCGAAAGTTTAAATTTTCTTCTCCTAAAGTATCTTCAATTTTGTACATTCGAAAAAGTTAACCATTTCATGTTGTTAGCATTGAATAAAAACTGCTTAATATATAAGTTGAATGAATTTAATAATAAACTTAAAGAGAAAAGTGGAAAAGTTTTTTTAATGTAATTTTTGTTTTTTTAAAGATAAGTACCGTATTATATACGTATAATATACCGTTGGAAAGCAAAACAATTTTGTAAAAGTTGTAAAATGTAATGGAGAGTGATGAAAAGCGGATAAAATTTACTGATTGTTTTAGATAATAACATAATAGATTATTTAATAAAACACATGTTTCTGTTTAAAATCAATTTAATTAATTCGTTAAACTAATTTCATCTGTAACGTTATAAAAAATTGATTTTAATAAGGGTGGTAAGTGAAAGTCGTGTGTTGCGCGCACCAGAGATTTTTTTGAGTAAAAGCAATGCTTATTTTTAAAACTTTTGGCACTCGGAAGTTTGGATTTTTTTTGTCGTGTATTCTTCGGCATTATTTCTCTTCAATTTTGTCTAAACTTATCTATCTTAATTTCTTGCCCGTTTTCTTTTCTCATATTTTGCTATCTGCACGATTTCTGGGGTTTCTAAATTTACAATAAAGTCTTGGTACGATTCATCTAAGTATGATAATTTTCTAACTATTTTACATTTCTTGAGAGTATTAGGTGCTTGCATAATATCCATAGATCACATCATAATATCCGAATAATAACTGATATACTAATATTCACTTAATATGTACGATGTTATTTACTTAACTGATTCTTTATCTCTTGACATAGTGGTAAAACATAATATATGAATTAATTGTCGCCAATTACTAGTTTTGAAGAGCCCGATGGAATTATGCGGTTAGATAAACCGGCATGAATAACGCGTTTACGTCATCATTTTATTGTTATTTATTTTAACGGCTTATTATGTAGTGCAGATATGCGTCAAAGAGGGCCACGCGCCATTTTAAAGTTATTTTTATATGATATCTATCATTTTTTTTTTACTTAAACTACTCTCGTAACTAACACTAAATGAATTCCATATAACGTTTAAATTACGACCACTATAAAAAGGTTCGTTTTTTACGAAATCGTAATATTTTTTTTTGTTTTTAATCTTAAAATTTTCATTCACACCTGTCAATAAATGATTAACAATCAGCGAATGTGATGATGAAGCAATGATAGTTGGCGTGGTAGGCATGATGGAAAAAAGATGCCCAGCGGCGCCTCTTCTTGGCGTGCTTCCTATTACGGATTTAGCTTAGAAGGTCCCTCATCCAGCTTCTTTTCAGTCTTCTGCGAGTATTGTCCGGCATGTTACTAGTGGCCATGCTTCGCTTCAGATTGTTAATATGTCCGTGTAAGTTGTTGTGAAAACGTCTGTAGAGGGTCCGAATCTGTTCGTTGACTGTTGGCATGTGAAGGTCTGTATGTAAAGTACTGTTGCAGACGTACCATGGTGAGTTTGTAATAATTCTGAGAATTATCATAAAAATTACATTGAATATTAAAATTTAAAATTAGTTTAAACTAATGTAGTGTGAAATAAGTGATAAACTCTTTTTTTTTTTTCTTTTTTTTTTTTTTTTTTTAATTTTGACATAGACCACTTTCATAATTATGGGCACAACAATATATCTCCTATTATAATTTTTTCTTACTAAATTCTAAGTATTGTTATATGTAATCATGAAGTCAAATCAATAATTAGAGATGGGAATATAAGAACATTTCATTAACCTAGAATTAATATCATGTAGATTGAATCCTTATGGAAAAAGTTACTCGGAGCTTAAAATTATAATTTTTTTCTCTTGTGTATGTATATAAATAGTATTTCAAACTAGTAATAATTATTTTTTTCACCTGTATTCAAGTCTCATATATATCGAAGTTGTTAGCCTTCTTTTGAAGCCACTTTTGAGGCCAGGATCAAAATTCCGCGCGCTAAGGGAAATAAATTAGATTCCAGTTTATTTCCTCCAGGGGCTTGGATATTAAGGTCAGCTTATTCTCAAACGTGCTTCCAGAATTCATCTGAGTTTTATGCTGTATTCTAAACAGCAAAACAATTACATGGTATTTACAATAGAAAAACTGATTGAACTTGAAAAATTATTTGAAAATGGAGTTCCGAAAAAACTAAATAAATTTTATTATATATATACATTATTAAAATTATTTTAATTATAGATCCATTAATAAAATTTTCTCAAAATGTGATTAAATAAAAGAAAAATAATGAAGAGATTTTCAGCTTAGTTTCTTATTATTTTGTTTAATAAATATTCTTTTTCTGATAATCGCATGGCAAATATCATGTGGAAACTAGCGTTACGAAATTCAGGATTACGGAAACATTATTGCAACCAGACAGCTAGAATAATGATTAATTAAAATAGGTTAACAGACGAATGACTAAAATAGAATCTAAAAATTTGAATAACTCAAATTTTGGTTTTGACAAGAATAATCAATTAAGTATTCAAGCTATTATTATATACTGAACTATATATATATATATATATATATATATATATATATATATTATATATATATATATTAAAAAAGATAAATAATATTCAATAAATGTGTTAGTGCATTAATTTGGGTCTTATCGTCAATAATTAAGAAGTTTAGAAAATTCTAAGATCGTTTTTAAATCTAGCAGCCAGCAAAGTTCTATAGCATTTAATGGAGAAGGAGCAAAAACTAAAAGTTCTAAAAATTTTGACCAGATGAATTCAGAATAATTTAGAATAATTTAATTCAGAATAGTTTGAATTAGGCACTCAAATTTATTATAGAATAGAATACATTCATTTCTCTTTGTGATATTCCTCAAGAAATAGAGCCTGGCTTGGCTATTTACAATGCATTTTGTAAATTATATATATATATATATATATATATATATATATATATATATATATATACATAAAAGTTAAGTGTATATAGGAAGCACTAGTTATGTGTATTTGGGTATTAAGAGTTATCTTTGTTTATGTTCCATAACAAACAACTGTAGCTATAAATACCCATAGAGATTGGAAATAAAGTCAGTTCTACATCTATCAGTGCGAGTGTCTCTGTGCCCTACTCCCCCCTTTTTTCAAGAATTTGTTCAGTCTAATTGTAGCTTTTATATATATATATATATATATATATATATATATATATATATATATATATATATATATATATATATAAGTAAAGATAAATTAACAGCTTTTTTTTTCAATATGGTAAAGATAAAATAAATCCGGTGGCTCAGTGACTAGCGCGTTAGTCACCAGTCGCAGCGGGACTTTTATAAGAATATAATTAAATGGGGATTCACTCACAGCCTCTCCACCGCGTATGTGAGACTCGTCAGCCTGCTCTCAAGTCGTAACAATAGGCGTAAGGAGTGATGACCCTACCTTAAACATTTCATTAAGAAACATGAGTATATTCTCACAGGAGTCTATACCACCCGGCCAAGGGCCTACACGGCCTGTCGCGCCAGAGAAGAGAAGAAGAAAGATAAAATAAAAATACATATGTTTTTAAAATAATAATACATCTGTTTTAATAATAAAAATGAAAATGCATCTGTTTAAGGCTGTTTGGATTGAAATTTTACACAACATTGATTAAGTTCGGATAGACTGGTTACTATAAATTGGAATTACATTTCATTAATTTATTTACACCAGTAACAGATAGATTAATACTCAATTTAGGTATAATAAAATTGTTTATGAGTTTATCGTAGATTTATATAATTCAAAACAGTGATCGGGGTTTGCATATTACTCCCTTATATAGGTTTTTTATGTAAGAATATTTTTTTTTTTTTGTTGATAATGAACTATCTAAATGGCAGTTGATATTATAACAACATATTTTATTTTGATTTGGCCCGTACGAGGTATCAATCCTTCCATGACTCCACTTCCTCTTTAACCCACTAGCTTCCTCTTTCATTCCTGACAATCCTCCGAGGTGTCTGAAAAGAAGATGGACGCAAGACCTTCTAGTTTAGATTACCTTGTGGAGAGCTGCCAATGGGCATATTCTCCTCATGTCTTTTCATTACATTTACTTGATGTATGAACTAATAAAGTTATAAATTTCAATAAATAAATTTTTAAAAAAAATTTATTTTGTACAGTGCTCTGTTACGGATACTGTCTAGAGTCGGTTTTTTTGAAATATTTTTTAGGTAGTTTCTGATGGAGGAGTAATTAGGGCACACTGCGATTAAATGACAGAGGGTTACATAAGTATTCACATTATATATTGTACAGATTTCTGTGGGTTTGATATTATAGAAATTTTTTCAAATTCATTATATTGCCAATTTTATTATTTTAAAAGTAATCTAAAATAGTTTTTAAATAAGAAAAAAGACAAACAATTAGTTAAAAATAAAATAAAAATAAAAAAGCTTTAACGACTGAATTTATACTATGGAGACAGGTAAGTTACAACAGTTCTATGTTTTAAATACAAATGCACTACGAATCATTCCAGTCCCTTTTATCACGTTCTGTGAATCGCTGACAGAGACGAACTTCTACGATGTAAGTAACTCGAGAGATAATAACGTTTAAAGTGACGAATGGGAATACTTGGCCTGAAATCTTGGTGCTTAACGTAGTGCTTAACGTAATGCTTACTAAAACGGAACGATAACTTTGTGAGCTTAAAGAGTAAGCAGCTTAGGCCTCGAGGCACCTACAACTTCTTATTTGATTAAGAGTCAGCTTAAAGGTAATGTAAGAAAGGGCTCAGCAAAATGGCCAACTAACTTTGAAATAGAATGTGTCGAGTGGGAATTTAACATGCTTTGTTCAAGGAGATATTGTAAGCTAGAGCTAGAACTGATTTTCTATTATTATCTGCATTAAGTATTGTGAAAGCTCTATCATATTTTACTTCCTCTTATCAATATATGAAATATATAGTAAGGGAAAGTACTGCGATCGTGAACATTTTTTAATTCTAGTTTTCACCAGAAATACATGTTTTAGGTTTTATTTATTTAGTTTTGGAGATCACAGTCCGCTATCTTGGCTTACTACTTGACAAAAGACTGACGTGGAACCCACATACAAGACTTAAACGAAAAGAACTCAACAGACGATACGGACAGTTATACAGACTATTAAACAGAAAATCTGAACTTACAGTTGACAACAAATTATTAATTTTTAAGACAATACTGAAGCCCATCTGGACCTACGGACTTGAACTGTGGGAGACAGCTAAACGTTCTAACATCAAACGCATTTAATCCTTTCAATCCAAAGTCCTGCTAATAATAGTAAATGCTCCTTATTATGTATCCTAACTATACCTTGCACCACGACCTTATGTTCCATTTATTTCAGACGTAATTCCATCCAAATTTTCCAAATTCCACCAGAACCTCATTCATCATCCTAATCCTCAAGCATGATCCCTATCCAGCTCCACTCATCCATACAACCCACCTAGAAGGTTGAAACGGCAGTGGCCCCGAGACATATTGTAAAACATCTATTCTGGAGTTCTGACACTGGTCAGATTCTCCTCTCATGTGCGGTGTGATTGTGGCTGTGGCGCCCTCACTTAGCTTCCGCTGGCTCTCACCAGTGATGCGGCTGAGAGGAAGGCGCTGGGATCCTTTGGACTCTGCTTGTCCTTCCACAAGTGGGGGGACAAGCCCCGTCCGGGGTTCCCGAGCTGATTGTAAATATTGTACATAGGTATGAATGTGACATATTTTGTTTATTTATTTGTTAACTTTATTTATTTGTATTTATTTTGTCTACAAATTTTGTTATTGTATACGTTTATTTATTTTGATTTTATTTTATGTAATTTGACTTTCATTTTGTTTATATTGTAAATATTGTATGAAAGAGATCCTATAGCACTATTATTATTGTCTATTATGACAAATTGTAATATATACGATAAAAAAAAAAAAAAAAAAAAAGGTTTTGGAGATTCGAAAAAGAGGAAAATCCAAGAATAGATGGTTGTAAGATGTGACTGCCATAGGTGTTTCAAGAGATCTTCAAGAGCTCGATCGATAAAAGAAGCAAAACAACGAAACAAGAAACAACTAAGTTGTAAATAATGGTTGATAAAAACAAAAATATAAATGTTTAAGTCGTGAGCTGAAATATAAATAATACATTTGTTAAAGATTAGGTTTTATATATATATATATATATATATATATATATATATATATATATATAATGTATAAAATTAACAAGTACTGAGCTTGTAGAACGTAATGTCCAACTTGTATAACATAGAGATAAATATGGTGTACAGTAAACCCTCGTTATAACGAAATGCGAGGGACCAAAAAATTCTCTGTTCGTTATATCCGAAAAATATATTGTATGTATATTATATGTTGGTATAAATGCAGGTAATTAAAAAAAAAATATTTTCAATACAGCATTCGCTTTCTGGCACATGTTTGTTTAGAAACTACAAAAGCAGTTAAAACTATGCACTATGTACATATATCTATCTTACTTCACATTTTACATAATACTTTAAGATCGACATAAACCATCATTCAAAATACAAAACTGAAAAAAGGAACTTACAATGTTAAAATCACAGCAATTGAATTATAACAGCATATAAAGTTGAAATTATAATTTTTTGCACATCCCGATGAAGACGCAACGGAGGCATCGATTTTATCTTCATTAGCGATAATCGTTGATAGAGTTGATTTTTTTATCCACTTCAACCTTGTATTCAAATCAATGGATTTTCTCTTGACCTCGAAGGAAATTCGAATTAAAGCAAGTAATAAAATCAATAAAAACAGAAAAAACTAGCTGAAACACTAGAAGCCAGAAGCTGTCACAGACTGTGAATCACAGAATTGAGCTGAATAGAGAGAAGAGGTAAGGGTTTGGACAGAAAGAGGCCACTCTTTACTGGGAATTAAGACGTTTCTTAATTTTTTTCTTATTTATTTTTTGTAATAACCGAAAAAATTCAATTCTGAGGTCCACAAAAGTAGTCCGTTAATTCGTTATAAGAGAATAATTCGTTATAAATGAAAAGAAAGCATAGTTTTCTATTCATTTTTCAAGGGATCGCAACGATAGTGCGTTATAAACGGGTGTTCGTTATAACCGTGTTCGTTAAAAGAGGGTTTACTGTATTTATATTAGAGGTAGAGTAATATTAAAGCATGGAACATCTATGAATTTCCGTAGCATACACCCTACGGAAATTCATAGATGTTCCATGCTCAAACTCCTGTTTCTTGGTATCGCATGTAATATTAATAAATCCAAGTAAGCCATAAATCACTTTGTAAATATATGACATGAAATGTATCATCAAAGGTAAGAGTGGCGACCCCATCCCCGCAAGGGGAGCTGATATGAGATGCGCTGATAGCCTGATTCCTCTCAGTGCGAGGCATAAATCAAATCCAAAACCCTCGAGAAGGCTCGTAAGTCACAAGTCGGATCCTCCTCAGGCCTGAATTGCTAAATCAAGGCGAGAAAGGCTCCTCATTTAAATTGCATATACAACCTAAGGTTGCTTTCATCACCATTAGGAGTCTATGGTTCAGAATCAGGGGAGTTGGCTGCAGAGGGTCTGGTAAGGTCTTAAGCGCCAATGAGTTATATCACTGTACACCATACACTATGTAGCTCCAGCCTTTCCACATATATAAGACGTATAACACTAAAAAAAAAAAAAATCTGTTGAATGGGATCAACTGTAGCTGGTTGGCAAGCATCACAGCCTTCTACGCCATAGGTCACAGGTTTAAAAACCGCATTTGGTCCTAGGATTACTTAATGAGGGTAAAAAATCCTTAGTTAAGCCGTCCTTCAGAGGGGAGGTAAAAAGGTGGTCCCGAGCCTGTGCGATGTCAGGTACTCGTTAAAGATCTCTGTCTTAATTAAACCTGGGTAGGCAAAATTTAGGACTCCCACTTTAGCATCGTCCGATCAGCGTTGTGACCTGTGACGTTAAATAAATAAACAAACAAAAATCTGTTGCGTACAACAAACGACTTTTCTCCGAAGTTTTAATCAATTCAAGAACTTAATAAAGTTAGAGTTGAAAAAACGTCAAAGAATAAATAGCACTCAGTTTCGCTTGAAACAAGTCTTACTTTTAATAGTCCATTATATTCTTTATCTACAACAATTATTTACAAGGAGAGGATCCCAAATGTGTCTCACCGTTTTGATGAAATTTTTTTGTAGGTAAAACTGGACATTGAACCATTAGGATCTGCAAAATATCAGGGACCAGCGCTCCCCAGGAGTCGCGTAAGAAATCGGAAAGTTTGCAGGGAAAAGCATATTTTATTTAATATCTCTGGTTCTAGTGAAGGTAAAAAATAGGTTTGGTTTCAAGACTATCATATTTCAAAGCGAAATAGTTTATGCTTGGTAATAACCCTAAAAATATAAATAATCTCGCCCAAACAGTACTTTTAAGGTTTCTCAGATACTGTTTTCCTCACTCCTAAAAAAGAATCTTAATCTAAGCACTATTCTTAAGAAACGTTAATAAAAGTATTGTTTTGACGAGATTATTTATAATTTTAGGGTTATTACCAAGCATAAAAATTAAATTTTTTATTGGATTTTTTTCCCTTCTTCCGTTTTTAAATAGGATGATTTTGACTCCAAACATATTTTCCTACCTTCACTAGAACCAGGGATATCGAATAAAAGTCCGTTTTGGGGCACAAAGTTTCTGATATTTTTACGCGACTCCTGGGATGCGTTGGCCCATAATATTATGCAGTGCCTAATGGATTAATGTGTAGTTTTACCTAAAACAATTTCATCAAAATGGTGTGACAAATTTAGGATCATCTCATTGTTAGTTTCTCTAACCGGTAAAAAAAAAAAAAAAAAAAATCTGGTGCGGGAAACACACGACTTTCACTTACCTACATTTTTAAAATCAATGAGATAATTTTCAAATTTATTTAGAGATAAAAATACGTGAAACTATTAAAGAATTAATTAAATTGAATTTATATAGAAACTTGTGTTTTATTAAAAAACCTATTATATTGTTATCTAATATAATCAGTTAGTTTTATCTTCTTTTCATCACTCTCTATTAACTTTTAAAAGCTTGAGTATAAGATAATATTTTTTTCTAAAATCTTTAGCTTTCCAACGGTATATCATACATGTATATTACTGCTCTTATGTTAAAAACAACAAATTGCATTAAAAAAATATTTTTTCTGTTTTCTCCTTTAGTTGGGTATCGAAATCATTCAATTTATATATTTACCTATTTTTCATCAGTGGTAACAAGATAATATAGTTATTTTTATAGAATCAACAATATTAAAGGTACTTTAGAGAAAGAAAATTTAAAATATCGGCATTTAAGCCCTGTCAGACCATTTTTATCCGAATGAAACCTAAATGATATTAAAGCACATTGAATTGTACATCGATGTCGCGAGTTTAATCAGAATCGTCGGAACATTTTTTAAGAAAATCGAAAAAAGGTGCAAAATGCATAGTATAAAGTGGCTCTTCTGGTAAGCTCATTTTGATGAAAAAAGTTTTGTAACGTCTCAGGCGTATATTTGTCTCAAATATGAAATTTCAGTTTCATATTACTTACCGTTTCCGCCCGGGAGTTACCACACACACAGACCTTTTTGCGGGACTTGGTTATTTGGACTCAGGGGACCCTAAAACGTTATTTCCGTTGAAAACTGGAATTCGAAAATTTTCACGATCGCAATAGTTCCCCTTACTACATATAGTAAGTGAAAGTAAAATTAATTAAGGTGCTTTTATGCATCAGTTTCAACCGAGATTCCTTATCTTGCTTGCTCAAAATGAAAACAAAATCTTCATTATTTAAGTTTTTATTTCAGATAAGAAAAATCCGCTGCACAGGCAGTTAGCAAAATTTGAAGCGTGTATAGCGATGATGCTTCAATAGAAAGCACCACCTGTAAGTGGTTTGTCCGGTTCAGAACCGGAAATGTTTACTTGGAAGACACAAAGTGCTCCGGTCGTCCTTCAATTGTTGATTATGACAAAATTCAAGCATAATTGAATAAGAATATATAATTTTTGATTATAAAACCTAATCATATAACTGACTAAAAATGTTTACAAGGATCCGAAGTTGTTATTGAAATCACTAGTAAAAAAGAAACGATACCAACTTATTGTACTACCCAATATTTTTTACTTTTTTTTTTAAATATATAAAATCATTTATTATACATAATTTCTGTAACAATAGTAGACTAGTTTTTCAATTAATCCCATAAAAATGTAAATAAATGATATAGTTATTTTTATAGAATCAACAATATTAAAGGTTCTTTAGAGAAAGATTATTTAAAATATCGGCATTTAAGCCCTGTCAGACCATTTTTATCCGAATAAAACCTACATCATGTTAATGCCTATTAAATTTTACATTGATATAGCGAGTTTAATCAAAATTGTCAAAACTGTTTTTTAGAAAATCAAAAAAAGGTGCAAAATGCATAGTATCAATGGCTCTTCTGGTAAGCTCATTTTGACTAAAAAGGTTTTGTAAAGTCACGGGCGTATATTTGTCTTAAATATGAAATTCCAGTTTCATAGGACTTACTGTTACCAGATACACAGACCTTTTTGCGGGACTTGGTGATTTGGACTGAGAGGACCCTAAAATGTGTATTTTCGTTGAAAACTGGAATTCGAAAATTTTCACGATCGCAATACTTTTCCTTACTATATATAGTAAGTGAAAGTAAAAAAATGGTTCTTGTCTCCTTCAGCTGGTAATAAAATTATTACAAATTGTAAATTTTAAATCTATGACTAAACAGCATGGTTTTCAAATCATAGTTCTCAAAATTATCTGCTGCCAGCTAGGAGCTTTATCATTTGATTTTTATCATAAGCAAAATTAAAATCGATGAAATATTTTTCAGATAAGTGAAAATGAAGTGAGGTGATAATTTTCAAGGAGTAAAATAATGAAATAAACTTTATAAAATACTATGAAAATTGAAGGAAACAGAGGAATCGATAAAGTGTGAAACTGTAGAAAACAAGCGGACTTGATAAGAGCTTATTCAATCCCAGCGTAGCCCTTAGGCTTCATTCAAGCCAACGCCCCGTGAAAATACTTCCAATAAAACAATACCTACTGTCAATTGCATCCCACTTCTCTCTTCTTCTTTTTTTTTTCTTTCCTAACAAATACCTACATAGATAGAAATGCGTCAGCATAACACCCTAAAAGATATTCTGTGAGTAAGTCTTTATTGAAAACAAATAGTTCTTAGGAAAAACCGTCAAGTTGAAGCAATAAGGGAGAACAAATCAATCTTATATATCATATAAATAAGAAATCCAGATTTATATGAACACTCAGAAAATAATTCATCTATTCATAACATTACCTTTTCTCAAATGGTAGGAAAATAATTTAAAAGAAACAAAACAAAAAAGAATAATTAGAACGATTATTACAATGATTTCTTAATCGAACATTATTTGATTTAATGGTTGAAAGCGGCGTAGAATGTGTTTTAAATATATTTGATCAAAAGTTTTGGATCCTGGGTATAAATATAAAAATATGTAAATTGGTTTTAACAGATTTTATTATATCACAAGAATAATTAAATTACAAGTAAATAACCCTTAACTGTACAACACAAACTTATTAAACAAAACTATTGAACATATGTTCGTAAATATGTTTTTACACAAATAATTAAAAATAATTATTTACAAATATATATCAGAAAGTAGGAAACGTTTATAAAAACGTTTTTGTAGAATAATGGAAGAAAACGGTTAGTCCATTTTTTTCATATGCAATGGATAGATTTTTCCAATTTATGGATATTAAGAAATTTTAAGAAGAAAACAATTTATCACTGATGTTGGTTAACCTAGTTTTTGGTTAAAAAACACTTATATTTTTTTTTCTTCTATCTTTGAAAATAACGGAGTTACAAGCGTATATATAGGCCGAATTTCAATTATTTTCCTTTTTCTTTGTTTATCGCTCTTTACTGATTATCAAACTCTATACATGTTTTTGAGGAGGTGAGGGTGAAATGAATAATAGCTGCAAAATGGTATCAAAAATATTCTTTTTATTGTCCTGTAGGTAAACTTGATAGAAAATGAAAAGGAATAAATTAACCCAGATGAGAGAGAAAGTGAGGAGCGCACAATAATAATAATAGAGATAGATGACAACAGCTGGTGAGAGGTTGCAATGGATTTGTCACTGTAAAATAAAATAATCTTTCAATTATAATAAGATACAGAAAATAAAATAAGAAATAAAAATAAGCTTCAATTAAATATAAAGAGAACTAAAATATAAACATGTTTGAGGCAGTGACAAATCCATTTCACATGACCTCTTTGCTCTCACCAGCTGTGTGTTTATAACCTCACTCCCTCACACACATCGGGCCCGTCACTATGTTTTCTATATATTAAAAAAATACTTGAGTTATGGACGTATTTATGTGTAAAATTACAATTTTTTTTTCTTTTCTTTTTTCTCTATCTTAAAAAAAAAAAAAACTTAATTATTGAATTAAATCACTTTTACCCCTATTTTAAAAATAACCAGCTGATATCAACATTTGGTGTCTGGATCAACGTTACACGCCGTGGTATTTTTGTAGAGAATAAAAAAAAAAAATTGGTCTAATAGTTTCAGAGAAATTCCTCGGATAGCGGACAAACGGATTTTTTTTAATCGTTATTCGTTTCTACGTATCTTGAAACGTAACAAAACCCTCAAATTTTGAGGGGTGGTGATATTTTTTGGTTGATTGCAAAGGTTCATCATTGAATATGATAAGCCAAAATGTAATTATGACTCAAAATAGTTTAGATTAAATTTTTCCTAGGAAGCATTTGAGCTAACAGACCATGGTTATTAAATACTCTGGGTTTTAATTATTGCTCAAATACTGGTTGTGAATACAATATTTTAAAGCTGCTTCTCTTACTAAAAACGAAAATCTCTAATATAGGGCATTTTCATCTTGTAAACTGATTCAGTACCTGGCGTGTAAAATAGATCTTTCCGACGGAAATAATTTACGTAAACGGCAATTTTCCACCAATACTGACTGGCCAACTCATGGATCAAATGTAAGTATAAACTTATAATTTTAAAAAATGTAAATTTCTCTCCAACTGCGAAAACAATAGATCTGTAATCTACTGCTTTTTCAAGTCAAGCAGAAATTGAGTTTACAGGCAGATAAAGTAAAAAGTGGTGATCAAGTATAGAAAGTAAAGAAAGAAACATATAATCTTCCAGAAACAAATCTTTATTGAGTAATATTACAATCAGTCCAATTTAGGACATTTTTAATTGTGATAAAGTACAACACTATCTCTAAAGAGGACTTTAGATTGGACGTCAGAGGAAACCGAATGGAAGAGGTGGTTTTAACAAGAATAAGAATCGGTCACACCAATTTAACCCACAAATTCTTAATTACTAAAGAAAATCGACCGAACTGCGAAGTGTGTCAATTACCTCTAACAGTACAACATATAATTGAGAATTGTCCAGTATACCAGGAAGCTTTCGTATATTATAAAATACCTCGTTTCATAGAATTAGCTCTAAAAGATTCAAAAGAATCAAGTGACAGCGTCATAAAACTGTTAAAAGATACACAATTATTCCAAAAAATGTAATACTAACAGTAACCGTTTAATTATATAAAATAGACTTTAAGGCAAAAATAAATAAATTAAAAAAAAAAAATTATAAAAAAAATGTTTAAAGAAAGAAAGTAAAAGTTTAACCAATCAAATTCTTAATGAAAACAATATCAATAATAATTGAAAAAAAGAGAGATCTTTAAAAAATAATAATATTTAATAAAAAAAAAAAAAAGAAAAAAAAAAAAAAAAAAGGACCCTTACTGTCTTAAGGTAAATGCTAGTTAGTTTGAAAATTGTATTTATAATGTATAAATTCTGTAAGTTAAAAAAAAAATAAATAAGATGTGAAATAATAATTATAAGAAAAAGACAAATGTATAAAATTAAAATAGCTAAGCAAAATAAGAAATTTAAGTACCTTAATGTTAAAACATAAGTAAAAAAATCAAAATTACGTAAGAAGTTAAATAGTAAAAGGGCGTAATGACCTTGCTGTTGATCGCCTAGAAAAAACAAGTAACCTAACCTAACCTTTAGATTGGAAGGATTGAATGCGTTTGATGTTAGAAAATTTGGCTGCCCGCCACAGTTCAATTCCGTAGGTCCAGATAGGTTTTAGTACTGTCTTGTATATTAGCAGTTTGTTCTCGATAGATAGTTTAGAATTTCTGTTCAGTAGTCTGTATAATTGTACAAATCGTCGATTAAGTTCTTGTCGTTTAAGTCTAGTATGCGGGTACCAAGTTAGTCTTTTGTCCAAGAGGAAGCCAAGATACCGGACTGTGTCGGAGAAAGGAAGCGGAAAATATAATCTAATAACAAAATTTATTTTCAATCATAAATGTATATTTAGACATTGGGGTATTGGTGATTTTTTTTTCTTTCAAAGAAAGATAGCACCTAAATAGGTTGGTCAGTGGTTCCTAACCTTTTTTATGCTTTATAATTTTGATTTTCAAGATTTATATTCATAAAGGTTATATAACTGCTACCAACTAAAGTTTTCGAAAACTAGTAAATAATGTTATTGAAATAAATTATCCATTCGTTGCTTTAGTATGTTCTGAATGAATATCGGAGAAAGAAATCACAGACTATTTCATGAGAATCGACTTCCAAGGCATCCAAATAAAAGTTCAAATAAGCGGAATAATGAACGATAAAAATTGGGACGGAAATACCATAAAATATACATTTCTACGCTTACATGCTACGTTTTCTCAATCTATGTTTTGTCGGATTCAATAACGTTAAGGAGAGAAAAGATCTAAACCCAGGTTTATTACCTGTTATCGGTAGTCATAAAATCAGAGCTATTGGTTTTAGGAATTTGTTACGTTCAAAGGAGGTGACATTATTTGAAATCTATACCCCTAAGACTAGTTAAGACCAGTTTTTTTAATTAAGGGGAAAGTTTACTTAAATTTTTTTTTGTCAAATATGTTAGAGATTAGATTACAAATGAGAAACTAATTAAGAGACACCTCACTATATCTCTTCTAATTTTTCGAACAAACATACATTTTATATACATGTGTTTTCACATTCAGACCAACGCCTCGAATCATTCATAATAAAGAATTAAATCATTTCATGTCATAGTCCACAAATAAATTGATATTTATCGGAATTCTTGCTAATTACAAAAATATTTATAAAAATTTACAACTTTATAGCATAATTACATAATACAACAAATAACTATGCTAAAAGGCAAAGGACATGAAAAAGACTTTGAAGAAAAACTACCTATTCACAGCACTCGAATAAATATTCTGAACCGTTGCATTAACAGGTATTGAAGAGAAATGATGGCTTAAAACTAGTTGGCTAATGTGGGAATGTAGTTAGTCGTGGCCCAATCAGCAACGCATGGAACATTGAGGACTTTATCAATGAGCTTATTCATGGCAAAGTGAAGAGCGTTGAGGATTTTAGAAAGTGAAAGGTTAGATTATTTGTGTAGTAGGTGATGATATAACCGAAAGCGGTGAGAAGTTTCTCGTCGTTTCAGTCTTGTGTGCGGATTCCATGTTAGTCTAGGAGGAGCCGTAAGTACCGGATCAACCGGGAACAAGCGGAATATTATAAAAAGGTACGGCAGGGCAGAACTTCATAGGTTCATGACAAGGTCAATGGAAATTTCGTGGGAATTGGATAGAATTCATTTCAATTTTCAAATGCCTGACACCATACCTCAAGGTCTCTGATATGAAATTTAAGAATTAGAAAGCCAATAGCGTACATAGAAATGTAAATCTTAGAATTTGCTGGGAAATCAGCTGTAAGAATGGCAGAATGTGAAAAGAATTGATCCTAGGATGCTGCCTTCTAGACTGAGTAAATGCAATGAATCGGAATTTGTATGATTTATTTGGAAGGATCTATCAGTGAGGTGAGGCTGCATGATGATGAGGTATGTAGGGGGAGGGGAATTTACGGAGTTTGTAAAGTAGTCCAAGGCAGCAGACTCTGTCAAAGACACATATTTTTTTAATAGTGGAATTAACAGTCAATTCAAGCTTGCACCAAAAGTAAATTAATTTCGGCTACAAGAGAAAAACAATTAATATAGACAAAATTTTAAAACTTAATTTATGATAATGAAATATAAGATTAATTAAAATATAAGAAATGAGCAACTCAAGCTATACGTGGGTAGCATTTTTTCATCATTCTATTAAAAAAAAAATCTTTGTTGGTATCGACATTGTTATTTTATCATCAAATAAGTTAATTATATTTATCTTGTTCTCACTACTTACGCCGATGACATGTGTGTTATCCGTTAGTAATGACCCAACATCACAAACCCTTCAGTTATTAATTATTAGAACGTTGGTTGCTGATAATTTTCATTGAAACTGAATATAATTTCTACGGGATCCTTTAGTGCTACTTCTGCTACGAAAGGCTACAACTTTTTTTTTTTTTAATCATTGAAGTAAGTGAAATTTAGTTTTTAAATATTTTTTAGTTGGTTTCACAAGATATTTTCCATCCAAATGTTCAAGAAACGTACAAATTAGACCTTACCTTTTCTTTAGATAGAGGGAGGGATTAGTATAGGAGAGAAGCCGAGAGAGAGTAAGAAACAAACAGAGACTGCTGACTGCGCGGGAGCGTTTGATCCCAGCTAGTTAGGAAGTAAACAAACGGTAAGGAAGGAGGAATCTGCACTAAGGTAAATGTGTTGGCGTCAAAGGAACCGCCTGCATGGAGAACATTTATTTGTGGTTAAGGCTGTCTTATTTGGTCCGTACTTTATAACCAAAGAGTAATGATTTCCTATATTAAACGCTACAATTTTAATACAATAGTTTATTAGATTCAACTTACACGCATAGCGATAAATTAATCAAAGGAAAAGAGGTACTATCCATTTGTATTCTAGGACAATGGGCAATCACCATTGCTAAAATCGAACCGCTTCATCTTTTCCACTTTCAAAGAATATTTTTGGGACCACTTGTAGGTAAGTGGCATAACAGTCTAATATGCCAAAGGTCACGGATTCAAACCCGCAGGTGGTCCTAGGATTTTTTAATGGGAGTAAATAATCCTTAGTTATGCCGTCCTACGGAGGGGACGTTAAAAGGTGGTTCCGAGCCTGTGCGATGTCTGGCGCTCGTTAAAGATCCAAATCCTAATAAAACCTGGATAGGCAAAATTTAGAACTTCCGCTGTAGCATCGTTGACGTTAAATAATCGTTAGCCATAGTAGTATGAAGTGACGTTAAAAAAAATAAAAATTATTTTATTTTTATCTAATAGAAAATTCAATTCTCAATCAAATAGCACAAATCAATTATATCTTTCATTAATTTTGTATTTTATTTTTCATAATTAACCGCGGTTTCCTAATTAGATAACTATATAGTTTTTTCCTATCTTCAAAAACATTTGGGTTAATTAATTTATTCACTTTTAATCTACCGCCGTTTTAAAACTATTAACGTTTAGGTGTTATTATCATCGTCAGATACTAATACGGATATTATTTCAAAAAAAAAATTCGGAAAATTCAGTGCGAAAATTCGGAGAAAAGATATGGAAGACGCACTAAGAACAGACAATTTAAAAAAAAAATCCTTATACCGGTTCTACATATCTTGATATGATTTCAATGATACTTAGGTAAATCATGATGTCATATTTACTTAAACTCTATAGCTGAATTTGCTGAAATTATACCTTATAAAGAATGTAGTTGCTAAGGGGTAAACTTCATAATTTGGTTTTGTTTTTAAATCTAGGCTTTATAAATATCGTGAAAGGACAAAGTGATATCGAATAGAGAAAAATTGAAAATATCTAATAACGTAAATTGGATAAATGTTTAATTTTAAGATTCCAAACAATAAAACCGCCTTTACACCATCCAACAGTTTAAATTAACAGCCCCACAAATCGTTTCGCCTGAATATTCCAGGATCCCTCTGGCTTGGAAATTCTCCAGCCTCAAGTACTTTGAAAGTTTAAGAAGTAAAAAAAAAATGTTTGGAATTCTAGGGAAAACAGAAGTGAAAGGAGTCCTTGAATAATGTAAGGTCAATAATCCAGCCTCGGGAGGACCTTATCGAGTTGGTAACTTACTAAAAAAAATGTCTTATAATCAAACGCCTTTGTTCGCCTCCCACCATCTGCTTCTTTCTCCATGATTCTTGCTACTTCCTTATTTTCCACATTCTCTCATTCATCAGATTTTACCTGATCCTATTCGGAACATTGTTACGGTTAAAATTCGCAAAAAGAATTAATTTTAAATAAAAAAAGAAAAAGAAATCCTTAACCGTAACGATGCCCCAGATTCTCAGTGGAGAAGGTGAGTTCCACAATAAATTTATTCGAGCGCCACGCTATTTGTTAATAATAAAAAAAAAAAAAGAAGAAGGTAAATAGCGAAACCCTTTTAATTAATAATGTCTTTACCGAAAATTAAAAAAATAATAAAGATTTAGTACTCAAAAAAAAAAAAAAAAATTATTGATAACAAGTGAACACGAACTCGTTATCTTACAGTCTACAATCACCTACCTATCCCATGAGCTATGAAATCATATGACGACACCATTATAACTTTTTAGCTTATTACTGCTGACTCGACGAGGGTTGTACACTGTTACCTTGTTAAGGTTAATATTAAATAGAAAATATTTAACAACATATTACTTTAAAAAAAAAATACAAAGCTTTATTTCTAACAGTAAAAAAAATAAATGATTCTTTAACAAAAAAAAAAAAAAGGAAAACTTATTTATACTTATATTCTAAATTTAGTTGTTTGTTTGTCTTAAAAACAATTATTTGTCCTTCTACCTTTCGGAACCTTAACCACTCAGGTTATAAGTTTATTTACAAAAATAAATCACCTTGTTTCTCTGTTTGTTTGCCTCGAGAAACGAATTCCTTTTCTGGTAACTTCTTTTCCAATTCGATCAGACTTCGTCCACCTGGTCCGTCCAGTGTCACTCGCCACAACCTTACTTTTTGAACTACACTTCAAAATCTTTTATTCATTCACTTACAATGGGGCCTCGCTCTCGCGGTTCCTAAAAACATTCTAGCCAGCACTCACGAAAAAAACAAGTCTATTAACATGTGTTCTTCTTTTTCTTTTTTTTTTTTTAACATTTTTATATTTTGAGTAACCCTCTTCGAGGCATTAAAAAAAAACATCTTAACTATTATTTAACTCAAATTCATAATAATTTAATTTTTTTTTTCCCACGTAACATGAACTGCGGTGCTCCATTTTTTTAATACCATGAATGATCTTATTTTTTCATACACAGTTTAAAAAAATTTTTTTAGTGAATTAGACATTTAAAAGATATATTATACCACATAGTAATAATATCAAAATCTAATATCAATCTACGTCTTCCACTAACCCCAAAATTTAAAATTAATATTAAATTTTTTAAGAAAATGGAAGTTGAAAAAACAATTTTCAACTGTTTCGTTCGAAACATTAATTTATGAATAAATAATAAATCAACCGAAATATTATCATCAATTACTAATTTATTTAAAAAAAAAAACATAATTAAATTGTTTAGCTTTTGAACGGTATATTATACATCTATAGCACTATTCTGACCGGTGAGGAAAAAAAAAAAAACTAACCAACAAACTAACAAAATAAAAAAGATAATATGTCTAATATTTTCTTCTTGAATTTGTTATAATTGAAAAACGTTTGATTATTACAAATCAACAAAATTAAAAATACTGTAGAGTAAGATTTTTATAAAATTTGACATTTAAGCCCTTTCACAATATTTAAATCAGAAGAAAACCTACAAGGTATCTTAGCCTAATTAAATTTCCATTAATATAGTGATTTTTAAAAAAATCATTTTATTGGTATTTACAACTGTATTAACAAAAAATACATCAAGTAAATGTGATATGTTATATAATACAATGACATGATATACATGTAGAGAAGCACTTTAAAAATATTCTAAACTAGAAGGTCCCGGGGTCATTTCCTTTTCAGGTGCCTCGGAGGATTATCCGGAATTGAAGAGGAAGAAAGGATTGAAACTAGTGGGTTAGAGTGCGAATGGAGTTTGTCATGAAAGGATTGATACCTGGCCCGGGCCAAATCAGTAACATAGGGAACATTAAGGTCTTTATGGATAAGTTTATTCGTGACAAAGTAAGGAGCGTTGAGGATTTTACGAAGGATTTTGGATTGTAAGGATTGGATGCGGGAAGAATTTGATGGTTTAATAGCGCCCCAAAGCTCTACTCCGTAAGTCCAGATTGGTCTTATAATAGTCATGTAGATGAGCCTTTTCTAGTTCAGAGGAAGGTTTGACCGTTTGTCTAGTAAGTGTTGAAGCAGCCTAAAGCGGCGAGAATATAGTGATTTAAATCAAGAACGTTAAAGCCATTTTGATGACAAAAACTAGTTCTTCGAATTAGTCAAACAGTTGTAGTAACATCCCAGATATTTAATTGCCTTAAATATGAAATTTTGGTTTCAATCTACTCATCGTTTTTGAGCTTGACTTAAAACATACGGTTACGGGACTTGTTCATTTTTACTCATGAGACCCTGAAACGGATATTTTTTGTCGAAAACATGAATTTAAATATTTTCACAATCATATTGTGGAAGTGATTAATAGACTTCGAGAGGGATAATAAAGTACTCATGATTCTCAACAGTTAAGGAGTAAAACCAAATTTTGAGTTTTTTGCTGTTATCCATGGTATTGAAAAAAAAAAACCTCAAATATATCTAATTGATGTGCACGCACAGAAAAAGTATTTGGTACTTAAGAAAGAAGAGCGAATTTCCCACAATGTTAAGAAGTCAAATCCTCAAAATAGGAAAGAAGTGTCACACATCGCCATTCAGAAAATAAAATTTTAATATTGGGTTGTTTCACACGAAAGGTCCATTTCTATAGTTTCTAAAATACATAAAGGATTTTGCAGGTCTCTGTTGTTTTCTTAAGTAAACAATTAACTAATCATCTACCTTTGTATTATAAACATTAGCCTCCCAATCAATAACTAACTCACTTTTTAGCATACCTCCAAGTAAATACATGGGAACACGCGATTTTCGAGTAATATTTTTGTACGAGTTTAAACTCGGCCATTCAGCAGCTGAGGCCGCTAGAAATATTTGCAAGGCGTTTGGGGAAGGGAGTGTTAATGAACGGACCATTCGCCGTTGGTTTGCTTGGTTTTCAGCTGGGGATACCGACTTGGAAAACTTGCCCCGAGGAAGACCTCCGTCCGTAGTAGATAACGATGTCCTCAAACATACAGTAGAAGGAAGCCCCTACCAAACAGTTAAAGGACTCTCAGCACAACTAAATGCAAGTGCATCTACCGTTTCCAGACATTTAAAGTACATTGGGAAAGTAAAAAAGCGCGATACATGGGTAATTCATGATATCACTGAGCGGCAGCAAGACCCCATGTTTCAAAACATACCGTGCAAAAATTGAAAGAACTAGGTCACAAAGTTTACAACAGATTACCACCTGTTCAGGAATTTAGACAACTTCTTCAAAGGAAAACTTTTTGAAAATGATGATCAAGTGAAAAGTGCGTTTTCAGATTTTGTTTTACTTCAAAGCTCAGAGCTTTTCAGTTCGGGGATAAAAAAGTTGTTGTCACGTAAGGAAAATTGTGTAGAAAAAGAAGGTAAATACTTCGAATAAGATTATCTTGTTTTCATATCGTATTTTTAATAAAAATCCTTTACCTTGAAAACGGACATTTTATGTGACACAACCAAATATTTATAAGAATATTCGAACATTTCAGTAAAAAAAATGTTTCATTCAATTAACTTTAAAATGTTTATGCAGAATAAAAGTTGGTACCTTTATTGGCCAATCAAGGATATGAGGGGGCAAGAAAAATGTAGAAGAATAAAAAAAGGACCATACAAATTTAAAAAAAAAGAAAAAAAACTAAAACATTTATTTTGAGTAAGATCCAAGAGGAGTGACTCCGACGAAGAAAATAATAAAAATTATGACTTGAATTGCCGATATATTCTAGATAAGATTCAAACGACTTGTTGAATTGAAATGGCCCTCCTACCTGGTTTTGAACTTGTGTTATCATTGAGATGGTGAATGATAATAAAATATAATTTTTAAAATATTGCTATTTTTACGTATTTATGTATTTTTTAAATCCTAAAATTGATACAACATTTGGTATTGATATTGGTTCCTTTTGGAAATTATCAGCTCAATAATAAGACCTCACTGTATTCAAGGTTTATTTAGATCTTATAAAGGCTCGTCATTATTTTTAAGATCAGTACTGTGTTAACCTCAATCTGCCAGAGCTTTACGAATACAATGTTTTCGTAAATTCAATCGAATACATTGGTAATGTGTATACAGAATACAGCTCCTTAGCTTTCGTAATATTAAATTATCACTTATCATATATTGGGTTGTCACATTAAATGTCCGTTTTCAAGGTAAAGGATATTTATTAAAAATACGATATGAAAACAAGATAATTTTATTAGAAGTATAAAAATCGAAGTATTTTCCTAACGTAAAACCAACTTCTTTTTTCCCGAACTGAAAAATTGTGAGCTTTGAAGTGAAGCAAAATCTAAAAACGCACTTTTCACTTGATCATCATTTTCAAAAAGTTTTCCTTTTACGAAGTTGTGTAAATTCCTGAACAGGTGGTAATCTGTTGGAGACAAGTCGGGAGAATATGGTGGGAGCGGAAGAACTTCGTAGCCCAGTTCTTTCAATTTTTTCACGGTATGTTTTGAAACATGGGGTCTTGCTGCCACTCAGTGAGATCATGAGGTACCATGTATGTAGGTAGCAAACCAACGGCGAATGGTCCGTTCATTAACACTCCCTTCCCCAAAAGCCTTGCAGATATTTCTAGCGGCCTCAGCTACTGAATGGCCGAGTTTAAACTCGTACAAAAATATTACTCGAAAATCGCGTGTTTCCATGTTCATATTTGGAGGTATACTAAGAAGTGGGTAATTGATAGGGAAGCTAATGTTTATAATACAAAGGTAGAGGATTAGTAACTGTTTACTTTAAATATGTAAACATTCGGAAGAAAACAACAGAGACCTGCGAATTCCTTTATGTATTTCAAAAACTATAAAAACGGACATTTCATGTGAAACAATCCAATAATTTGCCTTATGATGTAAAATATGTCTTGAGTACATCTGTTAGGTGTTAGTGATTCCATGTTTTCCACATTTCTCTAAAAATTTGGGGTTAGATCTTACTAGAGATCCTTAAAAGAAATGTGCCCGATAATTCCAACATTCTTTGTAGTCACTTTTTTAAAATATGGAGATTAATGTCGCAACTTCCTAATCTCTAAGGATCTTTTCTTTTTTCCCTTGCACACTAAATTAAGGAGGTGAAGTAAAATATCTTTCTCTTCCCCTCCAATATATTTTCACAGTTTATCCCGAAATATATCTCATTCAATTCCAAATTCCTGGTGTTTCAGATAGCTCTCAGAGAAGACTGGAAAGAGGATGGGCATTGGACCTTTCAACATCAATTAATCTTTATATGTTAACTAGGGAATGCCCTCTTCAACTACGCGCATATAACAGGTGGAAACTCTTAATTACGTAATTCCATATTACATGATTTCACGGACGTAATTTCAAATTTGTTAATGTTTAAAATAAATGAAAAGACAATGATTAATACACTTTATCGTTTTTTTTATAGGTGGATGTACACATACTCGATATTGTTCAAGTTCGACGTATTTATACGTCCCGCTCGGTCAAAAGGACAATTGAGACGTTGATTTCCAAAAGGTACTAAAGGACATTTTTTTACGAAATTGATATTTTTACATATTCATATTCTTCTCATTTAGTTTTATCTAAATCTTAAATTTAATTGTATTTAATGAACACTCATGTCCTTTAATAACGTGATTTAGAAATGCTACTAATTTCTTAAGATACTTATTACACATTTAGTTTCAATCCAAATCATACCAGAACATTTCATTTCATAACTTTAATACGGCTTTATTAATATAGTAAAGAAATGATTCTAGATTTTAATGCGAAAAGAATCAAATTAGCTGGTTTAATAATATAGTATTGAGAGATTTTCGCGCTTCCTGTAAAATTCCCCAAAATGGATATAGTTTTGGAAATCAACGTCTCAATTCCTAAGCAATTATGATATTTATTTTTTCTCTGCCCTAAAAAATTAACGGCATCCGTGGGGGTCCTAATTTTCCCTATCCAGGTTTAATTAGGATAGGATCTTTAACCAGTACCTGGCATCGTGCATGCTCGAGACCACCTTTTTACGTCTACTCCCAAGGACGGTATAACTAAGGAATTTTCAGTCCCATTACTTATTTTTATTTTTATTTTATTTAACTCCCTGCCCTGCCTGTTAGGCAATACGGGTATTGCAACAGTGGGATGGTAAGCGTGACCGCATAACAACCCACTGCTGCTATTAAAACGGTAACAATATTATCTTTTGCTCACAGGTCACATCAGTCCTCAAATCAACCACCGTCCTGCTCTGCTCCTCCTCCGTCCGGCGGCCTGTCAGGAACTGGACCTTCCTCTCTCCTCCTCCGGTCCATGTGGGTAGCAGCTCCTCCTCTTCTTCCTCGCCTGTCTAGAGGTCCTCGTAGAGCAGGTCTTCTGCAAATATTGAAGTGGGCTGGCCCAATAGCGGTTTACCACCCGTACACAAAATTTTTGTAGTACGGGTAGTTATGCCTATTGACCAGCCAGGGAAAATCGTTTTCTGTGAGGGCGTAGTGACCTGTATCCCTCGATAATTTAGCCCTTAATGAATCGAAGGCGTTGCAGTCCATGATGACGTGCTCAGCAGTTTCCGGGACGTTGCAGCTAGGGCATAGGGGGTCAATGTCTATTCCATGGTGATTAAGCTTTGAGCGGGGCCCCCCATGCCCTGTGAGGAATTGCGAGAGCCAGTAGTCCGGGAGGACCCACTTTGCTTCTAGTCGTGACCGGATAGTGGGGAAGTATTTCCTTAGAGTTGAACCTTTCGGACTGGTCACCCACCTCCGGTTCCACTCTTCTATTGTATCCTCCCGGATAATCTCTTTCCATTACAAAAACCTAAGGCCACCTGGTGGTTTGAACCCGCCATCTTAGGCATAGAAAGCTGTTATACTAGCCACTATGCCATAGGTGACCCCATAACGGAATAGATTCAATACTCGGTTTTCGTTATCTTCAAGATTTTCTGCCAGGATACCAGGATACTTTCCTCTTGTAAATGTGAAAAGTGAGGATTTTATTTGTATATGTTTCACGGCTTAGAAAATATTGTCGCATAGCTTATACATTTTTGTCTATAGACCTCTGAGTATTTATTCTTGGGTAAAAAGGCAATGCATATATTCTACATAATAAATAATCTTCTTTTATTGGAATTCTCGTGCTGGTCCACTTTCTTTGGTCGTCTTATGCCTGACAGCTTGACCTCTCTTAAGGCTGTTATCTTTGGTGTTCCAGGCTTTTAGTCAAGTTGGCGACTCCGTCTACGGATTACAATTAGCCGTGATTAATCCCCTAATTTTTTAGAAAAACAAATAGCTGTAAAAGTATTTTAGCTATCATCTTCCTTTAGTTGGTTATTAAATTTATTCAACTTGTATATTTACCCGTTTCTAATTTTTACTTTCACTTACCTAATATGAAATATATAGTTAGGGAAAGTATTGCGATCCTGAAAAATTTCGAATTCCAATTTTCACGGAAATAGACGGAAATAGGGTTCCCTGAGTCCAAATAACCAAGTCCCACAAAAAGGTCTGTGTGTCTGTGTGTAGTAAGTCTAGCACAAAAACGAAAAGTCGTACGGAACTGAAATTTCATATTTAAGACTACTATACGTCCGAGATGCTACAGCAACTTTTTAAATAAATTCGGCTGACCGGAAGTGCTCCTTTATACCATGCGTTTTGCACCTTTGTATAATTTTCTCGAAAACGACTCTAACGATTTTGATTAAACTCTTTAATATGATGTAGGTTTCATTCTGATTGAAATAATATGACAGGGCTCAAATGCCGATTTTAAATTTTCTTTATCTAAAGTACCTTTAATTCTATAAATTCTATAAAAATAACAATATTATCTTGTTACCATTGATAATTAACAGCTAAATGTGCACGTTGAACGAATTCGATAAACAACTAAAGGAGAAAACTGAACAAATATTTTTTTATGCATTTTTTTGTGTTTTTGAACACAACAATAGTAATATAGATGTATAATATACTGTTGGATAGCTAAAGATTTCAGAAAAAATATTATATGATACACGAAATCGTTAAGAGTAATGGGGATTGATGAAAAGCCGATAAAACTAACTGTTGTTTTGGTTCCTGAAAAGGGCTGCAACCTTGCTGCTTGTCAATGAAGCGCAGCGCGCCAATTTTGTTTTTGAACATAAGAACAGTAACATAGACGTACAGTGTACCGTTTGAAAAAGAAAGACTTTAGAAAATATATTATCTTATACACAAGCTTGTAAAATTGAATAAAGAGTGATAACTAGCCGATAAAACTAACTGATTATTTTAGATAATAATATAATAGACTTTTTAATCAAACACATGTTTCTATATTAATTCTTTAATGGTTTCACTTGGTTTTATCTCTAACTTTATTTGGAAATTCTTTAATCGATTTTAAAAACGGAGCTAAGTAAAAGTCGTGTGTTGACCGCACCAGATGTTTTTTATCAATGCTAACACGATATAATGACTATTTTTTCTAATCTACAAAATCGAAGGTACTTTAAAGGAAAAACAATTAAGATATCGGCATTAAAGACCTGTCAGATTTAAATCAAAATGAAACCTACACACAAATTATCATGCGACTAATTTATTTAGACATAGGGAACCCTATAACACGGATATCTGTTGAAAACTGGAATTAGAAAAATTTCTCATTCGCAATACTTTCCCTTACTATATATTTCGTTTAGGTAAGTGGACGTAAAAAAGACAGGAAAGTGTTTTCTCCAACAAATATACCAACACTAACGAGTACTTCGGGCTTTGTGAAATTGTTGGAATGTCATTGCCTTGATTACAGAGGTCGTTGAGTTCAGAGGGCACTGCCATCAGTTTTCAGAGCCGCTGCAATTAGTTGTTAACGAGACGGGGATAAAGAAACAACCAACTCCAATTGGAGCAGTCAATACTGTTCTCTCTACATACCTCGTCTCTTCCAGATATATCAATATTCAATAATCTGAGGTTTGTAAAGGTTAACTATGAAAAGGTGTGAGGTTACTTTTAGGTATACGTCTTTTATTTATTACCTTAATTTCCCATTCATGAAGTATTTTGGTTTATTATTTTCAGTAATGAACCTTTGTAATCGAAAAAAAAAAAAAAATAAAAATAAAATACCTCTCTCCCCCCCCTCAAAATTTGAGAGCTTTTGTTTCAAGATGCGTAGAATCCGAATAACGAATAAAAAAAAATTGTGTCCGCCGTCCGCGGCATTTCTCCGAAACTGCTGGACCAATATTCGTAACACGTTCTAGACGTTAATATCAGCTGGTTAGTTTTCAAATGGCGGCCAATTAATCGTGATTTTATTCAATAAATCAGTTATTTTTGAACATTGAGAAAAAAAAATCTATTAGTGTTTTTTTACTAAAAAATCGTGATTAATTTTATTAAAGTGAAAAAAAAAAATGAAATTTTGACATAAATACGCTTATAACTCAGTTATTTTTGAAGATAGCGAAAAGTATGTAGAGTTTTAGAATCAGTAAAGCACGATAAACAAAAAAAAAAAAAAATGAAAAAATTGAAATCTCGCTTATATATACGCTTTTTACTACGCTATTTTCGAGGATAGAGAAAAAAATCATTATTGTTTTTAACAAAAAAAAAAAAAAAAAGTGTCAGTAACATTGGAGATATGAATCGGAGCACCAATTCCACGTGTCTTTATTATGAGGGGCAAGTAGTATGCGAAAAGTAATTAATAGAAAAAGATATTTTGAATTTCCAAGTCATTTCTTATTGTAATAGACTTTATCCTAGACAAATAGAGACATCCTAGTTAAGAGGAAGAACGGTTGTTCGAAGGGTATAATGGAGATATAAAAAAAGTGTTAGTAGCAGATGTGCTCATATTTTCTCTAAAACAAAATTTAAAACTAATATATTACGGAGTAGAGCTTTGGGGCTCTACTAAACCATCAAATTATTCCCGTATCCAATCCCTACAATCCAAAATCCTTCGTAAAATCCTCAATGCTCCTTATTTTGTAACTAATAAACTGATCCAAAAAGACCTTAATATTCCGCATGTTGCTGATTTAGCCCGATCTAGATACCATTCCTTTCATGACAAACTCCATTCCCACCCTAATCCTCTAGTTTCAATCCTTTCTTCCTCTTCAATTCCCGACAATCCTCCGAGGCGTCTGAAAAGGAGATGGCCCCGAGACCTTCTAGTTTAGAATAGTTACAGAAGTGCTACCATTGGGTAGTTCTTCTACAAGTCTTTTTCATGTCATTTTTCTTATATCATATTCACTTGATGTTTTTTTTTTTTTTACAGTTGTAAATTTCAATAAATTATGTTTAAAAAAAAGCATTAATAAAAAAACCCTAATATATAGGGAGTATATTTTTCCACCCATTTTTGACACCCACACAATTCATATACAAATTCTCAACTAAATAATTCGATAGGGAGAGTGTGATGGATTGCATCAAAAGTTATATACTTACAGGTTCGAAAAATCTTAAAATCGTGAAGGGCATAGAACAAAATATTAGGTTTTTTAAAAAGGAATTTTGTAGAACGAAAAGGAATCGTTTATACACGTTAAAATCAATATTAAGACAAGTTTTAACCTGGTGACTTAATATTGAGGTTCCATAAAAGTCCTTTAGATGAATGTGATTTTATCGCTTTGGGATCAGAAGTTCATAGAGAAGAAGAAATGTTCATTAGATTATAGGTTTATACTATACTAAAGTCTTGCGCTTTTTAACTGAATATTATACGTCTATGTTGTTACTTATGTTTCAGAAATAATCTTTGATGATTTGGTAAAAAATAAATTATTTTTTCTCCTAAAGAAAAGGTAAATTACAATGTATTTTACTTATAAACCTTCAGGTAAGAATGCCCTGAATGGTAGAGAAAACCGTATCGAAATCGATCCTGTTGTTTAAGAGCTCGCGAAAACCGAAAATCGAGGGATAATTTTACATATATGTAGAGAACAGTTCCTATATTATTTTTCAAATAAACTATTTAAATTACATTTTAAAAGTTAAATTAAGTTTCCATATGAATCCTGTTTAGTTTACAGTGAAACATCTGTTTTCAGGAAATAGTCTTTATTAAATTTGAAACAATTAATAACAATGTTAGTTTATAGATTTGCTAGCTGTATCTCTCGGCTTTGCTCGCGAAGATTTCATTTTATTTTCACTTACTATATATAGTAAGGGGAAGTATTGCGATCGTGAAAATTTTCGAATTCCAGTTTTCAACGGAAATACACGTTTTAGGGTTTTAGTGTGTGTGTGTGTGTGTGTGTGTGTGTGTGTGTGTGTGTGTGTGTGTGTGTGTGTGTGTGTGTGTGTGTGTAACTCCGAGGAGAAAACGGTAAGTCCTATGAAACTGAAATTTCATATTTAAGACAACTATACGCCCGAGACGTGACAAAACTTTTTTCATCAAATGAGCTTACCAGAAGAGGCACTTAATACCATGCATTTTACACCTTTTTTCGATTTTCTCGAAATCGGTTCCGACGATTTTGATTAAACTCGCTATATCGATGTAGAACTTAATGAGCTTTGTTAGCATGTAGGTTTTATTGTGGTTAAAATGGTCTGACAGGGCTTTAATGCCGATATTTTAAATTTTCTTCTCCTAAAGTACCTTTAATTTTGTAGATTCAATAAAAATAACTATATTATCTTGTTAACGCTGATGAAAAACAGGTAAATAATATATAAATTGAATAAATTCGATACCCAACTAAAGGAGAAAACAGAAAAATATTTTTTTAATGCAATGTTTCGTTTTTGAACATAAGAGCAGTAATATACATGTATGATAAACCGTTGGAAAGCTAAAGATTTTAGAAAAAATATTATCTAATGCAAAAACTTGTTGAAGTTATTAGAGAGTGATGAAAAACCGATAAAACAAAGTGATTATTTTAAATAATAATATAATAGATTTTTTAATAAAACACATGTTTCTATAGGAATTCCATTTAACTAATTATTTAATGGTTTCACTCATTTTTATCTCTTACTGTATTCGAAAATTCTATAATCGATTCTAAAAAACGGAGGTAAGTGAAAGTCGTGTGTTGCCCGCACCAGATTTTTTTTATTTGTATTAAGTTTGTTATTATATGTATAAAGAAGAAAAACATATGTTCAGTACAGATACCTAACTAAAGGAGAAAACAGAAAAAATATTTTTTTATGCAATTTTTCCTTTTTGAACATAAGAGCAGTAATATACATGCATGATATAAATAATAATAAATAATAATAAAAAAAAAAACTTTATTCTGGGACTATGTCCCTTAAGAATAACAGAATTGAACAGTAGATATTCATATATGTCTGGTCAAGAAAACAATAAAATTAATTTTTATTTACAAATGAGCAAAAGGAAAAATTAAACACTACCTAGACTTATATACATTCATGTACAAAAAGTATGGATAATGAACACACAAGATTAGAAAAAGAAAGAAAGAAAGAAGATAAATCTCCTAAAGGGTACTGATAGGGTTGAGGGAATTATAAAAAACAAAACAAACTAATTATTCCACACTAGCTTTAGGATAAAATAGATAATTATAACTTGTGTTAAAATAGAAATAAGTCAGTTGCAGATTTGTTGTGCATCTATTTGGGATGCCAAAAGATGTTGGAATAGGTCAGATTTGAATGAGAGAAAGGAAGATGCATGGCGAATATGAGTAGGTAGGGAATTCCAGAGGGTTGCAGAACGGATGTAAAAGGAGTGATCAAAAGATTTAGTTCTATGGGTGGGAAAGTAAAGGTCGGAATGGCGGGATCTAGTTTCGAGAGAGTGGACTGAGGATTTAAATTTAAGGATGCTGTGAATGTATGGAGGGTGCTGGGAGTTTATGATTTGGTAAAGGTATGATCCGAGAAAATATTTCCTCCGTGTAACAGGTAGGAGCCACTTCAACTCGCTGTATAAGTGGGTCACTGAAGACCTCTTCGAGGTGCCGAAGATAAATCTTATGAACATGTTCATGATACGCTTGAGTCTGTCTTCGAGCACCTTTGGGAGGCCACCATATACCACACAGCAATAATCGAAGTGGGGGAATATTAATGAGGAGACGAGAAGCTTACGGGTAGGAAGAGGGAGAAGATGGCGGGAACGATGAAAAAACTTTAGAGTGCTTATCGTTCGTCGGGAAATATTAGCAATATGGGGTTTCCAAGAAAGGGTTTGATCAATGGTAATACCAAGGTTTTTGACAGAGGAGCTAAAGGTGATTGGATGACCATTTAGGATTAGATTCGGAAAGGAAGTATTGGATCTGAGGAGGGAATTGGAACCTATAACAATGGCCTGCGTTTTCTCAGCATTAAGCCTAAGTTTATTCAGAGTTGCCCAGGCACAGATTCTATCTAGGTCTTCCTGAATATTGGCAAATGCTACGAATAACTCAGAAGGAGAGAAGGATAGGTAGATCTGAAAGTCGTCGGCATATAAATGATAGGAGCAGTGATGGATTGAATTTGGAAGATCATTGATAAAGGAGTTGAAAAGGAGGGGGGAGATACTTGAGCCCTGGGCCACACCTGCCGAGAGGGTAAGGAAAGAAGATAGAGGATGATTGGGAATGGTAACTGCTTGGGTCCTGTTACAAAGGAAAGATTGAAACCATCGAATAGTACTATTGGAAAATGATAAAGATTTTAGTTTGGAAAAAAGAATAGAATGATCAAGAGAATCAAAAGCTTTTGTAAAGTCCAGAAGTATGAGCACAGTCAACTTTTTTTCGTCCATAGCAGTATGAATGTCGCTGGTAATTTTTAGGAGAGCGGACTGAATGGAAAAGCCGGGACGAAAACCAGATTGGAGAGGATCAAGCAGTTTGGAATTTTCGAGGAACTTTGATAGTTGAGATTGAACTATTCTTTCGAGTGGTTTAGAAAGGTTTGAGAGGATAGAAATAGGGCGATAGTCTTTAGGGGAAGTGGGGTTAAAGGTTTTATTAATAGGGTGTACAATAGCTTTTTTCCAGGAGGTAGGGAATACAGAATTTTGGAGAGAAAAGTTATATATGAAGAGTAGGATTGGTAAAATTTCAGGAAGGCATAGTTTTATCAATTTGACGGGTATACCGTCAAAACCTACGGAGTTAGTGTGTGATTTCATGACTGAGGAAATTAGGTCAGATGGAGAGATATCGGAAAAATAAAAGTTGCTAGAGTTGAATGAAGGGACTAAAGGAAAGTCGGGGGTTGGTTGTGGAGAATCCTTTGAGGAAATCGATGAGAAATAAGTATTTAATTCGTCAGGTGAGACCTGAAATACCTGAGAGGAAGAGGATTCACAAAGCGAGAGTTTGCGGAGGATTTGCCATTTTGATTTGGAATCAGATGCTGAGGAAAGGGCTTCACGGAAGTAGTTTGATTTTGCTTGTCTAATTGCTGTCTGTGTCAGATTGCGGAGTGCCCTGAACGTTTGGTAGTCATCTGTCAGTCTAGTACGTCTAAAACGTCTACGGGCTGCCTCACGCCTCTTTTGTAGTTCTTTTATCTCTTGACACATCCAAGGAGCAGGTCGACGTCTAAAGGTAGCGGTTTTAAGAGGGGCATGGGTATCAAGGATACTGAGTAAGTTGGAGGTGAGGATGTCTACCATCTGATCGATTGAGGAGCAGGAATAGATTTCAGACCAGTTTAGGGATTCAAGATCGGGTAAAATATTTTCTCGGGTTAGACCATCTAGGTTGCGGAAAGTAATGGATTTAGGTAGGAACACTGTAGTTTGGAAATCATATGTCATTTGGATGAGATCATGGGATGATAAGAACGGAACAGGTAGTTGGGAAGCGGAAAGAAGCTTATGTCCTGAGTCAATGACATGCAGGTCCAGCCAGGTGTCGGATCTGCAGGTATGGTGAGTAGGTTCATATGGGACGACAAATAGGTGAAGTGAGAAGAACAGGTTTTCTAGATACAGTTTGTCGCTGGAGTCAATAAGGAGGTTGGTGTTGAAATCACCACAGATAATAATGTTATTATAAAAGGGAATATATTTGTAAAGGAGAGACTCAAGGGATGGGTCAAAAGGGACCGAAGGAGGACGATACACCACAGCATACAGGAGAGGATGAGTGTTGCAGGTGATTCTAACGAAAAGGAATTCAATGTGAGGAGAGTCGGAATTGAAAGAAATATCTAGGACATGGGACTTCAGGCTATTATGGATATAAAGTCCCACACCTCCGCCAGTCCGGCCAATCCGGTCATGGCGGATAAAGGAATAATTAGGAAGGGAAACAGAGGAGGAAGGAATATAGGGTTTTAGCCATGTTTCGGAGACTGCAATAATGTGGTAGAAATTGTAGGTAAAGTAATTAAGGAATTCGTCAATGTGGGCTAGTAAGGACTGGGCGTTGACATGACAGGTTTTTAGGGCATTAGTCATATAGGAAGGAGGTGGAAGAGCAAACAGAAGGTAAAGGCAGGATGCTAAAGTCACAACTTAATAAGCAACGATATGAACAAATATAAAGAAAACATGAATATAAATAAAATAATGAAATAAAATTAATACAAAGGTGATTTGAACAAAAAATGTGAAAAAAGGAGAATTTCTTGTAAAATAAAAAATAAAACTTAAAAAAAAGAAAATTATTTATATAAATATGACTGAAGGAAAACAATAGAGTGTTCGATGCCGTGATCTTTTCTAGTTCGTATCCAGCAGGTAGACGGGTCCGTAAGAGTCAGTTGAAGACGTCCAGATCCTGATGTTTGTCAATAAAGATGACGGGGTGTCCATCCTCCTTCCGGCAGCGCACTCTACCGCCAGCGAACCAAACGTACTTGATTATTTTCTCTGATCTCTTCTGCCTGGCGAGCCAATAAAGATGTCTATTCATCGGAGACATCTCCTCGCTGAGATAGATTCGGTGGGAATCGTTCATATACCGTTGGAAAGCTAAAGATTTTAGAAAAAATATTATCTCATACAGAAGCTTTTAAAAGTTAATATAGAGAGATGAAATGAACATAAAACTAACTGATTATTTTAGATAATAATATAATAGATTTTTTAATGTAACACATGTTTCTATATAAATTTAATTTAATTAATTCCTTAATAGGTTCACGTATTTTTATCTCTAACAGTTTTTGAAAATTCTTTCATTGATTTTAAAAATGGATGTAAGTGAAAGTCGTGTGTTGCCCGCACCAGAATTTTTTTTGTTTATTGTACACATTTAGAGTAATGAGTAGCAACAATACATATTACTTCGCTCTCGGCCAATCAGCTTCTCTTTTGACTATTTTTATTTACTATGAAAGTTATTATTTATTGCCAGATCCTGATTTTATTCGGTCAAATTTACAATAAACTTTCTCGAAGAAGTAAACTTTTCGATAATTACTCAATGCATTTAAGCTTTCCCTTAAACATAATGACTTTATATCGTCACAAATATTTTACAATATAATGTGAATTAATCCTAATGTTCTAATGACCAATTTTTTTTTATAGCTTAACTTACTCTAATAATGCATTAACTATGGAACGAGTTTCTTTCGTGTTTTTGTTTGCTGTTTGGCGAGTTTAATGTGATAAATAAAAAAATATAGTTGTAAAATTGTTACAAATTAAGTAAAATGTTGATAGGGACTATGATCAATGGGGTTATACAAAAAAAATTCAAATAAAATAGCAACGTGTTACTCTGTGTATGATAAATAAAAGGTTATTATTTCATGGCAGATCATTTTTATTCACTCAAGATTACAATAACGTACCAGTACTATGTAGCCACTTCAAAATTATTCAATAACATCGTTTTATCTTCTAAACAGAAGCGTTAAATTTATATAAACATAACCTAACTGCGTATTTTCCAGAGTGTGAGTAAAGCCTTCCGAAAGAATAACTCGTGTTTTTTAGCGTTGAAAAATTAGTTTTACTATGTTCTTGAAACAAAACGTGTTTTATTCATCTTGAATTATTTTAAAAAAAGGTAATAAAGATTCAACATGTGTCTATGGTAATCTACACAAGAAAATTCACTAATTAGGTTCGTCAAAGAATGTTCTCTGCTCCCGGAACTATAAGAAAAAAAATAAATAAAGAAAGAAAAAAATAATAGTAATAATAAAAAAATATATATAAAAAAATAAATAAATAAAGAAAAAAATATAATAAATTCACTAATTCAGAATGTGTCAACAAAATAATAATAATAAAAAAATAAACAATAAAAAAAAATAGAAGGAAAAAAAAATAAATAAAAGAAGAAAAAAAGAGTAAAACAAATCTGTTACTACAAATTTATTCGGTGCTAATAACCAAGAGGTTGAGCACCTACTCCAATACCCTAACCCTAACCACAAGAAACATAGGTACGACGATCAATATGCTAAAATATATTTGCTATAAATTCCTAGATATTATCTTTCCGGATACTGGTCATGTTAAGGTAACATTGCTTTTATGCAGTTAGGAATTTGATTGTCATTCAAATAAGCACTTATACTTTTTCAGGAGACGTGTAGTTTTTGAGTTATTTCTAAACCAATTTTGGTTTACGTTTTAGAAAAATATTTTTTTTCAACCACTTGGAGGAAGAATTTTCCCAAATCCAGTCTTATTGCACATCTAGATGGTAAGGCGAATCGCCAGGAAAAATTTCAGCTTCACAGCGATAGACATTTATTAAGTAATGCGATGACCAGAAAATCGAGTAACATCGAACTTTCTTTTATAAATATAGATAAAAACTTACTATTTATGTTAACAAGTTAGTTACGATTCGGTTAGTAATATTGTTTCTATAATCTTGCGTACTAAATGGATGAATATAACTTGCACGATCTTGTACATATTTTCTATCAAGTCTACACTACAAATCATATTGCAGGAATAAGTGATTGATGACTTGGTTACAGAAAATATATATTTCCCCGCCTAAACAAAATGTAATTTCTTTGTATTTTACTGTAAAATAAAACTTTAGGAAATAATGCTCTAGGTGATAGAGAAAACCGTACAAAATCCATCCTGTTTTGTGGGAGCTCGCGGAAACCAAGTATCTCAATTATATCTATATAAATTATATGAATATAGATTTTAAAGAATGTCTAGCTAAACATTTATCTGTTCTTCACTGATTTTTAACTCAAACCACAGATACCGATTAGGCACAACTGTACCGGAGCAGACAGAGTGGAAGGTACACCGATCTCTATTGATATTGTTAGATAATGAGGTGCAATAGCGGGCTGTAGCCACAACTGACCAAATGACCTGAACATCTGGGGCTAATGCGCCCTTGTAGTCCATTCGAGCAGGGGCCATATTTCAAGGCGGGCCTAGTCGAGAGGAAGTCAATGCTGACCAGCGAAGCCTATTCAGGGAAACGGATATTTAAAAATTTTTGGAAATAGAACGTTTATTATCGTTTAGGTATGGAGGTGAAAAAACTTACCCCAATAATTAAAACATGCAAATATGCTCAGTTTTTCATTTTAATTAGATTTAAGTCATGTATTTCAATTACTTAATTATTTTTTTTAATATTTAGTGGGTTAGATTATTAAAATAAAATAATCTTGAAAACAAATTTTATGAATATTTCTGTCAAATGGTTATAATTCATTTTAAAGATGAAAAACACGTAAATACAAAATTGGATAATTATGAAAACTAATTATTATTGAAAAATGGAGGTATAATTAATATAAATAACCTTAAAAAATAGGGGAAAAAACATATAACAAGAAATCCTGCAAGATGTATTGTTTGACTAAATTCTACGCACAGTTTTAGCATACACCTTGGGAACACTCCTTGCATATTAGTTCAGGCAAAAGTTGCAAATCTCTGTTGTTTTCCTATCATTCTTCTGAAGACACGTGATACACTAAGAAGCTTTTCTGGGCGCTTTTGGATCAATATTATATTAGGGGAAAAGTTGAACTCCTTGGAACTTTAAGGCTCCCTCTTTCCATGTAAATATGTTGATGTTGGAGAGCAATGTCATTTTCTCCATTATTTTTTTCGAACGAAGAAACATAAAGATCTTCTCTCATTCCTTACTAATGCAATTTTGGATAACTATTTATTTCATGTATAGGAAAGCCATTTCAGGATTTCAGTCATTAATGATTTATTAACAACAACTTTTTTTGCATTGCAGTCATATAACTTTAGATAAAAAAGAGATATTAAAAGTGAAGATAAACTTTGGGGTTTGGTAGACCCCATCAGCCACGGGTCTGTAAATTCCATCTCCCCCATTTAAAGGCAAACACAGAAAAATAAAAACTCATCTAGATGAAGAAAAAATCCTACCTAGCTCGTCACTATTGGGAGCTAAAGAGTCTTGGGGCACTCAATACCTCATATACTTTCATGTAAAAATTAGAAATTATTAATTAGCACAATTAATGTGTTTTTTGAGGAAGATATTAGCTTTTTGATAATATTTTAATCAGAATGAAATCTACACGATATATTTTTTTTTTTTTTTTTTTTTTTTTTAAACATATTTATTGATATTTACAACTGTATAATTATATACAACAAGTAAATGTGATGGATATAGTAATCTAACATGAAATACATAAAGAGATGCCACCCATCGGCAGCACTCTGAAAATATTTTAAACTAGAAGGTCTCGGGGCCATCTTCTTTTCAGACGCCTCGGAGGATTATCAGGAATCGAAGAGGATGATAGGATAGAAACTAGTGGATTAGAGTGGAAATGGAGTTTTTCATGGAATGATTGATATCTGGTTCGGGCTAATTCAGTAACATATGGGATATTAAGGTCTTTATGGATGAGCTTATTCGTGACACAGTAAGGAGCGTTAAGGATTTTCCGAAGGATTTTGGATTGTAAGGATTTGATACGCGAAGAATTTGATGGTTTGGTAGAGCCCCATAGCTCTACTCCGTAAGTCCATATCGGTCTTATGATGGTCATATAAATAAGTCTTTTGTAAGTAAGTGGAAGATTGGAGGGTTTGTCCAGTAAGTGTTGGAGTAGTCGAAAACGTCGGGCAGTTTCTTGTCTTTTCAGTCTTGTATGGGGGTTCCAAGTCAGACGTTTGTCAAGGTGGACACGATATTTAAGCTCATAAATTGTTCGTCGTTTCAGATAGTTTAATTGAGTTAATCAAAGACGTTTTTAAAAACAAAAAAAGTCGTAAAATGCGCAAAAAGTATATAAGGGGTACTCACTACGTTTGCTATAGCATGCTATTTGTGCTATTGTGCTAAACCCATCAATTTTCTACAGAAAATAACTGTAGAAACTCGACGGGTTTAGAAAAATAGCACGAATAGCATGCTATAGCAAACGTAGTGAGTACCCCTATAGTAGCCCTTTAGGCCTATCGATTTGGATAAAAATGTTGTAAGATACTGGGTATATAATTGTAAAAAAATTTTAAATTTCAGTATCAAGAAGTTTTGGCTAGACTTACTTATTGGGTTGTAAAATAAGTTCGAGGCATTTTTCTATATTTCAATTTAATCTTCTCTGTCTTCATAAAATCATGTTTACTTCCACGATAATGTATTCATACTCTTTTTTTTTTTTATTATTATTTATTGAGATATATTACAATTTGTTTCTATATGAACATTAGTAATAGAGATATAAGATGCCATTCACACAATATATACAGTATACAATGATAAAGTCAAATTAAATTAAATATAATACATATACAAAATAAGAAAACAAACAACAACCTATAATTGAGATAAATACAAATAAATGATATATATAGAATTAAATAATAATAAATATAAAAACAAAACATCAAACTATAATTGAGATAAATAAAAGTTTGCAAATAAACAAACATCATTCAAACTAACAGAACTATATACAAAATATACAAGTGTTATAGGGATCCCAGACTGGGCTTTTCTCTCCACTTGTGGAGGAAAAAGCGGAGTCCAAGAGATCCTAGACCCTCGCTCTCAGCCGCGTCACTGGTGTGAATCAGTGGAGGCCGAACTAGGGCGCAATAGCCACAAACATACATTACATGAGTAGAGGATCTGACCTGTGTCATAACTCCAATTTTAACGTTTACAATACGTCTCGCGGCCACTGCCGTTTCAATCTTCGAGGAGGATTGTTGGGATGGGTGGTACTGGATAGGGATTGTGCTAAAGGGTTAGGATGATGACTAAGGTTCTGATGAAATTTGGAAAATTTGGATGGTACCAGGTCTAAAATAAACGGAATTTCAAGGTCGTGGTGTAGGGTACAGTTGGTAACGTAATAAGGAGCATTAACTATTGTTCGGAGGACTTGGGATTGGAAGGATTGGATGCGTTTGATGTTAGAATGTTTAGCTGTCCCTGTAGTCTGTATAACTGGCCGAATCTGCGGTTGAGTTCTTTTCTTTTAAGTCTTGTGTGTGGGTTCCACGCCAGTCTTTTGTCTAGTAAAAAGCCAAGATACCGGACTGTGTCAGAGGAAGGAAGCGGTAGGGAATTGAAATAAACCGTTGGACAGGATTTGCGTCGAAGAGTGAATGTGACGTTTGAGCACTTGTTGTGTTCAGATTCAAAAAAAAAAAAAAATAAATAAAAAAAAAAAAAAATAAAAAGGATTATGTTAAGGTCCTTTTAGACACCAGTTTCAACCGTGATTCCTTATATTTAACTGGTTAACTGGTATTTTGCTTGCTCAAAATCGAGGAGAAAAAAAACGTATAGTTTATAAAATGTTTAGTGTGAACGGGAATGGTGCCTTGGGAGAAAGCACTGTCCAAGTGGTTTGTTCGTTTTAGAATCGGGCATATTAACTTGGGAGAGTCAAAGTGCTTAGAGTCGTCCTTCAAATGTTGATGATGACAAAATAATAATAAAACTCTGAAAGATGGCCACATGTAACAGGTCAAATTTTGTCATATATAATTGATTAAAAATATTTGTAACTATTAATTTCTGTAATGCAGAGATATTTACTGAGATCTACTATTAAAAGTTAGTGAGAAAAACGTTTGAACATTTTAAGTATATGCACTTTCAAATGATATTTAATAAATAGATAGTTCGAATAAAAATAAACAAAGAAATCAATAGTAGAAAGGAGGAAAGGGCCTAGCCGGATAAGCATGTGAAATCTGCCCCCGCGTGTATTTGAACCAAATTTATACCATTAAGTCACACCTATGAGAAACAACCTTACGCAAATTTTTAGCCCCTTAATCCTAACGGGGGGGAAGTTATGGAGGGGGAAAGATAAAACAATAAAAATTGTTTTCTCCTGAACTGCTCAACCGATTTTCACGAAAAAAATATATGTTATGGATTTTATAAATAGGTTTTAAAAAATAGTTTTTTAAATTTTTTTCCACGAAAATGTTGGTCCCAAAAAATTTTTGAATTTTTGAAAAAAATATTTTTTGGTTATGATGGTTTGGTACACCTCCAATTTTTCGCTACTTTATTTCATTATAGGCTCCTCCATAACATATATTTTTTTCAATTTTATCGGAAGTGTACCCCATGGTGAAAAATAAAAAAAACAATTTTTTCTCCTGAACGAATCAACCGACTTTCACGAAAAAAATATATGTTAATGGTTTTCTAATAGAGTTTCAAAAAACATTTTTTTGAATTTTTTATTTCGAAAACGTGAGTCAAAATTTTTATTTTTAATTTTCAAAAATAAATTTTAAATTATGTTAGATTAGTACACCGACAATTTTTTACTAATTTGATTCATTGGAGTATCCTGCAGAATATTTTTTTTTTAAGTTGGTCTAAAATGTACCCAATAAGGAAAAAAAACAAAAAAAAAACAGCATTTTTTCAGCTCTCTGAGTAGTAGCTGGTCACGCATGAAGCGTAGGGATAGAGCTGTAGGATCGTAATGTCATTAGGTATCACTTACACACTATGCACATACATACTATTTATTATACTTATTATTATAAATAACTTATATTGGATCGAATATATTTATTTTTTTTTGTAGTTAGTTAATTTTTCTTACTTGGATAACTACTACACAGCACTATATGCTATATTTATATAAAACGTAACTAAAAAGATTTTTATGATTTGAAACTCTATTAGAAAACCATTAACATATATTTTTTTCGTGAAATTCGGTTGATTCGTTCAGGAGAAAAAATTGTTTTTTTTATTTTTCACCATGGGGTACACTTCCGATAAAATTGAAAAAAATATATGTTATGGAGGAGCCTATAATGAAATAAAGTAGCGAAAAATTGGAGGTGTACCAAACCATCATAACCGAAAAATATTTTTTTCAAAAATTCAAAAATTTTTTGGGACCAACATTTTCGTGGAAAAAAATTTAAAAAACTATTTTTTAAAACCTATTTATAAAATCCATAACATATATTTTTTTCGTGAAAATCGGTTGAGCAGTTCAGGAGAAAACAATTTTTATTGTTTTATCTTTCCCCCTCCATAACTTCCCCCCCGTTAGGATTAAGGGGCTAAAAATTTGCGTAAGGTTGTTTCTCATAGGTATGACTCAATGGTATAAATTTGGTTCAAATACACGCGGGGGCAGATTTCACATGCTTATCCGGCTAGGCCCTTTCCTTTGGTAGAAGGGGATGAGCGATATACTTTATTAAACATATTTATAGATTATTTATTTATTTTGTTTTGAATTTGATGTAAATGTATTGTTAATTACCAATCACGTCTGATATATAACGAATGACTTGAATATTTATTTTTAATAAGGAATATGAAAAAAATCTATAATTTAAGACAAAACAATAAATCCTTATACTTGATTAAGAAGTATTATTTGGAAATAATAATAAAAATACTTGTCCTAATGTATGTATGTATGTACCTACTATGAATGTAGTAGGGTCCAAGTGTCATTACATACCTTACCGGGTCGTTTTAGGATTTGTAAAGAATACCTGATTTTATATTTTTCCATGTATAAGGTAACAGGTATACAAAATCAATAATCTTAAAATCCTATACTGTAGAATGATTTTTTTTTTTTTTTTTTCGAGGGTATACAAAAATTAAAAATGTATCAGTAATATATTTATTTATTTTTAAATATCTACTTGGTATTTAATATATGGTGGCAGTGGATTTCCTCAGGACTGTTTCAGGAACGGAAATTGAGAGGGCGATGTTATCTGTAATGGGGTACTATAAAGGTAGCCACCGCAGGTTAATCACCCTTATCCATCCTAGATTGTCTGCTCTGATTTACTCTCTTGAAATATATTAACTTTACTATCAGGCAATCGAATTTAGGGAAAATCCGTAAAATAAAATCTTATTTTTTTTTTTTTTAAATACGAATTAAAATGAGATATTTGAATGAGAACATTAATCGCCCTTCTATAGAGTGATTATCTATTTTTTTTTTTTTTTTCTCCCTAACACTGTCCTCACAATTTACGCCAATGATACAAGCGTGTTATCCATAAATAATTACCCATCTGTTGCACACCTTTAGTCATACATCGTATCCATTGAAGAATGGTTTTAAAAGTGGAGAATTAAAATCAATACTGGCTTTTGAAGGAATTTGGCATCCAGGACTGCTTTACAACTCCGTCGATTCCTCATAATCCGTTCCTACCTTCCAGATTTTAAAGTTAGTCATAACAACTCCTACTCATCAGCATTCACTCAGTCGAACGGTATGCCTCTAGGAAGTATCCTAGATCCAATCCTTTACACGGTGTATACAGCTGATAATCCAAACCATCCAAGCACTGTCCATTTATGGACTTAACTACTTACGTTGATGACTCGTAAATAACGATCCTGCTGTTGGATCCCAAATCCTACAGGACCATATATCTGCCATTGAAAGATGGTGTGAAAACTGAATTAAAATAAATAAACCCATGCCTTCATAAATCCTTTAATAATACCTTATTCATTCCTGTAGAACAAATACGATACCTAAGACTGGACAAACGTCTTACTTGGAATCCTCATACAAGACTTAAACGACAAGAAACTGCTCGTCGATACCGCTTCATACATCATTATATTTGGACCAATGGCAATGAACTATGGGGTCCACTAAAGTATCGAATCCCTCCTGCATCCAATCCTTGCAATCCAAAATCCTAAATGCTCCTTATTTTGTTACTATTAAAATCATCTATAGGGACCTCAATATCCCACTGGTTGCAGACTTAGCCCGAATTAGATACACCCCATTTAATTCCAAATTACCAGCCCACACAATCCGCTTGTCCGTAAACTCTCATCTCCATCTCTTCCTGATAATCCTCCAAGGCTCGTTAAAAGACGGTGGTCTCGAGACTTGTTTATAAAATAATCATTACAGTTTTACGTAAAAGAAGGATTGAAGTGCTACCAAAGGGTAGTCTCTTCACAAGACTATTTCATGCCATATTTGTAGCCCTTTCACTTTTTGTATATACTGTTGTAAAAATCAATAAAACTAAATATATATAAATATAAAAAAATAAATAAATTAAAGTATATTAAATAAATAACTAAAATAAAAATGTTCCAGTTTGAAAAAAAAATGAGTTACATATACATATATATATATATATATATATATATATATATATATATATATATATATATATATATATATATATATATATATATAAAACGTAATAAGAATGCTAATACTCTCATTAAATGTGGAACATAAAAAAAATGAGAGACAATTATTTTTTTTTTTTTTTACATTAGGAAAAAAGATTTACATATCTATGACGTACAAAAAGTCAATACTTTCATAAAATGTAAAACATCATAATATAAAATATAGTGAATAAGTATGTATACATATATCTTTCTCTGAAAAAAACAAACACAAAACGATATGTTGGAAAAGTTGAGATGTTGGGAGTGGATACTGAAAGAGGTGAGACACATTTAAATCCGATGTGTAGTGCATACCGATCGAAGGACTGGTATTTTTAAATTATTCGTTGCCAATAATTAATTAAGTTTTCACTTAATTAAGTGTTTATTTGATTGCACCCTCAAATAACTTCTTACTTATAAAATGAGATATAATTCAATATAAAGCAGATGAATATTTGGATCATTAATTCATCTTTTTATAATCTTAATACATATTTAAACATCCATATTTTGTGTTCTTGGTACTTCCGGTTCTTTGGCCGCAGTTCAAAACCGAGGCTAAAAAGACTAAACTTTTCAATCACCTGCTCTCTAAAAAGACATGAATAGCAACAAAAGAAACTCAGGAAAACAAGCTTATCTGCCCCGTGAGCTTTGTTTGCTTCTCTTCCCGATAAGGCGTTGAGTGACACAGGAATACCCGAGGGAATAAATCTCTGCTGGGGCCGATTCTAGCGGATCCGGATTACTCGTGTCAATACACAACTTTTGTGTGTTACATGTTTTTAATTAGTTTAGAAATGTTTAATTTAATTTAAAAATATTCTAATTCAAGTTTTCAAGGAAAAAACAAGTTTTAGGGTCCCTAGAGTCCAAATAACCAAGTCCCGCAAACTTGTGTATAGGTGGTGAGTCTAACCCGTAAACGATTAGCTGTATATAACAGAAATTTTTTATTTTAGGTGCGAATATTCCTGAGATGTTACAGCAACTTTTTCAACAAAATCGGAGAACCAGAAAACCAACTTTATACTATTAATTTATTACCTTTTAACGGTTTCCTCAAGAACGGCAGGAAAGATTTTGATTAAACTAGGTATATCCAAGTAAAATTAAATGGGCTTCAATATAATCTAGGTTTCATTCTGAGTGAAATAGCCTGAAAGTGCTTAAATCTCGATTTGTTTTACACCCACCCCCTTATGAAAACAAGATCATTTTATTCGAAGTATTTACCTTCTTTTCCTACAAGTTTTTCCCAACGTGACACCAACTTTTTTATCTCTGAACTTTAAAACTCTGAGCTTTGAAGAGAAACAAAATCTGAAAACGCACTTTTCACTTGATACATCATTTTCAAAAAGTTTTCCTTTGACGAAGTTTTCTAAATTCCTGAACAGGTGGTAATCTGTTGGAGACAAGTCGGGAAAATATGGTGGGTACGGAAGAACTTCGTAGCCCAGTTCTTTCAATTTTTGCACGGTATGTTTTGAAACATGGGGTCTGCAGTAAGATCATGAGGTATCCATGTATCAAGCTTTTTTATTCCGTTCATTAACACTCCCTTCCCCAAAGACCTTGCAAATATTTCTAGCGGCCTCAGCTGCTGAATGGCCGAGTATAAACTCGTACAAAAAATATTACTCGAAAATCGCGTGTTTCCATGTTCATATTTGGAGGTATACTAAAAAGTGGGTAATTGATTGGGAAGCTAATGTTTATAATACAAAAGTAGAGGATTAGTAACTGTTTACTTTAAAATATGTAAGCATTCGGAAGAAAACAACAGAGACCTGCAAAATTCTTTATGTATTTCAGAAACTATAAAAAAGGAAATTTCAGTTGAAACAACTCAATATATAAGTTGGACGAATTCGATAGCCATCTAAGGAGAAAATACGAAAAATATATTTTTTTAAACTAAAATAATTTTTGCATTGTTTTTTTAACTTAAAAACAGCAATATAGATGCATACTATACCGTTGGAAAGGTGAAGATTTTAGAAAAAATATTTTCTTAAACTCACAGTTGTCTTTTACAAAGTGATGAGAATCCCACCATACTAACTCATTGTCGTGGATAATTTAATATAATAGATTTTTTATTTATGTTCAATATATTTATTTTTCAATATATTTTTATTCGTTTTAATTATTAGTATTTCTCTGCTCTTGCTTCATGTCAGTTCCGCGAATACGGCGTATTTAGGGTTTGTCGGTTTTTCGTTGAAAATTATGGAATACGAAAACCGGGCTTTTAGTAGAAAATACCGGTTTTCAATGTATGAATCTCTTTTTAAAAAAATTGAAAATAACAAATGTACCAGATTGATGAAAATACTGTTGCAAGCGGTTTGGTTCTTGGAATCATATCGGTCGAATGTGATTTCAAGAAACGGTGTGTTTTGTCTATTCTTCTTCTTCTTCTTCTTCCAGTGACGCGACAGGTCGTGTAGGCCCTTGGCCTCGTGGTGTAATCTCCCGAGAGATTACACTCACGTTTTTGATGCATGTTGTTAGTGTAGGGTCATCACGCTACGCCTAATTTTGTGAGTGGCCACCATTTGGCTCATACCCGAGGGGAGAGGCTGTGAGTGAATGCCCAATTAATTATATCCTTATAAAAGCCCCGCCGGGACTGGGATTCGAACTCACAACTTAATTCATGAGAGACTAGCCACTTAGCCACGGGCTCCCCCCGTCTATTGTCCGGATATAAGTCTCCGCCGGACAGTTTTGTCTATTGGATGAATTAATTTCGATTTTATATCAGTTTGTCTTCTGGCTTCTTTATGTACAGTTCATAAATTCAGTGTTCAGTTCCATTGATCGATATTTAGTATAATGATATTATATAAAATGTAAGTAGGTAAAACCTTTTTAATATTATAAAAATATAAATTTTTATTTATATTTTTTATATCTTTGTAGTACTAAACGTCAGCGTGGACTTATTTCAAAAAATTAGAAAAAGAAGAAACCCGTTGTATTTATTGCAATAAAATGCTTACTTGCAAAGGATCAAGTACATGATCATTTGAAAACTGTGAAAAAGACTAGTTTAGAAGAAATTGTATCAAAGCTTGCTGCATTGGATAGACAATATATTAATTGCATAACAAATTTTTCTTTCATACGAGAGTCATTGCAACAACGAAATTATTGCTTAAGACAAAATAATTCTAGAGTTATGAATCTTATTTATAAGTTTTAATGAAACTATAACTGAATTCAATTGTATGAAGAATAAAGGGCTAAAATTGTCTATAACTATAGATAAATGGACTAGAAAAAGGAAATCGAAGATATTTAAATATATTTTCTAGTTGTTTTTAATAAGTATCCATCTGTATCTAATAAGGTAGTTTTTTTTTTTTTTAAATAACATGGTTATCATAAAAATATGAAAATGTATTGTTTTTATTTATTCGAACCGTGTGCTTTTAATTGAAATTGAAAATATTTACATCTTTACAATGAAAATCAGGCGTAAACAACGAATAATTGTTTTTAAAGTTATTTAATTCTGGTCAGCTATTATTTCTTTGATATACTAAATTGCATAACAAAAATTTACTATCAATAAAATTCAACAGTAAATAATTCCAGCCAAAAAAAACTTTTAATCACTCTAAATTTTCGAGCAAAAATTATTTTATAAAAATTCGAAACCAGCTAAAACCGGTTTTCTGGAAAAATTACTATTCAAAAACCGGTTTTCCAGAATGTCGGTTTTTGTATAAACCCCAGGCGTATTGTTTTCATTTCCTCTGCAGTTATGATGTACAAAAGTTCCATTTCACTTATTTTCCGAAATGGATACGGAGCCGGACTTGAAAGAGATGGGAAGTTGTTTGAACTAAGCCCTGACAAAGTATGAGGGTCTAAGTTCCCGACATAAAGTTTTCAAAGGGAGCGGTTTATGATGGAATTTCAAGTCCCTTTTGTACTGAGTGATCCCTTAAAGGTCCGTTAATCCCTATATGCCCATCCTTACGCTGAAGTACTACATCGCCATTGACTGCTGAAGAGTGTCGTAATTGTCGTTCTCCCATCCCAGCATCCAAGTGTTCGACTGAAAACTGGATCTTTTTTTTTTTTTCTGCGATGTTCAACATATTTATTCAATTGATTTAAGTATCTTGTTTTTTAATTTCACTTACATATATAGATTTGTTTTCTTGCTCCCCCCCTACCTAGTCTTTGAGGGCTATACGATGCCAAAAGTCTTTTGCATAGGAAAAATTTTAATAAAAAAAGTCTCTAAATATAGTAAAATGAAAAAAAAAAAGTGTTATACAAACATATTTATATTCATTTTGTAAAAATATTTGTGTTTATTTAACTTTTTTTTCACACCTGTCTTGCCTTTAAAGGCTATACGGATTAATGCCGAGATAAAAGCCCCTTAATCACCGAGATGCGAACTCGTCATTTTTTGGTTTCAAGGTTTTCGTTATCTAGTAGGTAGGCAACGCGCACTAACCCACTCAGACACCACATCCTTCCATTACTTGCCTATACTCGTATATGAAATATATTGCGATCGTGAAAATTTTCGATTTCCAGTTTTCGACGGAAATACATGTTTTAGGACCCTCTAAGTCCAAAAATCACAGTCCCTCAAAAAGGTGTGAGTGTCCGTGTGTGTTTGTGTAAGTAGTAAGTCTAGGGCAAAAATGAAAAGTTTTTTCAAACTGAAATTTCATATTATGAGAGCGTCTCTGCAAAAGGCGATCAGAAAGGACTTTCCTAGGGTGAAGGAATCTGCTTCCAGTCGTGATACAGCTTTTCCTGTATGCGGACGATATTGTCCTGATTGCAGATTCTGTAGAGAAATTGCAGCAAGCAGTTGACGAATGGAAGGAAGAGCTCCGCAGGAAGGGCATGACCATCAGTACCAGCAAGAGTAAGATCTTACAGGTTGGAAGGGTACAGGAAAATGTTTGGTATACTGCAATGGAGAGGCGATGGAAGAGGTGTCAGATTTTGATTTTACCTACCTCGGCACTGTTATGGATAGATCTGGGAAAGTAGACTCAGAAATAGTGAACAGGATAAGCAAGGCCAACAAAAAGGCTAAGGCCCTGTGTTTAGAACCACAAAGAAACACTCTTTTAAAGTGTAGGCAACAAAATTTAATTCCACCACACATTAAAAAAAAAAAGGCCCTGTGTTAGCCTGAGTGGTGTGCCGGTGCTCAATAAAATTCTTTGTTGCAGTGTTGAAAAGGATCCTATGTGTATTCATAGACGGAGGATCGAAACGTCAAAATAAAGAAAATTAAGAAGGAGTATTAGTTTAATGACCCAAAACCCGAATTATTTAAAACAAAATTATAATATAAAAAAAAGGGTCGATGAATTAATTTCTTGTATATATATATATTAATATATATATATATATATATATATATATATATATATATATATATAAATATACCATTGGAAAGCTTGTTCTTATTGAACAATGGATTATTTCTAAGCACCTAATATTTATACAATTGAATTATCTAGTAAACTTAAACACTTGGTTATAAAGAGGTACATTTTAAAGAGGACTTGAAAACCCACATTAATCTTCGAACAAATCTATAGAATATTAATATTGGACCAATCCACAGAGAGGCACTACAGATTATACTAAACATCAACACTTACGAGCTATGTGATATAATGAGCACTTTTGGATTAATCAAATGTGGTATCACATTTAAAAATTTTCCCTCTCCGATAACAAAACGAAAGTTATTTTCCCTCTAGAAAAAAAAAAAAATGTCTCTGGACTACTATAAAACCGATTTCCTAATATTGGGTTGTGTCACATGAAATGTCCGTTTTCAAAAATACGATATGAAAACAAGATAATTTTATTCGAAGTATTTACCTTCATTTTCTACACATTTTTCCCAACGTGACACCAACTTTTTTATCCTCGAACTGAAAAACTCTGAGCTTTTAAGTGAAACAAAATCTGAAAACGCACTTTTCACTTGATCATCATTTCCAAAAAGTTTTCCTTTGACGAAGTTGTCTAAATTCCTGAACAGGTGGTAATATGTTGGAGACAAGTCGGGAGAATATGCTGGGGGCGGAAGAATTTCGTAGCCCAATTCTTTCAATTTTTGCACAGTATGTTTTGAAACATGGGGTCTTGCTGCCGCTTAGTGAGATCAATACACTTTAAATGTCTGGAAACGGTTTTTACTTGCATTTAGTTGTGCTGAGAGTCCTTCAACTGTTTGGTAGGGGTTTCCTTCTACTGTATGTTTGAGGACATCGTTGTCTATTAAGGACGGAGGTATTCCTCGAAACAAGTTTTCCAAGTCGGTATCCCTAGCTGAAAACTTAGCAAACCAACGGCGAATGGTCCGTTCATTAACACTCCCTTCCCCAAACGCCTTGCAAATATCAGCTGCTGAATGGCCGAGTTTAAACTCGTGCAAAAATATTAATCGAAAATCGCGTGTTTCCATGTTCATATTTGGAGGTATACTAAAAAGTGGATATTTGATTAGAAAACTAATGTTTATAATACAAAGGTAGAGGATTAGTAATTGTTTACTTTAAATACGTAAACATTCGGAATAAAACAACAGAGACCTGCAAAATCCTTATGTATTTCAGACACTATAAAAACGGACATTTCATGTGAAACAACCCAATAGCTTTTAGGAGAATCATACTAAGTTGTTCATAATGGTTAGAACTTTCTCAGCACTAAAATGATGGTTCCTAAGAAATGTTCCATAGCGTTAACTAGATAACTGAGCGGAATAAAGAAGAAAAAAAAAGTAAAAGAGATATTTTAAAGGATGGTTCATATCCTTCCTTTCTCTTTGACCTTTAGCGGCTCGCCTCATTTCGCCCGTGGAAATATTTAAAACCCTCCAGAGGACCTCTTTTATTCCTGGAGTACCGCAGACGTATGTAGTGCCCGCCATCTTCCCTTTCCAGCCTAATATAAAAGTATATCACTTTCCCCTGGGAGCGGACAGTCTGAAAGGGAAGTGATTGCTAAGAGCAGATACGAGAAACAAATTAACCAGTCTATAAAACGTTATTTATCAAGGATATCATATATAAAAAGCATCAAAAATTGTAATATTCATAATTTTGCGCTCAAGTGGCGTAATGGTATGAGTACCTTTTTTTAGAAATGAGAGTTTTTCGCATTCTAGAATGTATAATGTATACATAAATGTACATGTTAAGATAAAGACAAAATTTCGTAAGCGTTTTCTTTCATTTTATGAGAAAACAACCCTACTCTGTACAAATAACTGTACCACCTTCTAAACATTAACGGATAAACACTCCAAAATGGTACAAACTATCATTATTAAAGTCACATGCCATTTTCCCATCTGAGCACAGATTTATATAGAATCTAATTACATTCTCATACCTATATATGAAATATATGGAAAGATAAATTTTAATATTTTCGAATTCAAGTATTCAACTGAAATATATGTTTTTGGTTCCCCGTAGTCCAAATGGCCAAGTCCCATAAATGTGTGCGTTAATTTTTGGTAAGTCTAGTTCGAAAAAAAAAATCGTAAAAAACTGAAATTTTATATTTTAGACAATTATACGCCTTAGATGGAAGTGCTGCTTAAATACCACAAATTTTGTATCTTTTTTCGATTTTCTCAAAAACTGCAGAAATTATATTGATTAAACTCGGTAATAGACTTTTTTTTCCCCCGGGGTTCTGCAGTCCTGTCACACCTTGGTCCCTAGTATTCCGCCTCTAACATTTCAGTCATCATCCTCAGTCAGAGCTCTGGCTATTACTCCCTCACATCCTCTATCCTTCTTTTCCGAGGTCTTTCCCGTTTTTTCTTTTCTTGCTTGGGCAGTAATTAACTAGTCGAAGAGAGCACGTTGGCCTCGTCCATTCGCAATAAAGTCCAAGTTCCGAACTTGAAACGATCTGCACCGAGCTGATAATAGAATGAAATATATTTTATAACAAATTCAGTATATTAGAAAATATTTTAAGACTGGGTTGCCTAAAAAATCCTGGACAGACTATTTTTTTTAAATTATTTTTAATTTAATGTTGCAACATCATAATAATAAGAAAACTTTTACCCTTACTTATAGTATCAAAGGTATATAATGTGCAGCAATTGGGTTGCCTAATCTTTTCCTGGACAAACTATCGGTTGTCAGGTAAAAATATGTCGATACCAGTTATCTGCACCGGCTTGATAATAGAAAAAAATATATACCAATATAAGCGTTGTTTTATTGCAAACACATTGATAAAGGGTTGCCTGCAAAAAACTTGGTCCTGATCTGGGTTGCCGAATTTCAAAGATTTTAACGTGAGTGGAAATGCGTGACAGAGGGATCAGAGTTGAGTATAGCGTGTAATAATAAAGGACCCAACATTGCAGTCGCACGTAATCGGACATTGAATATAAGAAAGTTTGATAACCCATATAAAACCGTATCTTTCTTCTTCTACCATGTCAACCGAGAATGGTCAGCTCGGTCCCCACTATTTAATTATTTATAATATTTTTTTTTCCAATCGTTCGCGCCGATTTTTAAGAAAATCGTAAAAAGTTGCAAAATGAATAGTATAAAGCAGCACTTTTGGTTAGACAATTTTAGTGAAAAAAGATGCTGTACCATCTCGGAAATACAGTTAAATACGAAATTTCAGTTTTGTACGACTTTTCGTTTTCCTACTAGACTTACCACACACTTTAATATCCTTTTTTGGGGATTTGGACTCGAGACACAAAAATCTATATTTTAGGTGAAAACTTGGGTTTAAAAGTTTTCACGATCGCGGTACTTTCTCTGACTATAACTTCATATATTGGTAATCCTCACACCAGACTGAAAAGACAAGAAACTGCTCGCAGGTACCGATTGTTACAACACTTACTTGAGAAAGCTTCCAATCTACTACAAAAACTAATTTATATAGCCATTATTAGACCTATTTGGACATATGGTATTGAGCTATGGGGATCTACCAAGCCATCAAATTCCTCCCGCATCCAATCCTTGCAATCCAAAATTCTCCGAAAGATCCTAAATGCTCCGTATTTTGTCACTAATAAAACTATCCATAAAGACCTGAATATTCCGTTAGTTGCAGACTTAGCCAGAACTAGATATAGCTCCTTTAATTTCAAACTACCAGCCCACTCAAACCCGCTTGTCCGTATCCTCTCATCTCCATATATTCCTGATAATCCTCGGAGGTGCCTGAAAAGACGGTGGCCTCGAGACCTGCTAATGACATAAACATTGAAGTGCTACCGCTGGGTAGCTTCTTCACAAGACTTTATCAAGCTAATTGTTACTTTTTTTAACATTTACTTGTTGTATTTTTTGCTATACAGTTGTAAATATCAATGAATAAATAAAAACAAATATACATATATTGGTTAGTTAAAGTAAAAAGTTGGTACATTATGACAATCAGGATTATAAATAAAACACTACTAGATTAATAAACTCTCAGACTTAAACAAAATCACATTGAAGTTTTTTCGTAAACTTCCGAAGTTGATAAACAAATTACTTTCAGGACGAGATATATTTCCTGAAGTGACAAGCTAGAGCGTAGAGTTGATGGAATGTAAGCAAGAAGGACGGATGGCTCCCTTTCAGTCCACCGTATGATAGCCCTGAGCCCCTCACCATTATGTCCCTTCCACCGTAACAAGGCAGTGTTTCATGAGGGACGACAATAGATTCCAAGACAAACAGCCAGATTCCCAAACACATCCCCGCTCTCCTCCTACCTACTAGTTCCCATACAACTCTCGGGTCTTAACAAAACCTCGAGTTTGAGCCTAATTGGATTTCATTTCGCCCTATGGAACAACAACCTCGTTAATATTTCAATCTCAACTCCGCCATTATTGACTAAAATCTTTATGTAAAAAAAATAGATTATTTCAAACTTTAATTAGCGCCTGTTTAGTTGGTTATTATTCATTATTCATGGCTAAAAGACTCATAAAATAATCAATATTCCAGACCTTACACAATCTGTTCAACAAGCACTTAATTAAACATAAATCTCTTTTTTTTTTTAAATTAAATTTATTTATTCGGATATATTAGAATTTTTCACAATGGAAAATAATAATATTGCTACAGGATCACATTCATACAATATACAAAATAAACAAAAATCTAGTGTGCACAACTTTCCTTTACCTTCATTGTTTGTTTTTTATTTAACGAAATTTACAACTGTATTAAATAAATACAACAAGTAAATATGATTAATATAGAATTAGAACACATGGCAGTCCTGTGAAGAAACTACCTATTGGTAGCACTCCAATGTCTAATTTATATTAGAAGGTCTCTTGGCCATCTACTTTTAAGGCTCCTCGGAGGGTTGTCGGGATATAGAGGAGAGGTCATATAGATATAGAGGAGAGGACACGGATAAGCGTGTTTAAGTGGGCAAGTCAAAGTAAGGAGCATTGAGGATTTTACGAAGGATTTTGAACTGCAAGGATTGGATGCGATAGGAATTCGATGGTTTAGTAGACCCCCGTAGCTCTATCCCATAGGTCCAAATAGGCCTGATAATTATTATATAAATGAGTTTATTGTAGTAAGTAGGAAGTTTTGAGCGTTTGTCGAGAAAGGGTTGTAGTAATCTGTATCTACGAGCAGTTTCCTGTCGTTTCAGTCTAGTATGAGGATTCCATGTTAGGCGTTTGTCGAGGTGGAGTCCTAAGTACTGAATCTGTTCAACAGGAGTAAGTAGGATATTGTTAAAGGATACGGTGGGGCAGGAAGTCATAGGTTTACGACGTAGAGTGAAGGTAATTTTATGGGATTGGTTAGGATTTATTTTAATTCTCCAACACCATTCTTCAATGGCTGATAGATGGTTCTGTAGGATTTGTGACGCAGTAACAGGATCATTATTCACAGATAACACACATGTGTCATCGGCGTAGGAAGTAGGAATAGTGCTTGGATGGACCTAGGAACTACTACCTTGCGGTACACCGGCTGACTGAGTGAATACGGATGGGTAAGAAAGGTTATGGTTAACTTTGTAGGTTCTATCAGAGAGATAGGAACGAATGAATAGGAAGTACGCTGGAGAGAGGAATTGACGGAGCTTGTATAGCAGACCTGGATCAAAAGCACCTTTATTGTTAAAATCAATTTTAGAAGTTTTAAATGGAGATGGAGTTGAAAAGTGTTTAAAGAACTTCATCGAGTCTCCAAGGAAATATTAGAGGAAGAAAATTTAAAATATCGGCATTTATCCCCATCAGACTATTTAAATAAGAATGAAACCTACATGATATTAAAGCCTATTAAATTAAATTATGAAATAACGAGTTTAATCATAATCATTTGAGCCGTTTTTGAGAAAAAGGTGCAAATTACATGGTATAAAGTGGCTCATCTGGTTAGCTGATTTTGATGAAAAAGTTTCTGTAATATCTCTGGCTTATATTTGTTTTTTTTATATAAAAATTCAGTTTTATGGGACTTTGCGTTTCTGCCTGGGAGTTACCACACACACACAGACCTCTTTTCGGGACTTGGTTATTTGGACTCAATGGACCCTAAATAAAACGTTTATTACCATTGAAAATGGAATTCAAAAATTTTCACGATCATATTATCATATTTTAATTACCTATATTTTATATATAGACAAGCGAAAGTAAAAAGATATTAATTACTTTTAATAGGAATTAATCAATTTTATAAGCAACGCTTTGACTAAGTCATTAGCCGAAGGGAGGGGACTAACTAGGGCATTTAAAGTATTAAGGGCTCGTCACCAAGGCCATAGGAGAAAAATTTCAATTTATAAGCAGTACTTTTACTATCAATTAGTCAAATTAATAATTATTCCACTTTACGAGATTAACATAAACAACATTATTCCCCTAATTGCATCTCGTATTCTTTCTCTGTCGTAACTTCTTTTATACTGACTACTTTCCATTTCAAGGGGTCTCTTTGTGTACCCTCTTAAATTTTTTATTATCTTTTTTTACTCTTACTCGGAAGGTTAAATGTTATTGCGAGTTTTACAGTCAAACGTTTTCAAAGAGTAATGAAATGAAAATATACATTCATTTTGCTAATTAAATTGTCATTTTATTTAAAAAATAACCCGTTAGAATTCATCCTTCTGGAGTTTTAGGTTTGGAGACGTGAATAAACCTAGCGCAGTGTATTATAAAGACGATGCAAATTATTACACAATCGCTCATTATTTTCAACTATATTAGGGTATAACTGTTTATAGACAATTAAATAATATGGTAAGCAATAAATAATTCAATGAAAATGGAATATCACCGCTGTTAATTTCAGAGCTCAATATCATTGGTAGTTCTGAACCAATTTCAATAAATCTTTTTTGATTCCGTAGGAATATATGGAACTATTGTTTTCTTTTTTTTTTTTTTTTTTTTTTTTTTTTTTTTTTTTTTTTTT